>OZ026626.1:27671083-28076083 GCA_964020975.1 Hermodice carunculata
AATGGGCGAGTAGTAAAGTTAATAGTGATTGGTGGCAATGCACATATGCAACTTTCAATGCACTTGATTCGTGGAATCACTGCAGGCACATCAACAGATCTCAAAATACCTTTGACCTCAACCTTGCAATACTTGATCCGTGGTTGCGCCTGCAGTGACAAATGGGCGAGTAGTAAAGTTAATAGTGATTGGTGGCAATGCACATACGCGTTGAATATGGTGCAAATGAAAAAATCCACAAGCTCATAGCATGTGAGAAGTGCCTTTTGTTCAAGAACCTTAGCAGCGTTTATATATGGTTCATTGTCATTCAGTTTGGTGATAAATACAACCCGTAGTTTTGAAGACCACAACTTACCCCTTTCCCCCAAAAAAATAATGATAATAGTAATGTTTTAAAACGAAAAATGAAGAAAGGAAAAAGTTTGCTACAGCACCTATTGAACAAACATTTCGATTTAGCAAGTCCCTATAAGTGTCCATTTCGATTTGCAAATAATTTGTCAAACTGTTTCAAAGAAGACTTGTTACCTTAAATCTTTTCTTTTATGAGGCATTGCTTTTGGTAGGGAAACCACGAGTGACCCCGTGCCACGAGTGACTTTCCACACCAACAACGATCCCAAGTGAGAAAAAAATGGTAGCTCACGCTCCACTTTCTGTATTCTATGTTTTATTGGGTATTCATGGCCAAAGATATTGCTCAGGCCTACTTTCAACGCCGCCCTTTGTTTGTCGTGTTTGTTTACATTCGTGGTAGTCTTTCCACTCTGGCCTAACGGAATGCAGATGTATTTGTCTCTGATTCCAAAGCCAATGGCCGAGTGGGCTTGGCAAAGATGTTTTAAAGTTTTCCACTAAAATAACTGAAGAAGTTATTAAAGTTGAGGAATGTGAAAGTCGTGTGCTAAGCTGTCCTTGGATTTTAAACACTTTAGTGGTCCCCGGACCTTGAAATTTCTTTAAGGTCACCTTTCTTCAAGATCATTGTCACTGTCATTCAAGCATGGCAATTTAAATGTACTGAGCAAAAACCAGTAAGGTTTGAAGTGGATCCGGCCACCTGTTTTAGAGAAATCAAAAATGCAATTTGATGAGAATCATGGAAACGGTTTTTGAAAGGCTAAAATTGTAAATGTGAACAGACGTACAACAGAAGGACAAGGTACAATTTCCCAAACCAGCAAGCAATCAGCTGAGCTAAAAGTGCTAACAACAGTAACAATAATGCAACAACATAAATAGTGCAAGCACTTTATACTGAGCCAAATAAACACCAAGATCCCTTGAGAAAACATCCATTCAGGAGTAAATAGAAGTTAATAGATGTTTTCTCAAGGGATCTTGGAGTAAATGGAAGTTCATCACGGATAATCCACTGGTCAACTGCATTTCAAACTTTGTTAGAATTTAACAAATTAGCAAGCTAGCTAAACCCACAATTTAAGATTTCAAACCAGGTAACTGGGACGTATCAAGAATATACGACACGTTACAAGGTTAGAAATTTCCTTTTGTGATGCTTGTGCATGAAGTGATACAAATATAAAAAATTCCATGTCTAACATCCAAATTTTCTAGAGTATTAGCGCAAAAAATTTGCGGTACGATTAGACTGTCTCTGTGGGGGGTTTTTTGTGGGGTTTATTTTTTTTTTTTTTTTTTTTTTGTTGGCACCTGAGCAATTTGCATGACAGGGAGTCTCTGTCTTTTCTCCATCGGCCCCATCAAGCGATGACGTCGTGTTGACATGTTAGTCACAATTCAATTCAACCAAGCCAGGCAAGGTGCAAAAGGCCCACACAAACGCGTGGGTGGCATCAATGACAGGGTCGAGGTATGTCATATGTGGCCCGAAAAAACTTCTAAGACACAAAAATCTTCAAGGTTTCAAATGCCAGACTAAGTCAGAATTATCAACATGTAAGAGAGATTCTGGAGCAGCTGTGTGTCATATAAAACAAAGGTTATGCCAATCATATAAATTCCACTGAAGGTGGAAGAATTGTCGTTCCACCCCCCCCCCCACCCCCCACCCCACCCACCCGCCCTCCAATACAGCCTGGACAACTGCTTTGGAATTGAACAGCGACACTTGTGGGGGACCTATAAGAGGTAGTACTATGATTCTGTTATACATTTTTTTTTCAATTTGTACATTTTCGCTTTTCTTCACTTTTACACCCAAAATGTAAATTGGATCCTTTTCACATTCAATCGGTATGTACCTGGAGTGGATCTCCACTAGACTTGTTCAATCCATGATGGTGTTTTCATTTTCTGAATTTGAATAAAGTACGAAACATAGGTAAGGGGATATGCAATTTTAGCAATTTGTGCTGTGTAATAGGGATACTAGCAAGTCTGAAATATTGGCTTATATCCTGGTAATTCTATAAAATTAGGCCCATTGTTAATCTAATCACAAACAGAAATAACTATTGGGGTTCTTATTTTAATAACTATTTTGATCTTGAGTGACACTGAAACATTAACTGACAGAGTGGATGCTATTTCGGTGATATTGAATCACAGGACCATGGGTGCTACGTAGAGAATAATAGAGAACACAAAGAAACTATTGTTAATAATATGTAGATATGTGCAGTCTGTCGAATAACATTAGCCAATAGAGTAGAACTAGGTGTAAGTTGATTAGTTTTTACATTACGTAATACACTCTAGGCCAGGGTGTTGTTGAGTAGCATTAGCACTGGGATAGACAATCTGGGATTATGTGTTCATAAGAGTTGCGGTTGCTTGTATCATGAAGCGCTGACCAAGCACACTGGCCTGAGCACATTTGCCCAAATACATGAACATTAGCAAAGCTCAGTGTATGTAACAAGCTTATAGCTTGGTGCACCAGAGTTGTTCAACAGACATGTTTTAAGACTCTATTTACTTAACTGCAAAAGGTCATCCTCATTTTTACAGTAATCACATTGGGACCACCATACACTAATTTTGATTTGTACTTGGCTGTCTTTAGCCAGGTGCCAACTATGTGGCCTGACCTTCAGGCATCTTGCCATGTGAGCCAGCATTGGCCTGTACCTTCTACGATCCTTTGTGATCATTTTAGTGCCTTTGAGTCGACGTTAGGCTTGCAAAATCCACTTTCTGATCCTGTAGCTAGAAAATCTAGCACCAATGGGCCTTGCTTTGCTGACGATCGAATAGCTTACCCAGTGACTTTGCTGTATCGGATTAAGATGCAGGCGCAAGCCAAGTTTTGATGCACAGGTCCATGGTCATCTGGTCAATGCCCCTATCATCATGCTCTTGTGATGATATTCCATGAAATCTTGAGCTCTAGTTCCACCTGTATACTTAAACAGAGTCAAGGTAAATATCAGGCATTCCTAACTTTTGTTCTTTCTCTTTTAGCTTCTGGTTGGTGAGGTTAGCTTTCTCCTGCAAGGCAGCTACCCGTTGCTGCATCTGTTGTACTTTGGCTGCTACAGTGGCATCACTCACAGAAGTTAAATCTGATAACCTGGAATCCAAGCTAGTCAGTTTCGAACAGGTAGCCACAATGTTGTTATTTGTTGATTTTAGCTCACTCTGAACTGAGGTAAACAGTCTTCCAACAAGAGGATGAACTTGGGCTATGATTGCATTTTTCACAGCTTAGGGAAATGGCCTGGATAACAGATAAGCAACAAAATACCTTTATACATGGCCTCGTTAAGCTGCAAATTTATTACCTGTGAAGTTTTCTGATGCCATGCCAGATGAAGAAGCCCACCTTCTTTTTCTTTTTCTTCCTTCCATTTTTCTTTCCCCAGGCAATTTTTGGACTGCCTTTGCTGTGCGTATTGTGAATGTCATTTTCAATTTGCTGGTTAGTAGCTACGCTACTAGTGGCAATATTATCATAAATAGTTTGTACTGATTTTTACAGCATTGCCAACATCTGCCGCTATGGTTAGCAGTGACAGGTTGCATCTTTGAATATGTGAGCTCAATGGCTGTAACAAAGATGTTACTGGATTAAAGTGAAGGATTCTCCAAATACCTTAATTCTGGGTCTTGTACATTGTTTCAGATAACTGGTGGAATCTTGAGATGGCTATGCAAAATCTGTTCGGAAAACTGCCTTATTGTACACGTGAAAAAAAAACGACTCGCAGAATAGAATCAGGTCCATTGTGTCTTGACCAGGCAATTACAAATTTTTCAGTTATGTTTCTGGCTTTTCAGTGCAATCGCCCGTTGCAAACTGAGATCACTGTGTTGTCTGCACTGCACTTTCTTTGCGTATAAAGAAATATGCACTATTTCAATGTGTTGCTTGGCAATATTCAGAAATAAATTTTTACGACTTGCAGGCTGAATTAAACAAAGCCAATTTGGATATCTGCCAAGAAACTGACAAAACAGACCCCAACAAGACAGTTACACTCAGATAAAGGACGCCGTGTGGTACCCTTCACAGTTGCGGTGACGAAAGGGTCAGATTTACGCATGCGTATTAAAGGCCCTGCATATGGTTTGCATCCTGTGTAGTCTTGAACGCAAATTAAACACACGCTCACTTGGTATTCTATTTTGCCTTTCACACAACCGCTGTGAATGTACCATGGGAATGTACTCTTTAGAAATTGTCCCTATGCACATGGAGAAAAACTTTCAAATGTGTAAACCGGCAGAAGTTCGGACAGTAAACGTAACACGTCGCTTTACATGCCACAACCAAATAAATAGTGAAATTGTGTGGGAAAATTTGGCCTCAAGTAGAAATATAGACAAATTAGTCAACATATAAAAGAGAGTTATCCAAATCGGTCCAAATACTCACAAGAGCTTCTGCCACACAAACCACAGGCGTTCGTAACGTTCAGCCAGTCAGGCATTTGTGCTAATATGCGCGGTGGGGGCGGGGAGGCTGGTAGAGAATTGCTTTCATATCACACGGGAACACGCCCGTGGACTCCTACTTCTCAATTTGTTTAATGATGCCTGATTTTTAACACACACACACACACACGCAGATATATATATATATATATATATATATATATATATATATATATATATATATATATATATAATTCCGGTGCCTTCTGGTTGATGCATGCATTCTTATAATGTAACTGAAGAGTGATAGCAATGGAAATTCATACTTTTTACTTTTTCTCCAAAAGCATCAAGCCGCTTGACGTGAAAGTGGGTGGGGATGTACTTTGTGTGAGTGTCAGCCAAGTTTGCTCAAATTGCCACGGCTCGTTGCATTTTGGATTTGTAATGAACTTTGTGGTCGATCTTTTGGCAAATTGTTAGATCTGAAACCGCCAAGCCAATTGCTTTAAATGACATACGGCCACTTGTGGGGACACGTTAACCTTAATTTGTTCAACAGGCGGTGTTGCAATTTTACTGTAATTTTTAACGATCTGCAAGGGGATATGTACATGTAAGCAACAGCGATCATGGTCTGAGGCAGAGCTGACCTTGATATAACAGTACACACGACCACTTTACCCTGTGCAAGTAGGGTCAGCTGAACACAGGACTGTCACAGTCCTCTTCTTTAAACAAAAATAAAAAACCTATTTTTTGGAGTGGAAAGCCGTTGAAATTCATTCAAAATTATTTTTTCAAAGCTGTCCTTGTATGTGTATATGACACAAATCGATTTACTTCATGGCAACCAATGACGATTCTGTCTCCAGCATGGCTTGGGACCGCCAACCACCCCCACCACCAGGTACTATACTCCTTTACTGTCTATCTTGTCCATGCGATGCTTATCTTCTTCATGTATGTTCGTATTACCATATTGTCCTGGGAAACGTGTATTTGTCCTTTTATTAATTCTTTAAGTTATTGTGTATATATATATATATATATATATATATATATATATATATATATATATATATATATATATATATATATATATATATATATTAATATAGGCACTGTATGCTCCCTGATATATTATGAAATACAAGTACGCTTAAATCATGCCTTTATCAAAAACTGAACCATATGAAATATAAATACACTCAAACATGACTGTTTGAAAGAACTTCCCTGAGACCCACCCACGGTGCATAGTGCACAACCACCAAGGTTGAAGAGACTATGGCTGAAAGTATTAGGAAAGAAGCCAAATATGTGAATTACCATTGCATTCCCCACTGACGTACGTAGCTGTCAATGGTAACACATTCATGAACAGAAAAAAAAGCGAATTGAACCAGAAGTGTCCAAAGGACACAGATGCCCGCACTTGTGTCTGCCCCGAACAGCAACGGAAAGAGTAGCATGTGATTTGTGTAAGACTTCAAACATATTGTGGAATCTTCAGACAAATATAATTATACAAATATAACTTACATAATACTTGTCTTCAAAATCGACATTTTGGTCTTGACAATATAATATTACCCACAATATGTAAACCATTCTCAACTAGAATTACAGCTGTTGTTTCTGATTTCTCAAATAACTTATCAGTATTTTTTTTTTGGTTTTTTGGTTTTTTTTGGGGGGGTGGTGTTTTGGGGGTTTTGGGGGAGTTTTTTGTTCTTGTTTTTTGGGGGGGGGTTTGGGGGGTTGTTTTTTTTTTTGGTTTTTTTTTTGGTTTTGTTTTTGCCTTGGCAACAGGATTCCTTTGCACATCTGCAGCATTTGGGATGGAAAGCTGATGCCTTAGTCTATACACTGTAACTTCATGTTTAATCAGGTAAAGAACATGTATTCTACTGTGTTGACTAGGTAGCAGTACACTCGTGACAGACGATTTATTACCTTCTAGATATACATCAAAAGATACATCAAGAACACTGAAATATACAACATACCAATACATACAAAATCAAATAAATTCATCCACTTACATTTATTGATTAAAATTCCTATTAAATTCCATAATTATAAGAGAAAAACTTTTTGAGCCACACATGGCACAAGTTTGACAAGAACCAATACACATTTTCCTTGAATTATCATTTTCACTAAGCTTATTGTATCAACAAAGGATATTTAAGCCTAGAGATCAACACAACCCAAGGGGCACATCTGTATATATTGATTAATGTTCCTATCAAGTTTCATACCTGTAACTCAAACATTTTGTGAAATACCATGGCACAAGTTTGACATGAGCGAACTTTTCACTGAATTGACATTTCACAATAAATTAATAAAAAATGAACAGACGTTAATTAACCCAAGAGACAAAGAAAACCTCAGGTGCACATCTTCATATATTGATTGTATATTCCATCAGGTTCCATAGCTCAGCTCGTTTTTCAAAAAAAGGATAAAAAAAACCTTCTTGAGATGTGCACGACACAAATCTAACAAGTCTGACGTCGAATCAACATTTACATTTATCAATGATTAATTAACGTGGGATAATGTATCCAAGAGGCAAACTGATTGTTGATTTATGTTCCCACCGAGGTTATTTCGAACACTTTTGAGACACACGAGACACAAATATGAGAAGTGTAACGTCGCATTATGATTCCCCCTAAGTTAATTAAAGATAATTTAACATAAATGCATAATTCGTGCAAGAGACCAAACCAACCCCAAATCCACACCTTTATATGTTGAGATATGTCTCTACCAAGTTTCATGGTCGTACTTCAAATGTGTGGAGTCTTTTTTTGGTTTTTTTCAGATAAGCGCGACACAAATGTCACAATTTCAATGCTGGAGTACGGACGCACAAGCGCAAACTAATATGCCCCCCCCCCCCCCAAATAGGGAGACGCAATTTGTTTAAAATCAGTCTGGAGAGCACTATCGTGACAAGCTGCCTTTCCACCAAGTTTAAGAATAACCCGATTATCACTTTTGGTGGAGGAAGAAGATTTCTTTAAAACGGAGACCAGAGGATGATCTTGATCTTGTGACCTGGTGATTGGATTTTTTTTGTTTTTGCAAGCACAGACTTTATAACACACCGTAATTGTGGTGATCAACTAGAATCATTTTTTTTATAACCGAATATAAGCCGATATATCATGTTGAAATTTCAAGGTTACACAAGGTCAAAATTAACAAAAACAAAAATAGACAGACATACAGACAGACAGGCAGGCAGGCAGACAGACAGACAGACAGACAGACAGACAGACAGACAGACAGACAGATAGATAGATAGATTGATTGATTGATTGATTGATTGATTGATTGATTGATAGAAACAAAATAGAAAACTTGGCATCATTATCTCCTTTTCCAAGCTGGCAGAAGTCCACCTGAGGAACATCTGTGTTCAAAATCAAAGCATCTCACAAGATCTATCTCACAGTATTGCAATATAAGCCTTGTATTGCTATATGCGTGTACAACAGCAGCTATCACAGACACATGGTCCTAAAGTTCGCTATCCTATGCCTTTGTCAAAATGAACATGTCCACATCATTTTGGCAAACTCTCATGACATTTAGTCACATTATATTCTGATAAAATTTCATGTAGTTATGTTTATCTGTTCCGGAGAAGAAGTCGAAAATAACTTTAGCACAAAAGGCTTCATTGGAACAATAAGATAAATACTGAAGCGCAACATGGTGGCCAAAATATGAGCTATATAATTTCATAAGCTATACTGACTTACATGTGGTGCTGCAACTTAAGCTCTAAACTCTTGCCACCTGTGGTATAAATTAAATCGAGGAGTCCTTGGAAGTGTCCCTATGCAATTTCAAAGCAATTGGCTTAACAGTTTTGGAGATGCCTTTAAACATTCATCGAAAAATTAAACAAAAATGAAAATCACTGGAGCATGACTATTTGCAGAAAAATCTGTTGAGACCCAGCAAACGTAAATCCCTGCCAAGTTTGAAGTAAATCTGGCTAACCGACTTGGAGAAGAAGTCCAAACTGTAAATTATGGTTTCAATTTCCACAGACTAACACCGTGATCAACACGAATGTATGCATTAGCTGCAAGTGCCAGATTTTATCAAATAGCAAAGATCTGTAGTATCACACCTGGCGCAACCCTCCCCAGGGCACATTTTTATCACGCTTAGGCACAATCTGATTTACGTTTCCGAAGAATTAAAAAAAAGGCACAATCTGATTTACGTTTCCGAAGAATTAAAAAATAACAAAAGCATACAAACGACAGGACCATAATGGTCATGTGCTCAGCAGACAGGTAGGTAGAACATCACAACTGAATATGCACTGCAAGAGCTGAAAAAAGTAAGTGCATGTCAATATGGGAGTCTGCTGGAGTTAATGAAGAAATATGGTAATTTTTTACGATGATTTTGATATCTAAGGCCTGTAGTTCTCTGATTCAGCCCTGAACTTCACGATCTATTGTGCATGACTCCAATTATTCTAATTAAAATGCATGTACTTTTTATTTCGATTCAATTAAATTGATTTAGTACCCTACATCCCAAAGGAAACCCATGGCACGTGGAAATATTGATCGGTTCTTGCTTTGCAGTGTGTACATTGGGGCCCCATTTGGGTTGCGCTCATTTGAACACTCTTTAAGTTCCAAAACAGTTAATTTTGTCACATAACTGAGCAAACTGTCTTCCAGCAACAATCGCTCTGATTGGTCAATTCGGGTCATGAGAACTGGGATGAGCCAATAGAAATCAGTGATTCACAAAACCACGATGCAGTCAAACGAGATCAAGATAGTCTTTCTTTTTTATTCCTTTTTGAGATTAAGTAGTTGTCTTTTATTGAGTTAAATTAAATATGTTCATTAGTAATGCAAGCCAGTTTTTCAGTGTTTTGTTATACCTTGAATATATAGGAAATAATAAACATTTTAAAAATTGACATTGAGCTGAATTGAGGGAGAGTTGGACTTGAGGTACCATATATGGCACCTCAAGTAAATATCAGGCATGTTTGATCAAACAATTTCCTCCAAGTGTTAGGAAAATAGTGATATTGGTCCAGTATCGGGGCAATACATTTTGCATACCCCAAAGTACAATGTATGGTATGTTTGACATTAATTTCCAGTTTCTTCAAATTAACAGGAAGAAGTAAGTTTAGCATAGCATAAACTACGTAAGTGTTCACACATATCGGCCATTTTCCCACAATGTGCACTACATCCGGACAAAATCTGAGGACCTTATGTGCAAGTTGTTCTGCAACTGCACCATATTAATGCATAATATTACTGTAAATCAGTAGGTCAGTTGTGACATTTTTGCGGGGTTTTTTTTCTATTTTTGACTATTTGTCCAAAAACGTTTCTCAAATAGTTCGGAAACGCAGCGGAAATGTAGCTTGTGGGAGGATTTTACCAAAATTGCTCACTGGGGAAAAATACCTTTGTTCCCTGATTTTTAACATTTTTTTTTTTTTTTTTAATTTGGGTACTTGACGGTTAATGCATGCATTCCCTTGATTACGATGCAAGTCAATGGGAATTGCAATGGAAGCTCACAGGTTTTACTTCTCCAAAACAGTCAGTCACATTCACTTTAAACTTGGTGGAAATGTACCTTGGGTAGATCTGAAGTTTGTTCAAATCTTTGTGCTCCAGTGATTTTTATTTATCTATTTAGTTATTTTTTCAATTATTTCATTTATTTGTTTGTTTTTTGTTTGTTTGTTTCTTTCTTTCTTTGTTTATTTCTTTATTTATTTATTCATTCATTAATTCATTCATTTATCGTCATTTTTTAGTAAGTCACAAAAAGCTTCTCGGAAACCGCTCAGCCAATTGCTTTGCTATTGCACGGGGACACTTCTGGGGACCTCTAGACCTTCATTTGATCAACAGGTGCTGCTGTAATCAATTCTCGCTTGAATTCCTGCTTCTTTCTATTTTTCTAGACTTTTTCTTCCAAACTGAAAGTTGGAGCCTCTTCAAACGTACTGGGAATGTACATGGCTGGACATCTCCACCAAATTTGTTTACCACATGGTGGTGCTGTTTCTGATTTTTTACAAGTTTATCAAAATTCTGAAAAAATCAGTGAGGGGTGCACTATCAATAGTGATGATGGATGATATTCTAAAGTTCACAGGATCACTTTAGTCTTTGTATGTACGGTCAGCTGAGCACAGGGCCGTCAAAGCCCTCGTATTACTTATGTACATGAAACAAATGTCCATTAATGGTTTTGTTTGGACTTCGCATTAGGATGATCAGGCATGCAGGCATGCAAACAACTCAGCGAGTTGGTTTGACAGGTTAACGACTCGTGTAATTGTGTCTAAATATTAACCAGCAGAACTGTTCTGATGATCAACTATCAATACTGAGGAGAAATGTAATGCGTGTGACTTTATCTTATTTTGAATTTTTCGAACAAAACAAGAACTGTTCCAATGTTCATCCTTTCTAGATAAGTGGTGCCTTGAAGTTGATTTGTAATTCATCTGATGGTTTTAGGCACTCAAATATTGTCACATCAGACGACTGAATGATGATTTATGTTACATGTGCGACACCTCAATTGCTGCCTTTTTATTTTTCAAAGTCAAATTTGTAAAACTTGTGGGGGGTTTTGGGGGAGGGGGCAACACTATGAAATAATTTTATGGAATATACTTGAGTGTTTTTAACTTGATCATGACATTTGGGTACGAATCCTAGTGACCTATGGTGAGTTTTGCTTCTTACTAATAATTTTACTGTTCCAAAACAGTCAACCAGATTCACTTTAAACTTGCTGGGTACCTATTTTAGATATCACGTAAATATTAGTTACGCTTCAAGCCACAGATTCCACATATATTCTGTATAACAAAGTCAAAACAAATAAATACTTGTGAATTCCCCCTCCCCTCCCAATGTTGGTCTCTTATCATTCAATGTTGTTATTTCCAGCCCTCACTATAATAATGACGAATGTCCCATGTTGGGAATCTACAGCCAAACAGGTCAGCAAATGACCATAATGGACCATGCGGTATAAAATAATACTGAAAGGCCTAACCCTACATTGCACCCCTGTGCTGCTAGCTTCGCAACGAGATCAACATCTGGTGTCAAAACACACACTTCGCCTTGCAAAGAATAGCTGGTTCAAAGGGTGTGTAGTATGCTTCTCTTGCAGATGCGTTTTTGGAAGCATCTGTTAGCCAAATCCAAGATGTTTTTTCTTCAATATCAGGCATCCAACAACATTGCAAAGTGGATCAAAAGTGCATCTCAACCCTAAAAGTTGATATGGAAGCACAGGAAGTCATATAAAACTACTATGAACAGACATCATTATGATCTATCCGGGAGGCCCTTAGCAGACTTGATGGTGCATAGATTGTCTATTAAGAGAGTAATATCTATCTAGAAAGAACATAACAGACTGAATGTTATATGAATAATGTATCTAGGGAGTAGTATCTATCGGCGGAGTATTTAACAGGCAAATATAAACTTGCATAGGAAACTCAAATTGATGTTCATAGTTATTCATTTGTTCATGTCAATGCAAATATTATATCAACTAACATTCTTAACACTTAGTTGACTTTGGGACATACTGGATTGTGAGGAGTACAATAAGCAGTTGCATCGACCTCGGTAAAGGTATATCAAGTTCGGCCTCCCATATTGGTCAGTATACCTTTACCTCATTTCATATAACTGCATATGCACACATCATCTTATATCTCCATTATATTGAACGTAGACTTGTAGAAACTAAGAAAATATACAAATCCAGGTATGTAAAGTATATTTGCTTTCGTAGACTCCAGGTACCAGTAATTACAGTTCTGGTCTCTAATCGGCAAAAACCCTCTTGGCAGATATGCGGATGACTTTCGTGCATACACTTCAATTCCATCTACACACAATAGCGTTAATTATAAGGTATTTGCCAGGACCTACAGGATGTCTCTCCCTCGCCTTAGCAGGAAAGCTCTCCAAACAAATATTATGCTGATATAGTCATCCTGATGATGTATAAACAGATATTGACAGGATTAATATTTGACAAAGAAATGAAGTATTACAATAGGCACACTGTCCTGTCAATTAATTCTACACATAAAGTATTATTGAAATCAAATTTATGGTCCATAGTGTACTCATTTTATTCCACATAAACCAAATTGCAAGCTTGTGATATATTTTTCAATAAACATATGAATGAATGAATGAACAAACAAGTGAATAAGTAAACGAATAAAAGAACGGAAGACTCAACGAACAAGCAAGATCAATTGCACAAGTAAGGACATAACAAAAGATGAGCAAACGTGATCATGCCTATTATGAGAAGTCCATGCTTTAATGTTACTGGTAATTCAAAGTTCCCTTCATCTAACTAAATAATGAAATACAGGCACGAATCTTTCACTTTCACAGCAAAAAATACGCTTTTGCGAATAGAGCTGAAATTAAACGATTTACCGAACAAGCCGTAAAAAGTCTCGAAGTAACATTTGTAAGGCTTATTTAATTTTTATTGCGTTGTCCCGCTCCCCCCCCCCCCCTTCGAAACACAATATAACAGGCGACTATGGTCGAGGGTTTTTCCTCCTCTATTTATGCAGGAGAGTGGTTTTGTTTTGTTTTGTTTTGTTTTTGTAAGGGGGAGAAAATAACCACAGAAAATGATCTTTCAAGTACAAACGAGAATATAAACTGATATTTCCAAAGAGTGCCAACAACGTACCTCTATTGAACTAAAAATTTGACTATTGTAACCGTATTTCTCGTGAATTTTAGTTATTTAAAATGGCACCAAGATGAACAAGGACGTTGCGTATACATTATACATAAATCATATGGGAACGGGAGATAAGGTAAGGTAACAGAAAGAGAGAAGACAATATGTTGTACTTACCAAGCCACGCCTACCATTGCCAGCGCCAATTCCCAGAGATCCGGTTATTATACTCTGCAATTCAAATACTCATCTAGAGAATGCTTGATTTAGACCATTAATTCGAATTAGCCGCCCGCTCCACTCACGCCACCAAAGAAGCTTTTGGCGTCCCTTTGGGCCTCTCTTATTCATTGGCAAAAATATCCTATCCATTAGGCTCAATTGTAAGTCAAACATGGTTATAAAATAACAGGGATATCTGGATCTAGGTAAGCCTCTTGGACTATTTACATCACGGACCTCAACGCGATCAGTAAGTTAAGATGGGCCTTGCCCCTGAAGAGTCAACTTATCTCTTGCCACTATATGTATACATTAAATTGGAGGGGCTTATATTTTACTGTGTAGATCGACGGTATATTGATCTCAAGTATGTTTATTGTGAGCAACGCATATTTGTTGAAGCCTGTTTTGCACTAATTCACTTCATGGATCTTGGTGTATTTATCAAACATAGTTATGATTGTACGTATCTTGTAGTTTTTTTTCCCTCTTTCTCACTGTTTTTTTCTTGTTGTCACATAACGGATATCAAATCATATACTGTGAAGGGTGCTAAGCAGATAAGTTATCTCGTCTCAGAGCTTTAATTTCTATTATGTTTCAGTAACATATCCCTTATATATTTATTAAAAATAAAGTTAATTTAGATGAAATTGAAGCCGGCTATCAAAAGAAAACATCAACAATGCCACTTAAATCTGGACATCTTGAAAACTGACTAATTTTCTCGCGAAAAAAAAGCGACGAAGTTTTTGTGATTAAAACATTTACCGTGTCCTATAAAAAACTTGACAGAACATGTTGAGTGGAAGGAAGTCTCACTTTTGCACCATTGCTCTGATAAAAACGTGACAACTTCAAGATTCCCAAATGTTTTTTTTTTTTATTATTAATATTATTATTTATTTATTTATTTATTTTTATTTATTTTTTTTTTAAATCATATTTGAGTGTTTCACTGTAGCCTTGTGAAGACAATTTTGGTACATGACATGTCCACATGATGCATGGTCCAAGAAACCGGACTTGAGCCCCGAAACAGAGTGACAGGTCATAAGGGCAATATCTATAACGGTCAATCGTTTTTGCTATGGATGTTTTTCCAATATGCCCTTTGTGCTGTCATTTGACTTTCACATACTATTCCTGAAATTAAAATAACATTTAAGCTCATGATCCCTGTAGGACACACACATGGAATGAATCAAATACATAATGCACTGATGGCCCAACATGGCAAAGTCATTTTGCTCCCGATTCACAATTGTAGTAAAGGGAGCGACCAGAGGGTATATCTTGCCTCACATTGATGCTGCAGGTTAAGAGGGCCTTGCCAGAAATGAAGGAAAAATAGTAATTTGTGACGTTTAAACCAAGCATTTTTTGTTGTTGTTGTTGTTGTTGTTGTTGTTGTTGTTGTTGTTGTTGTTGTTGTTGTTGTTGTTGTTGCTTGAAAGCTCTTTTTATGAACAAATTTGTACAAACTTTGTTTCAAATGTAATGGAGTATGGGCAATCAGGGAGTGGTTACCTTGTATTACAACGAGAAAGAGGAGAGTCACCATTGACACTGTGTTATCTAAAGTTGCTGAATAAGGGTACTTCCTAAGACTCACATAAGCGGACGGGGACATGATCTCAATGTCTGACTAAGGCAAAAATAAAACAAGTCTCCTTGAAAGGCAATGTGGTCCACCTACTGGAAATGTACAGCCAAGTTCTAAAGAAGTCAAAGATAATGCTAGGTTTACAGATGGTAATTTTGACCAAGCCTTTGCTTCTTTTGTCAATCTAATAATTTGACCCAACAGTCAGATAAAATCACAACTCTGAATGCTAAACAAAATCTATAAAAAGCTGTGAGGTAAAGATCAAATGATAAACACAAAGTGCAGTTGACCACAACTTTAAGCACAAATGGATCCAGCAAAACAGACAAAACATGTCATTTAGTGCTCTGGGTATCAAATGTAGATGACAAAATATGCACACACAAAAAAGAACCGTGAATTGCGTGATATTACAACCAAATCAGAGTCAAATTCGTAATACCTATAGGTAATTTTAGCAGACAGTGAACATATCACTATGGTAAGTGTTCACCTCAGCGGATCTGTGTTGACTATATCACAGCTTCAAGACACTTTACTGATGTTCTGCATTATAATGGAGTAAGGAACTTCGCACGTGCTCATAAACACTTAAAGACGCTTTTGCAGACATTATACTAGGATGTAGAATTTGCTCAATCAGCACATCGAAATGAGTCAGAGTGTTCTTGAAATCAACCAAAGAGGCAAAAATGACTGCTGTATGTCAATGTTAAAATACAGAAGATAAGTTACCTTTAAGTAAATCAGCACAAAGTTTGAGCAATAATGAAATTACAAGCTACTCTTTGGGAGTTCACAAGCTCCTTGACAAACTCTGAAGATCATATCCGGAAAGAAATATCCATATTTTACTCATGGCTCATACCAGGCCAATATATTCACTTTGGACGGTCGTTCTGTCCAGGCTCACCAAAATACATTGAATATTGCACAGAATATTCTTGATTCATACAAGTCAGATAGGCTAGTCAAGAATACACCTAGGTCAAAAGACAGACTGAGTTTGTGGCAAATCGGATGACCTCGGATAAGGTCAATATTTGGGCCAGAATGCCAAAACTCAAACTGCCTTAATGGATATCAGCAAGAAGGAAACTTAAGCAAAAGGTAGCCGCTCAAATGATAGACTGAAAGGAGGACAAATCTCTCCTTACACAACTTCTAACTGTTACTTTTTCACGTTCAGATATTGACCTGACATTGGGATGTATGGGTTAACCTCATTGCCTGGTTCATTTCTTTCACCTGATGACTCACTTTTATACTGCACAGAGAAAGGCAAACTCATGGGAACTCTCACAAGTTTGTCACATGAGCTTGCTCAATACCACAAACTTTTCATTCTTATTATAGCATCACCATGATAGATGCAATGGCTTTGGTGCCATCTGTGGAAAAGTCAACTGGAGACATGCCAAGGATTTGCAGAACTCTGTGTGAAGCCTGTACATATTGAACTTTAGGATTATGCTGAAGGCCATCTTGTATTTGACAGATATAACAGTGAGAGATCCTTTGAGAGTGCTGTAAGAGAAGGACGCATTGCTGGAACCAAGCCAGGTGCCTACCATATATCTGACCCAACATCCATAGCAGATGTAACAGCAAAACAGTTGAAGTAAAGAAATGTGCCAAACCTTTCAAAGGTAAAGATAAAGTATTCATTGAGACTTTTCGTGATGATGTTTTACCAAATGCCCATGATGCGATTCATTTGAAGTGTTCACCAGAAGCAGCAGACACTAGAATAATTTCCATTGTCTTGATGCTGTAGCGAAGAGTGCAGCAGAAATACATGTATATTTACCTGACACTGATGTCTGGGTCCTATGGTTGAGACACTTGTCTAAGCTTAGCAGGCATACATATATCTTTGCAGGAACTGGCAGTAAGCATGCATTAATTCATGTGCACTTATTCATGATGCATTAGGACATGAACGTGCAGCCACCTTACCAGGATTCCCTTTATTGACAGGTGTCAGTGATCAGACAGGGACGTTCGGCAAAGGGAAAGGTACTTGTTGGACAACATTCAAACAATCATCACCAGAGATCACTGCATTTAAGTCATGCACAGCAGATGGGTTTGTATACATAAAATAGTTTCTTACCTAGAAAAGTTTACTGCCAACTATATATGGCTGCAACACACTGTGATGGTGTAAGTCCTCTTCGCTGATACATGTTCAAAAAGAAGCGATAAGAACGTCAGAATCTACCTCCAACAAAGGCAGCACTGGTTCAGGCCACCCTGTAGGCACACTTTCTAGCTATGATTCAGGCACCGGATTATATATCATAGCCACAGTTACTACTTCCTGAGAACTCTGGATAGGCAAAGAGAATAATAACTTTGCATTGGTCAAAAATACGCTACCACCTGCTCCTGGATGTGTCATCAAACGTGTAAAGTGCAGATGTAAAAAGAGTCACTGCTCTTCATGGTGATAGTGCCGTACTAATCAGCAAGCATGCAGAAATCTTTGCATGTGTCAAGCAGAAGAAGATACCTGTAGTCACATATTGTAATTTCGGCAGACTTTCTGATGATGAAGACTTATCTTCAGGTGATGCAGGTGACCCGTAAGTATTAGTCTTATTGGCAATAAGCTGTATTACTTTTCTAATAAGAAGGGGCCGCAACAAGGACGCACCTGACAAAAATCGCAGACTTTAAAACATCACATCCTTGCAGCAGACATATGAGAGCTGATCAGGATTCTGATATTTGGAGAGAGAATGCATGATTGTAGGAGTTATATGACAATCTTGGGTAAGCTTTCAGTTTTTCTGAAAGTGTTTTCAGTGGTGTTTGTCAATAATAGATCTTCTGTGGTCAACTAGCTGTTGCTATGACTATGAATAAATATATATTTACTTTTGTGACTGTTGATAATACCTGCATACCCAATGTGTTGCGGTTTTCACCAAAGCGCCAGCAGTGTTGTAAGTACACAATGAAATTTTATTATCTATTGGTAACTTTACTGTAACACTGACCACTGCATACTTCAAATGTGACCTAAATGCCTTCTGTGGTAGTGACAACGCGTTATACAGAACTTTCAGCACTGCTTATTGGCTATTCATATGCACCCGATATGGACCATACAATCATCGATGTAAGTGCATGAATAATGAATTAAAAATGAAACACAAGAAGATTTGAAGCTGATCAAAAATTCACGTATCAGTCCCATATTTGCGAGCATGTATAGGATTAAAGGATTAATATTTACTCTCTGTAGCTATGATAACACGCAAATTAACAAAATTATGAGTTACGTTAAATAAGAAGTCTTTCATATTATCTTTGCAGTTTATATATATATATATATATATATATATATATATATATATATATATATATAATTATATATATATTTATTTATTTATTTATTTATTTATTTGTGTGTGTGTACATATATGTATATATGCATGTAGGTAGTAAATAAAGATGAAGTTTGAGGTATTTGATGGAAAGGTGATTGTGTAGGCTGTTGTCCATCTGTATAGACACTGTCCTTGCTATGTTAATGTATGATAACTCCCTTGATAGACCGGCTGCTTGCATTGACAAAAATTACATGACATGGGAAAGGGCCTCTCACATGGTAGGACTGAAGCATGTCCAAGCAGGCAGTATTCAATCAGTTTGCTCACAGCCAACTAATTGAATTGAATGTTCTAGTGACGGCATTGTGCCATGAACATGTATTTTAAATTTTAAAAAACTTTCTGATGACAATATGTAGAATACTTTGAATTCATTTACAATACTCTCGTGGAGGGACTTAAAATGTTTTTGCAGGTGTATATTCTTCTGGCTTGTCCATTTTTTGCAGTACTATGCTAAGTTTTAAAGTGTGTAAGAAATAGTATGACAGCCATCTTCTTTTTTTCAGTTGTTAAATGCACTATGAACTGTTCGGCATACCTCTATACATTCAAAATATTTTTTTATGTTTTGTATATAAATACCTTTAAGATGAGCCTGCATCAAGTCAACACAATTATCAAAATAAAAACAAAACCTAAGCTGTTTAACAGCATGATGAAAATACAGTTCTCAAGCTGACACAACCCTGTGTGCTTGTGGAATCCATCTTGTATTTGGTCTTGTGATGCAGGTTATTAACATAATCTATCATGTGATCAGCTAATCTGCGTTGTAAAGGATTGATGAGTGGTCCTATTAGTAATTTTGGTGGAAAGCTCTTGAAATTGAAGTTACTGTGTTTCTGCCTGGAAGAATATCATTGAATACACTATAAGATGGTTTTATTGCCCAAACGTGCAAGTACATAAAATGTTTTTTCAGCATAAAACTATTATTAAGAAAAAGTATTCACCTTATGTCACTAATGCTGGTTTCCATGCACTTAGCTGCTTTTTCAGAGCCCCACTGAAAAAAATCCATGGATCCAGTATTGTACAATGCTGCTACATTGAGTCCCAGACACTGTGGCATGACACAGTGCCCCTGACGGAGGCAATTTCTACTAGCATGCAAAGCAAGCATGTGCAATTCAGTTTCTTTCACGACAGGAAGGACTGAACAGTAGGGATGGTTGGGTGGGACTCTTAATAACCTGTGGTGAGTATTGTTTCTTAACAATAGTTAAAAATTGAAACCTTCATTTAAAGGACACAGTACAAGACCACAGGTACTATCAGACTGGGGGAGGAAGGAAACTCAAAAAAAAAAATTGAAACTGAAGAACTCCTCACCAGAGAAGCACAGCCCAGATAACCGTCCTGAATCCCCAGTGCACCCTTCTCCAATTTTCTTGAATCAGGAGGGCTGGGTGAAGCACACCCTTAGAAAGGTTGAAAGGCACTTTTGGGAAGCACTTCAGCACAAATACTCGTGCCTCCACTTCTACCAGGTCTCATACAAGGATGTTAAGGTATTATGGGAGCACCATCCTAGGACAGCCATAATGTTTCTACTGATGTGTTGCATAATGCATCCCTAGAAGCTGAGAATGCCCTGGTCTCATGAACCAACAGAGAAGGGGCATGTGCCAGCTCTTGATTATTCCAAGCCACCTGGCAGACATGGGAAATCATTTAAATTCTTATCCATTCCAAGATGGTGTCAGGGGACAGAGTCCCAGACTCCATCTGCCTAAGGGGAAGAAACAGAGGTTTCCACCCAGCTTTATGAGAATCAGCCATACACATGTAGAACCGGAGTGTTCTGACAGGAAAAAAAGCCCAAGTCTGGTTCAAACCTGAACATTGTTGCCAGGAGTGACCTGACCCCAAATTACATCAAAGCACTTGAGGGGTTGCTAGCCACATGACTTTGGCACAAACTGCACACAAGGCCTAAGATAGACATCAGCAGAACTGTTGATGAGAAACTGATCCAAAGCATGTATGTATCTCACCGCACCAAGTGCCTGTGGATAGAGCTACCAGGACAACCATCTAATAGGTAAGTATCTTCAGCTCTATCCTAGCCATGTTCTTTTGCTTAAAAAAGGGCTGTGTGAGAGCTCCAAGAATCACAGAGAGATTCCAGCAAGGCACTAGGCTGTGTTCTACCGGAGTTTGTGTCGAAGCTGTTCACAAGTCTGAGCTGACAATGGTCAATCCCTAAACTCTGACTCCTGGTTTCAAAGGTAGGTGCTATGGCCAACCTTGATCCCTTGATGGTGCATATCTTCAAGGGTCCATCTTCCTACAAACTCGAAAGAAAGTCTGCAATCTGTTGGATCAATGCCTTCCAAGGTGTGAAATCCTTAGAAGCACACCAAGAAGCAAACTTGTTCCACCTCAGGCCATAGATCTTCAAAGAAGACTGACAGAGTTTTCCCTGGCTAACTCGTTCAGCCACTCCTTGACAGATGCCAGGTAAAACACCGTCCTTGGCAAAAGACACCAGGTGTCAAGCCTGGGGGACTGAGAATTTTAAATGGAATCTGTTGGATTTTGTTTGCTTAAGCAGTTAATGGAGGAGAAGCAATGACCATGAAAGCTCTACATGTAACTCCAGCATGTCCAGGGACCTTTCCCTCTTGGGCCAGCAATGGCCCACCAGAACAATTTTGTACTGCTGCTCCAAATCTTGGAGTTGCATTGGAGGAAAGGCATATGCCAATATTCCATTCTAAGATATTGATATGACATCCATTGCCATTGCTGTTTCACCCAGGAACTGGGTTACAAAGTTGCCGATATTGTGATTGTCTCATGTGACAGGGATGGATGTGCAGTTGTTCCCAAGGGGCCAAGGTGGCTTTCACCATTCAGAATTCAGAATCCACTCAGTCTGAATCACCTGCAATTGTCATAAGAGCATGTTGGCCCTGACATTCAGGCAACCCAAATATGCTAACAGAGGATCCTGGTGCTTTACTGATGGCACCATAGCAGGATCAACTTAGCCAAACAGAACAATCATCAGGACCTGGTACTTCCCTGTTTGTTACTTTACTTTACCGCCGTGAGGTTGTTGCACATCACCAGGAAGTGTTTACTCTCCAGCTGGGACTCAAACTGGACAAAGATGCTACAGATCACTTCCAGTTCTAACCCATTGATGGGAAACCACTTTGATTGCCAAGGCCCTCCGCCTGAGGCTCTCACAGAGTCCAGATGAGCTCCCTAGCCCTGTGGAGGGTGGGGGAGGTGTAATCCGTGAACACAGTCACCTCACCATTGAATGGGACCAGGGACTGGCCTGGCATTAAGTTTATGTGGCTTGACCAGTAACTCAAGGTCAGCTGGCTGAATTCTGGTCCACTGGGACAAGAGATGCTTCTTTTTATCCCAGCCAAATGGAAAACTGAGCAGAATCAGCCAACGATGAAGCACATCCATGGACACTCCTATGGAGTTGACACCCTCTTGAACACCTTCAAGAGAGCCAACAGTCTCTTCAGTCAGTTCCTGATGGCAGACAGTTGCAAGGAACTGTCCAAAATTGAATCACATCCCCGAAAATATGAACTCTCTCAAGGAAGTCAGGTCAGACTTTGGAAAAGTCACTTTTCTGGTGTGGGAAATCTGAGTAGTTGAGGTCAAGGAGTTCCTCTGTGGTGGGACAATGCTCCACATCACCATCACACCAGAGAAGGTCATCAATGTGCTGCTCCTTCATCCTTCCTTGCATGACTGTCTTAGGCTTTAACAAAATGGCAAAGCCTCGACTCCAGGTTAAGCATCAACCTGGGGACCAGCCTGGACCTGGCTGCTAGGCCTGGTCAGACTAGTTGAGGCCCATTGAAGGCTGTATCCTCATTTACAGGCACAGTGATCACAATTCTAGGCAACGAGAAAGCAGCAGTACAGAAAAAACCCTCTCCCTAGTGGACATAATTTTCACATATGTGGTCTACATGAAACATATTTAGCTTTTACTTTAGCCTCATGATGATGTGATTGATATTCTCTATCGTTAATGGTCCCAGAAAACACTAATCATGCAATCACGATGTGTCATACTATTCTGGCAATATCTTACCTAGTATGAGCAATTTTATGGTTTTCATGAACTTCTCGAATCGTACTTTTACATCTTTTGATTTGTCTCTGTCTTTTATTGGTGGTATATAAATTTGGTGATCAAGAAATAGTGACACTGATGGCCTTATCATGTGTAAATATGTTTCTGTAAAAGCGAGTTCAAGCTGCAATATTCCAAATTTTAGATACATGTTTGTGGTCTGCTGTTTGGTGGGTACATCTCTTATTATTCAAAATTGAGAATGACTCCCATGTTATCGAAAGGGGTAAAACACCTGAGTAATCTTCATACTACTGGTAAATCTATAAATTAACATCACAGTCAAAAATATAGGCAATAATACATTATATTAGCATAGGGAACATATGATAAAACATGGTTTACAATCCGGGAAAAAAATGCAACTGGCACTGTCTGAACAATTACTATCTTAGACTATCCTGATGCTTGGACAAATTTCAGGCAGTTAGAAAGGCCAAGGGTTACATATTCAACCATACCATTTTAAAAGCTGCTTGTTTCAGTGAGAATAGTCTAACACCATTGGCAAAATCTAGCTGTCAAATCTATTTCTCAATGCTGCTGAGTGGAAAATTAATCTTTATACTACTGGTAAATCTATTAATTAACATCACAGGCAAAAATATGGGCAAAAATAAAACATTATATTAGCATGGGGAACATATGATAAAACATGGTTTACAATCCAGGAACAAAATGCAACGAGCACTGTCTGAACAATTACTATCTTAGACTATCCTGACGCTTGGACAAATTCAGGCAGTTAGATAGGCCAAGGGTTACATATTCAAGTATACCATTTTAAAAGGTACTTGTTACAGTGAGAATAGTCTAACACCGTTGGCAAAATCTAGCTGTCAAATCTATTTCTCAATACTGCTGAGTGGAAAATTGACATGAACATGGTAAAAAAAATCCACTGAATGATGAAAATATTATTATTGTTCAATGTTTTGTTCTTCTGTTGACACCTTTCCCGGAAGAAACCTCCGTCTATGACTATGTGCACTCTTTCAAAGTTTAACAGTTTGGATTTGTGCCGCAACTCTCTTGGCCCCACTCTTTGCTTTCCACAGTCTTTTTGAGTTGATTTTGAAGTAATTTTATGGCCATGATGGCATCCGAAAAGTATATGTTGGGCCCTATAAAATAAAATCATGTTTCAGGGCTTTAAAATGGTAAAATGGTTTAGTCACTTGTACCTCCAACAGTATTTCCTGTACCACACCCAAACCAAATATGTGTGTGCTCGTCATGACGGACAGATGATGTACGCATCGTAATTGATGTTTTAGCTCTTTAATTGTTAAATAATCACTGACTAGTATGTCAACAATGGACGATGTTAAAAACATCGAAATAAGTCATTGCGTGCTTGGCATCAATTTATAAAAAAATGTGCATTCTGCAGCTAACGTATCATCGGAGAAAACCCTATCCTACCATTTTTGTATCCTATTACTTTTGTCACCAGAAGACCCCAAAGTTTGTCATGTCGCTTCTTACTCTGATCTTTCACCCGTTCCATTTCTTCAGTCCATAGAAAAAACTGTGCAACCTAATGGAAGTCCCTGAATAGGTTATCCAGTGAAGATCTTTAAAACATAATGCTTTTTATTCCATTTCTTTTTTTCGCTGAGCCGTTCTCTAGTAAAAACTGTAGAAAGTAACCTCTTGTTCATTTGACCAAAGAGAGAAATCAAGCTTCAAATGACTCTGAGGACAATAAATTGATTGTGGAGCTTTATAGCTTGGCCCAATCAGGTTATGCATTATTGCGCATGAAGCATAACATGAGTCTGAACATTATCACAGGTGGTAGATCAAACAATCATATTGAGGGAAGTTTTATAGCCTTTAAAGTAGTGATATCATAGTCTTAAGAGGCATCAGAAACCACCTGGACCACTGGTTTTGCCTTCTGACGTCATGGGGGGGGTGGAGCTTTTGCGCTGCCCAAGACTTGATCCGAACATGGCCCTCGGTATGCATGTGCACTAAGTGTGTGTGTGGGGGGGGGGAGTACAAACTGCAACAGTAATGAATAATCAACTGGAAAACTTTGCTGGACTCTGTAAGTCGTGAGACTTTGCAATGTCAAACTGAATATAGAGATGTCCAGATTCTGTGATTGCAGACGAAATCGGTAACATAAAATGGAAGCATACATTTCTGTAAAATAAAACATCCGGACCCAGTTTTCTACACCCAAATTCATTTTTTTAATGCAGTTTTCGGAAAAAAACAGCCAGCAAAAGTTCAACTAGCGCAAGACATTACGATGTGTGCATAAGTCGGGCCATGAAAAAGCATTCATAGTCGTGAGACCACGTGTCAAGCATTTTGTGATTGAATAGGATCATGTGCAAACTTGGGTACATTTGATATTGAGCCCACATCGTTCTTCTCATCCATGCACACATTGACAGTGCTAAAAACACGTGGCCGCGATTCACTTTGATATCAAAGTCAAATGTTACTTTGACTTTGTGGAACTGTCTCACGATGTATTGCGTTATGTTCAAAATGGCGCTGATCAACACATGCATCATGTGCCAGCTGGGCCATCGTATCGCACTTTGGATTTGTGACTGACGATGATAACTGCTTCAGATACAACCAAGAAGGCAGATTAAAGTTGAAATAGTAAGTCTTGTTTTCAAAATACTTTAACGTCCATGTGCCCAGATAACTTGGAGAACCGACACCTGGAACCTAGGGAAACACTATGATAACGATCACCGAACAACCGTGGATATGCAGCTATACTGTTTCCTCCAAGTTTACCCTCTAGACAAGTTCAATAAATAGGACCTTTAACGTACGGGCAGCTGTGATTAATGGTTTCAGTCATGAATGCAAAAAAAAACTTTGCGTGACGCGTTTTCTTTGATTGGCTTTACAGTTAGTTAGTTATTAATTCGGAAAAATCAAAGCGTAAAAGACCACATTGTTTCAATATCTTTATGAATATAAAAACAAAGACGGTTTTGTTTGCCATTGATGGACAGTTCATATTCCACATTGGCCCGGGATATTGGCTAACACTCTCACATTGTTCGACCATGGTCATGAAGACTAAAATATTCCTGCGTTTCGCGAGTATAGCAGGAATCATTTTTCTGTGGCGTTACGCAAGAAAAGTAGCGTGTGTAAAGCAGGTATTGTGTTTCTTGCGACCACGGTTGTGTAAGACACGTGGCGGGGGTATAAATGTAGAAGTGTCATGCTGTGATTTTCATTCTAAGCTCGGACACAGCATTCATGCTTCGGTTTTCTTTTAAAAACGAAAGAAAGAGTGGAGTTAGTCACTCTTTCCCTGAAGTCAATTCCGCATTGCTACTAACACAGGTTTCCAGAGTTTTTTATGGTACCTCCATGGTTTTTTATCTCTGGTTTTTCCTGGGCGGCGGTATTGAGCTGATGATGGGAAGTTTAAAATTGTTCGCCTTTGCGGTTTAAGAAAGACGATATCTTTTGAACATATGTTTCCGCTATGGCCGTAATATTTTTGAGTCTAGTTTTTCATATTTTGTCATTTCAAAAATTTGTATAGGGATGACATCAGTTTTTCTGCAGTTAGTAAATCGTACACCTGGTTTACTTTTGTAAAGGTCGACATTTGTATTTTGAGCGCTGTTATCGCATACCATGTCTAGTTGACGTTTTATTTTCTGTAATAAAACTCAGCTGCCCGCGTCTAGTCAGGACGTCCGCGGCTTACTGCTATGATTTTGTTTGTTGGTTTTTGGTGTAGTTAAGCACAGAATAACTGCTGCCAACATAAATCAGTACTCTCCGCATGAGTGACCTGTCAAAGCATGAGCCACCGGTGTCCGTGCCCTAATGGCTGCCACCTGGTGCACAGCTTGCATGATTGACGGATGCCATTGTCTTCTTGTATGAATAGGAAAGCTGAAAATGTGGTATTTAAAATTCGAAGGTATTTTTCATCATTATCTTGTACTAATTTTTTGCGTACCGAATTTAAATTTTGCCAGTCAATATATTCGATGCACATCTGTCAAAATCAGTAAAAATCCGAAGAATAAACGTCAAAACGTTTTTGGTGTATTTCGTGTCGTTAACATATACGCAATGAATGTCAAGGAAATGCCCCATGAACTTGACAAATAGCTCAAAGATCGCCCATCTACAATCCCTACCTAGCTTTCATATTGCTATATGATCACAAACTTGAATAATTGATGAAGGTCACTACTCTACAATTTTAACCTGGTTCTTATACTTGTACATAATCATGCAAAATTTCAACTTCTTCAGTCAAATTCTTCTAGAGTTATGGCAGCTGCAATTATTTTCAAAGTAATACCACTGTGACCTTGAAAAATAGGTTAAGGTCATCCCATGTATAATCTCAACCTAGCGTTTATACAGATACATAATCACACAATCTGAAGTTGTCCTTATAAGTCTTTCTTGCCTTATCACTTCCACAACTTCAAGAAAGTGCTTCTGGCCTTAAAAACAGGTCAAGGTCAAACTTCTACAATCACAAGCAAGGTCTTATAAAAGTCATATAGAAACATAATCACCTCCTAAGTCAAATCCTTCTCAAGTGCGTCTACAATGTTTTTTTTTTAAAGGGGTCATGTGACCTTCAAAAAGGTCAAGGTCACCCATCTACAATACTTACCTTGTTTGTATTATGGTACATAATCATGCAAAATTTCGACCTCCTAAGTTTAATTATTGAGTCAATTTTATACAAAAAGTAACCTTGAAAAACAAGCCAAGGTCACCAATTTGCAACTGTAAGCAGGGCCTTATATAGGAAAAAATTCAGAAAAAATTTCAACTTCCCAAGTAAAATCTTTCTGGAGTGATTGTTTTCACAACAACAACAACAACAACAACAACAACAACAACAAGAAATGAAAGCAACAACAGTATGCCCACCCAACCCCGTTGCATGGGGGACATAAAAATGCATTATATTTATTCATCTGATCAACCAGCTGAAAAACTAGGTACTAAAATGCAAGAACGACAATTATTAAAATACTTGTAAAGAGTACAGGACTGATTATATAAAGTAATAATTCTATAAAATCATCCTGCCTACTCGACATTCTTTTGGAAAAAGTGAGAAACAGGAAATTTATTTCATCGTGCCCGAACGAAAGTTTATGTATCTAAGCGACCTATTTTTGTGGTGTAAAAATCACACTGACTGGCAATCCCATTACTAAACCTTTGCACATTGAGTATACCCACCGGAGCACCAGTCCACAGTCCCTCTGCGATCCTTCCAAAACCATAGCCAGGCATATGACTGGATATTACAAAACCCACGATGGTAACCAAAACTGCTCCAATGCCAGCAACCAATTGAGTCACTCCAGTTGCACGCATGGACGATACTCTGACGTCGTATTGGATTACAGGATGTGGGTGGCCCACGGGAACAACTTGTGCTTGGGGCTGCATCGTCAATCTGAAGAAGATAATGAGGTAACAGGAACTAAATTACCAATATAGTAGGGGGGGGCTGAAACTTCAAGCATTCTGTGGGCACAATCAATGACTTTCGCTCGCCATTCTAAATGACTTGCTTCTTAACAACACAATTTATTCAATCGATATTTTTTAACCCACACACACGTTCAGTTAAGTTACATAATGCAATTATGATATATATTATAAGTTTATATATATGTATATATATATGTGTGTGTGTGTGTGTGTGTGTGTGTGTGTGTGTGTGTGTGTGTGTGTGTGTGTGTGTGTGTGTGTGTGTGTGTGTGTGTGTTCAACAGAATATCGGGTGGGCAGGATTATCTTACAGTCAGTGTTCGGAGCAATGACACTGATGTATTTTTTGTTCTACCACTATTATACCATGTGTCTCATATTCAGGGTTGTCCACAAGTGTGGATGGATGCAAGACTAAATAGTAACGACACAAGATGGTACATAAACATTCCACAGGTTATTGAAGAGTTGGACCCCTGTTTAGTAGGTGCACTCCCGTGTCTCCACGCCTTTACCAGTTCAATTTATACAGCTGCCTTTATGAACAAGGGGATGCTGAAACCATTAGACTTGGTTATGAAAAACCAGTCATGTGGACAATGCTTCTTAAGGCCCGGACAGAATAACCCTGTTTCATCTTAAGACTTGTGTACCATTGAAAAAGTGTTTGTGTCTTATATGGAAAGGCCGGGATGAGCAATTTCAATGATGCTCATTATGTCTTTTGTCAACAGAATTAAGCCCCAAAGAGGAATGGTAATCCCTTGGAAAGGATAAAAGGAGTAAATCCTTGTTCCATGCCACCCTGTAAAGCAGTTTTAAGGAACAAGGTTAAAAGGGCCAATTGTGACTGGATGTAATTCAAACTTTGGGAACATTCTCTTGGGCTTAAAAAAGAGCAACATAATTTTAATTGTCAGGGAAATCAAAATTTCCTTTAAATAATCCAGTCGTACTTTATCTCAATGTGTAACCGTGAAGAGCCATTTCAAGTATACATACTGACATATTTGCCTTCAGGATACTGACATGTATAAAATGGCATCTGATGGAAAAAGCCGTTCTAGTTTTGTGAAATACTAGGAGAGAGAAAAATAGTAAAATATTTACAATTTGAATTATATGCAAGATTTCATAAAAATCCATTTTATTGCTTTTATCATGACAATGATTGAAGAAAGTAGATATGACACTGTAAGTCAAAGTACGAAATTGTTAAATCTGACTGGCACATTTCTTGTTGAATTTCAACATAAGTAATAACAAAAAACCGGTCTTAAACTTAAAATACATGCCTTCATTTGATATGAACACTTTAAAAAAAGGTGGCCTTTTTGTCCAGCTTTGCTTTTATATCCCTAAATTGTGATTGCTTTCTTCAGCTGAGTAAATTGTAATCACTTGATATCCCAAACCAGGCCATAGACAAATGAAGGCTGACATATGATTTGAAATACAAATCTATACAACGTGTCGTAGCATCGGTCATTATGGCTGCCGTGCTGAACTACTAGGTGGCCATTTTGAATATTTATGTAGCACTTTTGATCTTTAACATTTCTTGGGGTGTTGTCTTTTATTCTTCAAATACAAAAACTTAAGAATTCAAAGCCAGGCTTAGTCAAGCAGGATAGGAACCATGAATAAGTTCTTTGCTTACTTACTGATTTTTGAAAAATGAGGAAAAGCAAAATTAGGGGGTTACTACAGTGTTACACATAAATTTAACAGAAACCATCCAGGTAGGTTTTTTAAAGAACAGCATGCAATTTTGAATTCCTGAAATTTCCCCTAAGCCAACCTTTTACACTAAAACCACATGTAAAACGTGTTATCTTCTCGATTATAGATTGCACTAATCAATGTAGCATCTACTTTGGACGTGGAGGCCGCCACTTTGAACATTTGTTCTGTCATCTTGAATTTTTAATCTGCACAAACATTCTTAAAGAATGTTCTGTGGTTTTCTATACTTGCAAAAAAAAACGATTTGTCCTCAAAGAGCGGACTGCAAAGTGTTCATGCTCAATGGCGTCTGACTTAGCATTTTCGAAAGAAAATGTCATGCAAAGTTTCTTAACTTCAGGCCCATTTACAAGAAAACTACAAAAAGGATTTTTATAAAAAATGACATTTTTTAATTTTACACAAAACTTCAATTTAGGGACAACTTTAAAATTATTTACACTCTAGAACAGGAACAATTCATTTTAAGTATTGAGACCACCTTGAATATTTGGTCAGCCATTTTGAATTTTTCGCAACATTCATAGATATTACTCTATTGATTCTAAATCCAAAGTCGGTAATATTTTTGCAGAAATAACTTATTATAAAATCATTTCCATACCTATATGTGTTCATTTTAGACATTTTTTGTGGAAAAAAACAATTTGAGGTTACTTTAATTAAGGTTTATTTGCAGGAAAACGTTCGGGTGATTTTTTTTTTTTTTCAAAAATTGCATTTTCAAAAAGAACACAAAATGTGAATCTAGAAACTACTTTCAAACCTTTTGCACTCCAAAACATAATTAAAGGTATGCTATTTCTTGGACTACAAGGGCACCATTTCATTATTATTATACATCAGGCATCAAGCTAGTATTCTACTTGGATAAGTGGGGGGTTAACGACGTAAAAGGACGTTATGACTGTTAACCGCAAGAAAATTACTTTAGTTGGACTGTCAACCCTCAGCTTCGCTTCGGGTTGATGGTCCATTCCTCAGGTCTACAGTTCTTTGCTTCGAGTTGACAGTCCATCCCTCAGTTTTACAGTTCTTCCTGCCCCACACAGGCAAGGCCACCATTTCATTACTGTTATAATGAAACAATAGGTAAGAGGACAGTCATTCCACATGCAATAAAATACTAAGTATTCATGGACATAAACAAAATACTGTAATTTACATCATTTCCTATTGTCCGGGACAACTAAAAGTTTTCAGTTAGGGCTTGATAAAGTGGAGCCTAAAAGAAATATAACCCATTACATGTCCAAAAATCATAGACCTAAATGTTCTGTCGCCATCACGCGGATTGCTGTCACGTGCACGTGTGGCTCTCTGTTGTGATGGTAATTATTATCTAAGAAAATGATGTGCCAAATACATGCAAATTATACTGGTTTTGAAAACAATTAATACTCACTAGACAAATTTAACTATTGTTTCAGTTCGCAATTATAAACCAGAATGTATCTCGTTTTTACGATATTATTTATCCTCCCAGTTATTAGCCAAGTGGGACTCTGGAAGGCCATATTATTCTTTTAATTGTACCAGATTTACGCATGGATAATCTTTATAACTTATGAGTTAAGAGAAAAAGTAACTTGACTGATATGTTATTCATTAGGACACCATTTTTGTCCTGGGTGGGCCTTCTGTTTGGCGTATTAAGGTGCATGCAGGCATTTTGAAAATAAAAAGTAAAATTGTTGATCGCTACATCTTATGATGCGGGGACGTTCAAATGACATTTGCGCGTTTGTTGACAAACCCGGGACATTCAAATGACATTTGCTCATTTGCTGATAAAACGTCTAACGTTAGGTAGCTTTTAATGTTACATGTTTGTTGGGCGTGGGTTTTGGGACAGGGTCGTGGGGTGTGGGTTGTGGGACCGTGCCGTGGGGTGTGGGTTGTGGGAAGTGGGATGTGGGGGTTTAACTAAACTACAATGATTTTTGGCCAACATGGATTTTGATGACGAAGTCCACGAAGCACAAAGTGATGGAATGTGTTCTTCTGTGCCTACTGATATGGAACTTTTGACACGTTCGGTCACTTATGAAGCAGAATTTTGCTGCTCGAATGACGCTGTTACCAGCAATGCTTCAGTCTAAGAGCTGAGTGCCTATATTGTGGGGCACAGAACAGCATCTACAACATAGAAAACTCAGAAAAATGTGGCCAGATTTATGAAATGGATGTCCAAGAAAAAAAATGAACATAGACAGCCACAAGATATCCCTCCTCCAGAATTAGATATTGTCGCGATTGGATCGTTTATCCTTGCTTTGGTCAAACCCGATGGTAGCAAATACAAACCTGACAACATTGACGGCTTATCATTGCTCCATGGACCGCTGGCCTCGCGATTGTGCTTACCAGGCTTCCATAACGCGCGACAAACTGCTTGAAGCAAGTCGCAATGTACTTTCCAGTAAAAGTAACAAACTAAAATCCAAGGTTTAGGAAACAAACCAACTTTATCTGAACCAATGATTCAAGAAGAGGAAGAATTACTGTGCTCCACTGGTCAGATGGGGGCACATTCTCCCAGTGCTCTGCCTAATGGAATTTGGTACAACACACAGTACTTTGGCTTCCGTGGAAATCACGAAAATCAACAACTAAAGTGAGGTGACGTTGTGTACAAAACTGACAGTAATGGTTCCTTTTTTTTTTTTTTTTTTTTTAAATTTTGACGAGTGGCTGGCCAAGACCTGGCAAGGTAATTCGGCATATATACGCACTTTCAGTCCTAAAATTTGGCCTAGTGTCAATGCGGATCGCTGTCCCATAAAACTATATGAAGCATACATGGCTAAGAATACAGGGGTGGTCTATAAAGTGTGACATTAGGTTAAAAAAATGGTCTAGACAGTTGATTTTGGGGTCCAATGAAAGTTAATGGGTTCGACCAATAGATTTTGTAACATTAAACTCCCTCTCCTTATTTCTTTTTCCAAATTCAAGTGCTGTATCAGATAAAGATTTAAGCAAATTCTGAAATCTAAATACTTTCAACACCATTACCATAAATTTTATGTTTTATGTGAGCTTCTTTCTTTATATTCAGGGAGAATACCCTTCATGAAAAAAAAAAGAATAAGAAAGACAACAATGCCAAGAGATAAATCATATGGCACATTTCTCTCAGGTGGCGATGATATAATGTTTGTACATAACCATGACTGCAATTTATGGTTGATGATATAATGGAAAAGAAGCAACTTATAAATTGCAAGGTGCCTTTCTCCTTGAGCCTTGTAACTCTGATAGATAAGAAATATTCTGTGAACTCGAATGCTTTGAAAAAAAAAGTATTTTAAGCGATACACAAGCTGAATTTGTGTATGTTACATTGACATATTACAGAATTTACCAGATTTTCTTTTTCAACATATCTAGGGAATTTTATGGGCAAATGTATGCACCACATACTATGTCAGTGAGGCCTATTTTCATGAAATATTAGAATAGCTAACTGGAGCCTTGATCAAATGTCTAATGAAGAATCATTCATGGGGGGGGGATTTTTGAAGGACGTAAGTCACTTTGACCTTATACGATTTTCATATTTTCTAGTTTCAATTAAATCACCTAAGAAATTCTCTATACTAATTTTAGTCTGCACCATGCACCACGAGATTTTATCATGTGTTTAAAAAAATCCTGCAGTCCCTCCCTCTAGTGAACATTGGCAATACCAATGTGGAAGTAAAGTGGACCAAATGTCAATGGTACATGTATGTACATGGAATCCCAAGCAATTGTATGTTTGCTGTATGCAAATGTTGTCTACTTGGAAAGTATCAATTAGGATTACCACATATGAGTTGTATTCATAATAGGGTCTCACATTTGGCTAGCTACAAATCTGGGGTCTATAATTGATTAATTCACCAATCCAAGTTTTCAGCCAGCATTTGTGTAAAAATAATACACACACAGGAATTAGAGTTGTATGCTCCTGACTGCTTGCTAAAGGGTCAAATGACATACAGTCCTGCAAACCAACATGCAATTTCACACAAAATACACTGCTGAATATGCTATAGTCACACATTCTGGTATTTATGTCATAAATTCATGTACTAAGCACTTCTTTGATATATCTAAATACTCTGGCTGTAAGTTTGCCTGTAGGGTTTTTTTTTTGTTTGTTTGTTTGTTTTTTTTATTTTTGTTACATGTGTAAGTCACTCCTTGACTTGTGTTACTAAATGTCTTGGAAATCCAAGTAATTACAAGAAAGTGTTGGGAAAGTTTTCTTTCTCAATTTTGTATTCTTCTCTGATGTAAATCAAGTATCATTGGATACTTCCCAATGTGTAATCTCAAGATATCTCAATTTTGTGTTCGTGTGTGATGGAAATCAAGTATCATTGGATAATTCCCAATGTGTAATCTTAAGATATCTATTTTTTACATTGGTGTATGTTACACAAAAATGTGGACCCTTGTATGCTTGACAATATATATATATATATATATATATATATATGTATATATATATATATATATATATATATATATATATATATATATATATATATATATATATATATATATATTCAAATTCATTTTGCATCGCATTTGTATCCGGGACTTTTGTGCTTGCAAAAAATAAAAAACAAAAGTGTTCTAAGGAAATTGTGCTTGCTGGGGAAGTTAAGTTGTATGTTATATTCAAAGTGTCAAACTGGCCTACAATCAAACTATAAAACTTCAAACTTTCTTCATGAATAAAGCAACAGACCACGAGTAAAAGTAAACTAATGTGTGAAGGGGTTTATTATGAAAAATTCTGGAGGTTTTCCAGATTTGACATTCTCTGGCTGGTAGTTGGCTTTTGAAGAATGAAAATCAGCTGTTTTTTATGTCACACTTTGTGTGCACGGACAGCTTTTTTTATATTGAGCAACAACATTTTATTGCTGATATTTTGAGCTTTGTCTGTTTAGGTTCTTTCAAGTCTTTAAATATGTTAATAGGTGTATTGTTAAAATCTGGCACAGACATGCTGAATGTCAATTTTGACAGCCACTGACCGCCTTCATTTTCATGGCCACATGTCTCTCTCCCCTCCCCCCCCCCCCCCAATCTTCCTTTTCTATTTTCTTTTATTTAGTTTTTTTTTATGTAAATCTTGTGGGGGGCTCTGCCCCCCCCCCCCTCCCTTTTATTTATCTTGTAGAGGTCATTAATAATATCGCTGTAAAATGGCGGTAAAATGACAGCCGCGTACTGACAAGATATTTTTTGCATGATGTTTGACAACATTCCATTCCAATATAACAAGTAATGTTGAATAGCATGTGAGTACTTAAGTTTTGGGACAGTTTCATATAATAAGTATATAATATATTGTAAGAAAACACCCGGGACTAAATCAAAAGTTTAGCCAGCCATCAATTAAAGAGACGTGAAAATTCAGATACATGGTACTCACGAATTGCTCTTGGTGAGCATGAACTTGCCAAAATCGTGTCTCTCAAGACGAAATCTGCAGGTATTCCAGGCAAAAAAAATAAATAAATAAATAAAATAAAATAATAATAATAATAATAATAATAATAATAATAATAATAATAATAATAATAATAATAATAATAATAATAATAATAATAATAGTAATAATAATAAACCAAAGTGTTAGAAAAACTGTGTGTACAATTATCTTGCATGCTGCAGTACCACTAACTGTTTTTGCACAATTACGCTTATTTGGCCACAAAAACATCCAGTCCTTGATGTCATACAGTGTAGCATCCACTGATCAGCAAAAGCAGATGTAGAATATTTTGTCGGGATGTTCTACTCTGGCCAGCAGACATGCCATAACTAACGTCAGTGATAGGCCTAGCAGTTGCACTCACTATTTGCTGCCAGAGCCGCCAGCAAGTGATTCTGTACTGCAGACCTGGCGGTGTGGACACCAGATCCTCCTGTAATATATCAAACCCTGTAGTACTAGTAGGCCAAGCGTAAGGCCATCCGTGGCCACAGCAGGCTCATTCACCATTTCCAGACTAAAGGCCTGAAATGTCTTGTCCTGCCGGGCCCAATGCACTGTCAGGGATGTTTATAGGTGCCCACATCACACAGGTAGAAATGTTTTCACGATTAATTTACATATGCATTCCCAGGTGACTGAAACAGACATCCAGTTATACCAGTTAAACTTGGTCTGGAACATCGGGGATGTATAATTAACAGTTACGCCAGTCCAACAGTACAATTCCTGTGATGTAAAGAATGAGTGGGCCTAAAACGTGCCAAACCGTTAGGCCTATATTTTTTGTACGAAAAGTCTAACATTGGAGATCGGTACCCTTTATTGACTCTCATTGTTGCACAATCATGCCCCTATTGTTAGGCCTATCGATTGGTATCATTTATTTCTCATCATTATTCAGTGGTTATTTAAATAATAGTTTTTTCACGCACACTGTTTTTGCTTGCTCACTGGTTATGATCAGGGAGTCCCCAGTTTGTCATGGTTCCAACTTCTCCGAAATCACAAGCCATGGCCATGCTTGTCATTGCAGTGAACATACGAAGTTTTGTCCCTTTTTCCCGTAACCCACTGTTGTCTAATCCAACAAACTGCACTTGGAATTTACCCTTTGACGCCCCGTTCTTTGATTTTCCATCAAACATCTAGGAACCACGCCAAACTGAGAATAAAAAATGTTCGAATGTCCCCCTTTAGCAACATCTTTTTTTATAATTCATAATTTTATTGTTTTCTCATATATATCAATAAAGTTACCTATGCCAGTCACATGCCTTGATATTGCACAGTAAGATAAAATATGCGGTCTTGCAGTTGAATACCCGTTTGACATTATAGCTTGACCAGTTAAATACCTGTTTATAAATTTTCATCTAATAGCTGAAATTTGTTATTAAAGTTTGAAAAATCGCCTTTGCTGTAGCAAATGTATTTTTCAACATCCTGTCTCATTCTCAGTTTCTTCAGAAATTCATACATAGTCGGCTCTTCTTTTCCAATTTTACATATATGTACAATCCATTTTGCCAATAGTAGAGAATAGTTTGCCATTGCCATTTTATCTTTATCCATTTTATCTAGTTTCCAGATAAATATAAGGGCATCTTCTTGTGTCAATGTCCATGGGATATTGAAACAGTTAATGTTGGACCACCAATTTACAAAGCACTTCCAAAATGTATGGTTGGCTGGACATGTAAAGAATAAAATGAATCAACGTGTCAACTCTGTCACAATGGCCACAGCTTTCAGATTCGGTTATTTTATGTATAAAAAGCCACTTTTTGCATGGGAAGAATCTATGGATAATCTTGTACTGCATGGTTTACAGCTTAGTCTCACATGTGACCTTGTACGGGATTCTGTAAATATATTCCTAGTCATCCGGTTCGATATAAAACTGTTGTTCCCATTTAAGTTTTCCTGCACTTCTTATATCTTTATGTTTCTCTTCAACAAAACATTGATATAAGGTTTTAGTATTCAGAGATTAATCATTGCATAATTTATCACCTATCTTTATGTTACATGCTGAACTTTGTCTTTTATGATGTGCCACATTATCTGACAACATTCTTCTCCATTTAAGGAATTGCATTCCTGAGGCTATAATCTTGTAACCAGGACATATTTATGTTACATTTTGCATTTAATTCGTCTATGATAAGAATTCTCCATTTATTTTTCGTAAATCGCCTAAGTATTTTAACCCATTTTATACATACAATGACACAAAATCGATTGCTTATCCATTGTAATATATTTATTGAACCATATAATTTCATTTTGTACCTCGCCTGCCGATTCAGGTTCTACAGAATGAATATGCATCCAGATGTTTAAGATCTGTTTACAGACCTGTGGCATGTCTGGTTGAATACAATTCTTATCAAAATGACATTTTAGGAACTCTGTAATGCTCATTCCTTTAATAAATTCATTTGGCGTTGCCTTCCACTTAATGCTGTCACCACTGTACAATAATTTTTTCAGCCATGTAACCTTCTGTGACTTTATCATTTCTTTGAAGTTTATCATTTTTATACCACCTCTGTTTATTGGACCAGTGATTTTACTGCATTTTACTTTTGACTTACCGTTACTTCACAAAAAAAAAATCTATTATTTTATTCACATCATTGATCACCAAACCCGGCACTGTGAGCACAGAAGTGATATATAGAACAGATGGCAGTGCACGAGATATGATAACAGTTACCTGCCCTTTTAGTGATATATCTCTCTGTGACCACATATTCGGTGAGCTTTTTATTGTTATTTTTTTTCCAATTCTTGGTTTAATATTATAACTGTACATGTCCTCATCGTTTTAACACTGGTCTACTCCCGCACATGGTACTGTTCCAGTTATCCAACCCTTTTGCAAAATCGTTACCACTTCACTCTTCAATCCATATACCCAGAGAACTATATTCCCGTTCAGGTCAAACTATCATGGCACAACATGTCTTGTGTAGATGTCACGATACTTTATGATAAAAGTATTGAAGAAGTCAGCCCTATAACCTTAAAACTCAATCGTATTCATCCGCACAACTTCGCGGCCTGCAACGCAGCTTGAGCAACGGTGCAGCCTTGCAGGGTTCTTTGTTGAAGTACGGTTTGGGGGGGGGGGGCAATTTTGGAGTGAAAATACACGTCAAATGAGAATAAAAACAGAAAATACCTTCCGTGAAGAACGATAAAGTTCATTGGACCCTCCGAGGAGGAAACGTTTAGCTAAAGCCTACTAATCGCTGCAAGCCATTACTTCGGCAAAACGTTTCCTCCGAGTAAGGTCCACTGAACTTTATCGTTCTTCACGGACGCTACGTTCTGTTATAAATATAATATAATACCATCGATGCACGTATGCAGCCATCCAGGACATAACCTTTTATCTTAACCCTGGTAAGTACAGTATCCTCACGTATCTGTATTTTCTCGTTTACATATAGGTCAGATCCAAAAATAGTCAACACAGTGTGAAAATTGAATTGTTATTTCCTTTTAATTCCAAATGTATTTTGGTAAGGATGTGTGTTTAAAGGTCTTAAATAGGCCTAATTACCAATAAGCAATAATTGTCTTTTGAGATAGAGCTAAAGATGTAAACTAATAATAATAATACTGTGGCTCTCCGCTTATGCGCCGCGGTCCTGTGTGACACAGGTGGCCTAGGAAGGAAAAAAAAAAAAAAAGAGAGATGATGAGGAGGAAACCATGATTATGCTAATCAGCTCATGCTGCCATGTTTACCAGGACCAGAGCCGAGGCTAAGAGTCCACCACACACTCTCACACAGCTGTGGTGGGCCCCTGGCCCTGGATATATCCCCCAACACTCATCGCTTGTAGCCCCCCCCCCCATAAAAGGACAGAAAAACCTTCCCTCATACACCCTATCCCCGCCTCTAAGGCTCAGGCATTTCCCATGGGGGATCCCATGGGAGCCCTTATAAGGGCTACCACCATTCCCTCTCCTCCCTGCATCTAAGATTCTAATTCACCCTGTTGCTATCAAGCCCTATCAGTTCATTTCTTTTCTCCCAGCACCCTACCAGGTAGTCCTGTACGCTTTTAGTGCCTTTCCTGCCTCCCAGAAAGCCACCCTTCAAACCTAAAACCCATGCTACACGTTCCTCTTCCTCTAAACACTGAACCTCTTCTAGACCCTTGTTATTATAGTCTTCCCTGTGCCACTTTCTGAAAAACTCTTCTCTTATCTCTCTATATGCATCACACCACAACAGCCAGTGATCCACTGTCTCATCTGTCTCTTGTCTACATACCTTACATTTACCATTACTCCCTGTTGTCCACTTCTGTTTTCTCTTTTCTAGATTGATTACTCCTGCCCTACTTTGAAAAAGAAGCTTGGATCCCTTCCCTCCATCCCAACACACACTTTTCTTTGGTTTTTCTAGTACCTTGTATGCTTTTAGTGTACTCTTTTCCCTGACACCTCTTTTCCAGTCTTCTTTCCAGCCCTCTGTAACAGTCCTACCTATATACACTTTCCAGTTTTCAACCTCATCATATCCTTTCAATTCGTATCTCTCTGCCAACTTATTTATATCTTTGACCCATCTTGTTTGTTCCTTGACTATTTCATTGTAAACCTTCCTGCACCACCTGTCTTCATTTACTGATAGTAAATATCCCCAGTACTTAAGCTTTGCTTTGGCAATTCTGTCTGTAATTTTATTCCATCCTAACTCTCCTAGGACTGCTTCTGTTGCTGCACATGGTGTTGCTCCCAGTATCCATTTCCCCATCTCATTCTGTACTTTCTCCATTCCCTGGATATCTCCTTCACTTATTGAAATCACATCTAAGCCATATATCATCCCTGGTATCGCAACTCTATCCCATAATACCCTTGCTGTGTATGCTCTGTTGAAACTGTTCAGTGCAGTAGCTTTAATCATTCCTTTTGTACGGTTCACTTTCTGTTTAATCTTCTCAACCTGATATCTGAACATGCCTTTACCTGTTGTCTTTATCTTAACACCTAGGTATTCATACTCATCAACCTCCCCAATTTCAATTAATTGTTCATTACCTTCTGGAATTTGGAACTGCCCAATTTTCCATTTTATATTCCAATCTGGTTTCTTCCCAAGAGTCATCACTTTACTCTTATCCTTACTAAATTCTAACCTCCATTTATTCCCGTATTCCCCTGCTATGTTCAGCATTTCTTGCAGGTCTTTCTGGGACTCTGTCATGAGTACAATGTCATCTGCGAAAAACAGACCTGGAATTTTCAGGTCACCTACCTTTATTCCCTTATTACACTCCATTAACTGGTCCCCCAGCTCCTTTATATACAGGGCAAACAAAATCGGGGACAGCACACATCCCTGTTTTAGACCTATATCCAGGCGTGCATTCTCTACTTCTACCTTTCCTAATGAAAGTGTACAGTCTACATCTTTATATAATGCTTTCAGAATTTCTAGAAAATTCCCACCAAATCCTAGTCCACTTAGTTTTTCCCACAGGGCATCTCTCCATACCAGTGTCATAGGCTTTCCTCACATCTAAGAAACCCATGAAGACTTTCTTCCGCTTCTGCCTTGCCAACTCTAACACCTGGGTCAATGTGAAGATGTGATCACCTACCCTTCTGCCTGGTCTGAATCCATTCTGAATTTCCCCAAGAAGTCCAAGCCTTTCGACTATTCTACTTAATCTCCTGTACATTATCCTACTGAAAATTTTTCCCACATTTGATGAAATGGCAATACCCCTACATTGATCCAATTGGCCTCCTGGGCCCTTCTTTGGGATATACGAGATCCTGAGTTTATTCCATTCCTTTGGTACTTGTCTTTTCTCAATAACCCTATTGAACAGCAACTGCAAGCTATCCTTAATTTCTTCTGGTCCTCTCTTTATGAATTCCGACAGTATGTCATCTGGCCCTGGTGCTTTGCGTAGTCGCATCTGCTCAATTGCTATTTCAACTTCTATCCTTCTGACTCTGCCACACATCTCTGGATCCCATTGATCCTGTGTGTATTCTGCTTGACACCCTGGTACTGTTCCCTGACCCCAGTGTGGATTATTAACTTCTTGCCAATGCTCCCTTAAAGCTTCCTGTATTTCTTCTTTGTTATCTGTTCTTTTCCCTCTGTGTGTAATTTCCTGTGCTTTATTCTGTTTACGCCAATTAACCTGTTTCCAAAAGATGGTTGACCCTTCTCCCCCATTCTCCATTATTTTCTTTGTCATTCTTTCATTATTACTGGCCCTCCTTTCTGCTTTCATCTCTGCTACGTTCCTTCTACATTCCATATACTGTCTCTTAGCTTCTTCTGTTACACCTTCAGGGTATTTATTTTTCCTGGCTAATCTCAATGCTCTATTTTTAGTTCTCTTTCTTTTTATGGCCCCTTTCAGCTCTGGGTCTATTCTATACCCTAGACTTCCAACTGGAACTTTCTTTCTACCTATCTTTTCCTTTGCTACCTTAAGAATCCTTCTGATTAGATCCCCATTCATTTCCTGTACTTCCCCTTCATTTTCCCATCTATTTTTCCATTCCTGCAATTCCAATTTTAGGCTTTCTTGATACTCTGACCAGTCTGTTCCCTCCTTTATATCCCACACCCATTTAACCCCCCCCCCCCCTCCGCTTCTTCTTTGACACTGTATGTTAATTGAGACTATAATCCAATTATGATCACTGCCTATATCCAATCTACCTTCCTCGTCTATTTCGCATCCTTGTGTCATTTGAAATACCTCACTGTCTACTAGAATATAGTCAATTATTGACCGTCTTTCTCCAGATGCCCATGTCCACTTTCCCTTGCATTGTATATCCCTATTAACTATCCTCAGACCAAATTCCCTTGTGAAGTTGAGTAGCCTGGTTCCATTTCCATTGATTCCACTATCCCCTCCCTCAATACCACTCATTCCATTTCCTATGTGTCCATTAAAATCCCCAGCTATCATAATCTGGTAACCCTGCTGCTGAATATCACTAATCATCATTCTCATCCTATCATATATCTGGTCATTCCATTCATTAGGTAACCCCTCGCGACCTACATACACTACACCTACTGCTACTTTATTTCCATTTGACTCTATTCCTATCCACTGTATTTCATTTTGGATCTCGCTATCATCTTCCCAAGTGTTCTTCCAGATTTCATGCCACTTAACCCCTTTCTTTATCAGAAACCCTACTCCTCCTCCCTTTTTTTGCCCACTCTCTCTTCCTTTACCTGTTATATCATATCCTGCTGGGCCTGTCACTATTCCCCTCTCTTCTTTTCTAATATGCGTCTCTACTAGAGCTATAATATCCATCTTCTCGCTTTCAGCTACCTCTGCTATTTCTGCTATCTTTCCTTTGAATCCTCTACAATTGACATATCCTATTCTCATGTTGTTTTTCGTTCTTACGCTCCTTCTTGCTCTACTGCTACTGCCTGCTTGTCTGTGGTTCTTACCCTGCTCCCGAACTGACCTGGTAGTTGCTGGGGTTCCTAGTTTTCCTGCTGCTGCACCCACTCGCTGTAAACCTGCCCTAATCTATCGCCTCCTTTCTGACTTGGGTGCAGCCCATCCCCAGCAAACATCTCCCTCCTCCCTACAAAATCTTCCCACACATCCCTAAAAGCTATTCCCCCCTGTCTACATAACTTCTCTAACCTCCTATTAATCCCACAAATCCTGCTTGCTTCCCACCCACTCATCCTAAGCCTTGGTAATATCCCCATTACCAAAGCATCGCAGTCTAACTGCGCTAACCTCCCCACAAGCTTCCCGTATCTGCCTAACACTGTCTCTGTCCCTATTCTCTCCCCCTGCTCTTCCCTGTCTGAGAGATCATTTGTGCCGACCTGCACAATGACTCTTGGACGCTCCCCACTGCTACTCACAACCCCCTCAAGCCTCTCCTCCACATCCCTAATCTTGGCCCCTGGAAGGCACACCCTAACTCTATGTTCCCTGTCAGCTCTACAGAAAACCCTATCTACCTTCCTTACTATACTACTCCCTATCACCACTGCCTCTCTAGGTCCTTCCTGACCCCCCCTCCCGCTAGTCCCTGTCACTCTCTGCCTTCCCTCATCCTCGCCTCCCTCCTGACCTCTCCCCCCATCCTGTTCCCCCCTCACGCTGGGCCCTCCCACTCCCACTCTCTGCCTCCCCTCATCCTCACCTCTCCTCCCATCCTGTTCCTCCTCAACCTGCTCCACCCTGTCCTGCATCTGCTCCCTCACACCAGCTGCAGCCCGAAAACTATCCCTGGCCTCCTCTAACTCTATCTTGAGGGCTGCCAGCTGTGCCTCCAGAACCTCCACCCTCCTACACTTCCCACATCTAAACTGGAAGCTATCCTCCCTCGCCTCGTTCAGAGAGCAGGCTAGTCCTGCAGCACTAAACTCGACCCACATACAGCACCCCTCGCACTGTATGTGGTCGTCCCACTCACCCCCCTCTATCTCTGCCCTGCGTTCATCCTCCCCTCCTGTCCGCTCGCGACCTAACTCGACTCGACTCCCTACTACCTGCCTCCCTCCTGCTGCCTTCCCTCGTCCTGCCTCCCTGCTTCTCTTTGACAACCCACGTCCTGACATACTGGAACTTGTGTTTACTTATTTACGTCGTTTATGTTTATTATTTTACTCCTCGCTAATGAATTCAAAATGGCGGCTCCCACGCTAACTGTCCTATTTCCGCTCGCTCAAACTTTCTAATCCAAAATACCTAAAAAATAGCCCGAGTTTATCACTAAAACTTTCCCTACGATGCCTCTATATATTCATAAAACAAATCTCGTTCCAATTTGGTCCAACTCGGTCTAAAATTGCACAAAATCTGCTACTCTTACACCAGCTTCAAAAACCCAACCTTCTCTCGCGAAATCCCGTGACCTCAAACTAGAAGTGATTTTTCAGCACGACGGGACGGAAATCTTTTATTGCCTGGCTTAAAAATACTTTTTCCTCTATCAGATTTCAAAGTTAGAACATAAACGGACCTAAAGTAGCTGTGTATCAAACTGACACTACAGAAAATATTCCTTCTGAATTTTCCATTTTGTTATCGCTGTCATCAAATTGCCAAGGCAAAAATTCGTTCCCGTCGTATTTTTACATTCATTTAGTCACTTCCCAGAACACATAATGCCCTTGGAAAATTTAATGTCTGAGTTATCAAATTGTGTGCAGTCATTTCATTTGAAGAATGACTTATGAATGGGACTTCTAAGTAAGTGAATTCCTTGTAAAGAATTGGTTCTCAAATGCAACGAAAAGCAACAAATGACTTATTCATTCGTTTTATAACTTCCCAGAACATACAATTTCAAGCATATTTCTTTACAAATTTTTCCCTTTCTTGTCAACACAGTCCCCAATACTGATCAGCTAATCTGGCCAGATCAGCTTGTAATCACTTGTGATTATTCATCATCACGACTACCAAATCCGATCATGTATAGTACGTTTTAAAGGCATTTCAATATTTAGAAAGGTATTTCAATTCACTAATTATCTATTTCCTGCCATGGATTATAAAGCTGGCTTAGTGAGAGACAGGTGCTGCCATTTGCTGTGATTCCAGCGAGCACCATGTGAGGTGGCCTGACCTGGGGGCCCAGTGCAAAAATCAGGCCTTGCCATGAGCAAATCTCTGGTGACCTCATTATAGCTGACCTAAAATCTGTGCAGGTAAGCTATCAAGGGAGCTGCCTACATTATCTCTTTACACGATCGGTTGCATTGATGAGTTACCTTCAGCACACCTGATGTGTTTCAGGTGTGTGGGCATGAACGGGAGTGATTGCTCGCCTCTTATGGCAAGGCCTGAAAATGAACAGCCTGCTGGTCAGCAGGCAAGTCCTATGGATATTGTAAAGATATTATCCACAGTATAAGATAGCACAAACACATCTACACTTATCATAGTTTGTTATAGTGTTAGTTGTACTTTTATATTGCTGCTAAGGTGCCACATATATAGCTTATCTGAAAAGATCATGCAACACTTAACAATGATTTCCGTCCCATCACGCTACCTATTGATATTCTGGCTATGCGCTTGTACACAAAACATAAAGTTTGGTAACTAAATGTGCGTGCAAAAGACTACCATAGATATGTGCTTATATAATTAAGTCCTAACTGTTGGTAATGTGCAGTAATTTTAGTAGAAAAGAAGTAATATATTACAGTTTCCAGAAAAATGTAATTTTATCATTCCGTCCCATCGCAAAGACATTTTTGCCTGATAAAAAGGATAGAAATCAACAGAGCTGTGCAGAAAACTTGCTGACATTAATTCTAACTTCTACATGTACCATTTGGGTAAAATTGATTCCTGTCAAGTACCTAAGAGTTAGGTATTAGAGCTCCAACAAGTTATCAATCCCGTCTCGCTGCAAAAACGACTATTTTGGATCTGACCCTTTAATTCATATATATATATATATATATATATATATATATATATATATATATAGTGCTTCCTCAACTTTGTACTAACCTCAGTCTACCCACGACGTCTGAGAGAACGGCTTGTCATTTATTACTTTTTTTATTATTTAATGTAATAAAAACACAATCTTGTCGTTTCAGTGAGTTTCTTTCAAGGGTTTTGCCCATGTTATTGCTGTTAGCTGGTGATATCCACATTAACCCTGGGCCTGCAGGTCACCTTTGTGCCATATTAACGTTCGCAGCTTAAATTCTGATAAACTTAGAAACATCAAAGCGTGCAGATATAACTCCGGATTTCGACATAATTACCCTTTCTGAAACTTTCCTTTTAAACTAGATATCTTGAAACGATTTTATAATACCTGGTTATCACGATATAATACGCCAAGACAGTCCTTATGCGATAGGTGGCGGTGTTGCATCATTTGTATCTTAAGCTCTCGCTGTATTTCGCCGTCTTGACATAGAGGTGCCCAACATTAAACTTTTGTGGACTGACATTAGAGTTCAGAACAGTAAGCTTTTACCCAGCATTATACACAGGCCCCCAAATTCATCAGTTTCGTTTTGGGATAAACTACAGGATAGTCTCTAACTGGCCAAAGCCAGCAGTCTTCAGAATGTTATTTTTAAATTAGTGATTTAAATTCGGACGATTCTGCTTCTGGTGTAAAATTTCAGCACTTTTGTGAAGCAAATATATTAACGCCTTATATGCAAGAACTTATCAGAATAACAGCCACAACATCAACAAGTCGTGAGCAAATTATTTCTAATATACGGAAATTTATCAGCGAAGCTCAAGCTTTCCCTCAAATCTCCAACTGTGATCATTCAGTTGTGCATCCAAAGTATACCTTCGGCGCAAAAAAGAACAAAAATCTAGCCAAAATATTTGGGGGTACGAAATGGAGATTTTCATCAATTTAGAGAATCTTTGAACAATGCTAATTGGGATGACTGCTTTGAATCTGATAACCTTAACAATTGTTGTGAAAGTTAGACTAATGTATTTCTCCATATTACACAACACCTGATCCCTGGCAAATTAATCACGGTACGCCCACCTGATATACATTTGTACAATTATTAGCTCCAATTTGAAAAGCGGAAAGTCATGCAAGGATACAGCAAGACAAAGGAGAAAAAAGCGATTTAAACTTGTGGCATGCTTATAAAAATCTTCGAAATCAATACCAAGAACAACTAAAACAGGCAGAAGAAAATTACCATGAAAATCTCTGCGCCTCATTGAGAGATCTATGGAAAAAGTAGAAACAAAGCATGGTGGCGAACTGTTAAATTCTTTATGAACCGCAACCTATCTTCCACTTTTCCCTCTCTCTGGCATGGAAGTTGCCACATCACAGACAACCTCTCCCAGGCAGACATTTTTAATAATTTTGTCTTAACTAGATACATTGATACCGCTTGTGCCCTCAGACTTCCACCTGTCAACAACTGGCAGTTTTGCTTAATTTTATTGCAACTAATCAGGACGAAGTGTTGGATATTCTAAAAGAGTCATTCAAACACGCTTTTAAGACAGAAGTTTTTCCTTTACGACTCAACAGTAAACGAACTTTTATTAGTGTATCATGAAATATATTTAATTGTTAATCTTAGAAAAGAAATCACCATGACCACACTAAGATATCCGACATATTCACTTAAGGCCACACCATATAAGGAACAAAAAGCACATTTACTGTGTGATTCATTTATCTGACATATTCAGTTACCTGACACATTTCAAGGAACAGATGGTGTCATCATAAAGAGGTTTCACCATATTAAGCGACAGAGTCCAGGGCTCTGTCTGCACAAGAGGGGGAACAGTTTCTCCCCAGCTCAATGAGGTTTAGCTCTACTCAAATAGAACCACAGTTCTCTAACAAAGGCCCCGAACTGGCCCAGACCTCAAAATGGTTGCTGATAGTGACTTCACCTAAAAACCTGTTAAAGCATTGATGGATCACGGTTCACTTGTGTCTCAGGCACAAATCCCGCCTGAGGCCTCAGAAAAACATCCTTCACATCAGCAGACCACCTGATGAGGTGATCAAACACGTGTATCTCCTCGTGCCCAGCACCTGTGGCCAGAGCAAAAAGGAAGACCATCTTGAACGTTTGGATCTTAAGATCTGTCAAACCTAAATCTCTAGGCTTGAACTTGGGGTTAGCCAGTGCCAAAGAATGCACCACCAACCGATTAGTATAAAAAACTGTTGACAAAACTGCAGAGGAAGGGATCCATCCCTACACTCTGCTCCCTGGTCTTAAGGGTAGCTGCAATGGCTGACTTGTATCTCTCGATGGTGCAAACCTTTAGGCCCCTCCTCAAACAGACTTAAGAAAGTCCCCTATCTAATGGACCAAAGCTTATCAAGGTGAAAGGCCCCAAGCAGTGCACCAAGCTGCAAACTTGTTCCACGGAGAGTCAATTCTTAAAGGAAAATGCAAAGTTTCCCATTGACAACCCACTCAGCCACTCCCTTTGAGAAGTCGGCTAAACAACGCCCTTGGCTTTAGCCATTTTTGCTGGATTTGGTCGGGATTTGGTTAAATCACAACAGAATCCAGCGAAAGTTTGTTGGAACTGGCCGGAAAAATGCTGGACATTGCTGGATGCTTGGCAGAAAATGCTGGATTATGACGGATGTTAACTCCAGCATTTTCCACCACGCCCAGCATGATCCCAGCATTTCGTTTTTGTAAGGGCCGGCGCTCCGTCTGCAGCATATCCTGTATCGTACAATGGCATTGGCCTGCCAGCCTGGCAGCTCTCATTTGCTCTCCTTGGCAAGGGGGCTACATGCCGAAGTCAAGTGGAACAACCTCGATCCCATATCCAGCTTGGCCCCTTTAGCTTTTACTTCCCTTTCTTTTCTGTGTTGATAGATTATGTAGGCCTACGTTAAGTCCAGATGGCCTTTTGCCTGAAGTAAGCGTTTGCCACGCATCACATGCTCGCAATACAGTCCTATAAGTTATAGGCCCAACCAGACCGGGAGGCACACCGCAGCTGTGAGAGGGCAGGGTGTGAACCTCACGTCCAGGCTTTGGCCCCGAAATAAGACAGTTGAACACAAACAGGTCGGTGCATCATACATGATGATAGTATGAATGTACTAAGATGTGTAACTTGCTGTCTTTAATGTGGACGAATCACGGGTAATCCCCGACCCGCCGATGCCCCCCCCCCCCCCCCGGTGTAAAGGGGTAGTTTTATCTAATAAATTGTATTGTATTGTATTGTATTGTATTGACAGCAGAGGCTCATGAGGTGATGGACCACGGTTTCCCCACCCCCACCTAGCTAGTAACTAGACTTGAATGAAGGCTACCGGGCAGGTTTAGGACCGCGGCGGGTCATCATCATCATCATCATCATCATCATCATACCCTGACCTACATGTAATTGAATGCGCTGGATACCAAAGTGACAAGTTGTAATAGGTCCTATGGTCATTTTCAGGTTATTAATTCGTTACAGGCGCAAGTACAGAATAAATTCCACGGACATGAAGTGATGCGAAAGAGCCTGGTGTCAATGTACTTCTGAGACTGGAGTTTCATGAATAGTCGAAGGTTAAAAAAAGCCCTGCTGCTGGCATCCAATTTTTTAAGCAAACAAACGAGTATCATAATTCGAATGGATTCCTAACTTGAAGTTAAATTTCTGTGTGTTTCGGGATATCAACACTTGTTTTTGGTTGGATCGTCATCCGCCCTAAGAAAGTAACATCACGGCAAAAAGACAACATTAATGTGACTAGGCCTATTTTTTGAGTCCTAGAGGCTATATAGGGTATGACCTCATCAGATTTCGTTAATACAGCCGGGCCGGCTATGTCCATTGAAAGTGTACGCCATATGGTCGACTCACCTATTTCAGATAACTCAGCAGGGCTTTATTAATCACACTTGTAAACAAATTTTAGTCAAAAGTTGAAAAGACTGCTAAATCAACGATTAGCATCACATAGTGACATAACTTCTTTTTTTTTATTTGTCAAATGTGAGTATATTAATCAATAAATTAACTGAATACCTGGGGTGGTCTTCAAATGCAAAGTTTGGCTGAGCTTTCGCTCGAGTTTGTGAAAAATTTCCAACAATAACTAAATTTCATGAAGCATGTGTTTTAAAATAGTGTAGCAGTATAGTATAGTATAATATAATATGGTTTTAAAATACAAATAAAGGAATTTTTTAGTGAAACATTTCTGTGGTATTCTAAAAAAAAAAGGAGTTTTAACTTGAACCCATCTATATTGAGGCTTATCTGAAATAGGAATATGAAGAGAAAGTTGCATTGGCAAGAGATATTGCCAATAAAGGTGGTATATTGCTAACTTTGTATTACTATTATTGCGTTTGGGGTACCTACTAGTACTGAGCTCAGCCTCCAACAATCCATGCTGTAAAATAATGAAAGAATTTGATCTTTTCTTTGTCAGAGTTCATGAATTTATCCTAATTTTAAAACTATCACCTTTGGTTTAAACGTATTTTTATTTAGCTATCACCTTTAATGTTTAAATTCATTTGCTTTACGTTGTCTTTCTGGAGAATTGAACGTCGTTTCGATTGTAGGTACGGGAGTATGATGACAACTGGACAGAGTTGGGGTTTTTTTTCCATGACGTTCCGGGAGTGTAGGCCTACAGAAAACTGGCGAGAGGCATTTTTCATGACGTGGCGTTCCCAACGTCATATAAAAAAGCCTCTCACCAACTTGTTATCATACTTCCGTAGCTATAGTCAAAAGGACGTTCAATTCTTATATTTAGTAAATTTACATTCAAGAAAACGGTAGGCTACCTTAAGGTTTATGCCTTAATGTTTATCTCATTATTCTTGTGTTGCAAATAATTTGAACAAGCTGAGACAGTGTGGGCGGAGCGCTAGGACACAAAACAGATTTTACTATTTTAGGCCTATCGGAAACCCAACTGTAGGTACCAACTGGTTCTGATGTCCGTACTACGCTGCGCCAGAAGGTTGCTTTGATAATGATTGCATGTGGATACGTAATCGACTGAATTCATGTAAAACTTGACGCCCAAACGTTTCCTGTTCTGATGCTAAAGAAATTGCCGAATGTAGATATTATAAAAATGGGTAACTTTACCCAGTTTGCTAAGCCTATCGGAAATTGGGTGGTCATGGATGATGCATAATATATTCTGTGAAGCAACGAAGTTGTATGTGAATAGACTAGGCCCTAACGAGTAACCTTGAAAGTTCTGTACCGGCGTAACTACTAATTAATGATGACAAACTTGCTTACATTCTATATATTATAAATATAAATCTGTGTAAACATTCCTCAGGCTTGCATACCTGTTAGTGTTTTCTATGCTGAGTAACTCTGCGTCTGACTCTGACTCGTCTGAGTGTTGACCTGTTTCCAGCCGTATGATCCCCAGAATGTTTCAATCCACGCCCTGCAAATATGACGCATTGTAAAATTTGTAACCTCACGTGCTTCACAAACGTAGGCCTATGCCGAGTTAACGTTACCATGGCGATAGGCATACCTGGCTCTTCTATGAACAGATGTGTTACATAGGTCTGATGCCCGTCAATTATCTCGGCCTCCATTTGAGAATTACATATAAGGGGGGCATTATTGTTGGAGACTGATGCTCATCCCATTGTTGCCAGCATTCAAGGGACAAGATAGGCCTAGTGTGGGCATTAAACTTACAGCGTCTTCAAATGGCAATTTGACATTGAGAAGAGCAGTTCTGAGGGCAAGCGTGGTCGCTGGGTTTGAGACGCAGTGTTTGCTTCGAAAGCTTGATATGTATAATGTAGAAAACTCTGAAATCTGACGCGCCCCCCCCCCCCGCCGCCCCCTTTGCCCAAGGGCACCTACCAGTACCATACCATAGTACCAATGGCAATAGGCCTACCAAGTAAACTTTCCGCACCTCTCGGGCTGCTGTCTCCTTCGCAAGACATTTGTGTGTGGGTGAGACTACGCAGGCATACCCTGTCCTAATTTAGCTATCCTGTTAATGTTACCATGTATGTTTATATGGAAAATGTGCCATACGACACCCACATTTTCAATATAAACGCATATTTAGAGTGGTCCATGTTAAACCTTTGGGGCTGACATCTTTTTCCCCAGCAACATATAGCCTATTATAGGCCTAACTACAGTGTAAGAATACAAGACCGTACTATAATATGCCGACCTTTCCCGGGGGGTAAGGGGGGGGGGGCAGGTGATTTAAGAATTGAACTCCCGCAGTATAAGGCCCATGAACGAAATGACTCTAGGGGCTGTTGAGGCCACAAGTTGAAAGTGACTGGGTTCAGGGCGCACATTGCCGGCAACGTGGTTGTAAGATCAAAGGGCCTATCAATATATCATGTTGACAAATGTAGTGCCGGACTAGTGGTACATCGATGGATATATCACTGTCAGTGGGCCATAGAATTGGGGGGCCATAATTCGCCGTTGCAGTTCCTGATATGGCGCTCACGAAGGAATGACGCGAGGGAATAATCTTTGCCTTTGGGTGCACGTTTAGAGGCAACTGCACACACACACACACCATATGCCATGTGGCGTGACAGGGCTCTTAATATGCATGTCTGCTGGCCTAGGAAAAGCCAAATTCCAATCAGAGTAAGTTAAAATATCAAAGCACTTGCCCAGTGTGGGTAACCAGACATTCTGCTTTTCTGAATGATATATTTGTAGGCATACCGATGCCGCGCGCTGGACTGGCAAGCTCGAAGATAGGGCTAGTCCCGGGGCTATTTAAGCCCCAACTTAAGGTGCCAGGATGGTTTGGTCTAGGAGTATGACGGCTGTGCCGAAAAAATCACAAAATGACTTTTGTTCTCTATCTGCAAGATAAACACCTAATGTATGTGGTCACCATTGAAATCCAAATATTGTTTGAAAAAAATCAACATTTATGTGAGAAACTCGATGAAAAACTATGACAAGTTTCAGCGGACCACTGCACGTGTATCTTCTGTTTACTTTGAAGTTTGACCGCAGGGGAAAAATTGCGGCACGCTTGATTGGATGCACATAGGCCTATCAGTCGAAGACAGACACACCAGAGGAACTAGTGCCGCTTGAACAACTATTTCCTTTTGCTGTTACAGTGACTTATGACATTACTGGCGATCTAGAGGTATTTTGCACGATGTGATTCATCTAAATGGAGCGTGAGCTGCGTCACAGCAGCTGGTCAACTTGACAAGGTTCCATCGTTCTGACTTCAAAGCTTGTCAAAACTTAACAGGATTAAACACGTTGCGTCACTGAACAATGGGCATTATTACGGTGTTTGCTAATAAATTTAATGTTTTCCAAGCTATTCTTAGCCATCTATTTGATAATGTCCACTGGGGTATATATGTAATTTCAGCCATTTGGCTAATTAAGGAGGCTGTGCGAAAGGAGGGTCCACTCTGGCTTTTTTGCCAGGTCGATCAATAAACCCGTACATACGTATTACGCGGTCCGGCCGCTTTGGGCTTTAAATATCGCGCATACTCACGCAAACTTTATGCCAGCTTTGAAACCTGGGGAGCATATTTCAACTTGATTTTAAATGAATCAGTGCCAGTGGTTGTAAGCCAGTACATTCGAACATGCTTTAATTTAAACACCATTGTTTGTGAGTAGATTCTACCCCACCGAGGCGAAAGCCAACATTCATCAGCTCACCGTTCGCCCGTATTGACTATTGTGTAGGCTATTTACCTGCGAGCGTACGTGTACTTTTTATTATAGACAAACTTCAATACTTGCGACTGGTCATTTGCATTTTGTGTTTAAAAGGATTATTTCCCTCTCACACGGATAAAAATCTATCAACCGCCCGTTTTTTGTCGCAATTTGAATGACCAAGTCCGAAATTGACACAAAAACCAAGGTAACTTTGTCCGTTTGTGGCCTCAATGTTTTTGTTCGACCTCCATGATATTTTATACCGATGGAAAGCTCAGGGGTTTGTCTCTTTGTGTAACAAGCTCTCCAATCGGTTAAAATAAAGAATTCCTGGGATATCCCTAATAATAGCGTAAAATTCGTCAGTGTTTTAGTCGAGGGAAGTTTCTAGGCCTGTCATTGGTAAATTTAGTCACGTGACACGCACCATCCAATAAAATGCGTCTAATCCCATGTGCTTCCAGCTTGTCCCCAATTCAGAGGATGAACACGACGGGTACACGTAGGCCTACAATAACTGGACCTAGGACCTAGTTTCTTTTACGTCGTAGTTTCACAAAAGACTTGAATTGAGCAAATTGTAAACACAGAGTAAGGCACGAGTGAAAAGTTGTGACGGAAAGCAGAAAACAAAAATATGTAGATTCGTCACCACAATGTAACGAACACAATGACGACTGTGTTGTTATCGTTCTGCGTGATCGCTACATGTCGACATGACACTGACATTAATATTGGAACAATGGACTTAAGTTGATAGTTTCCTGAAAAAGTTAAAATGGAACAAGTCTGCTATGAGTCAAATCCATCACGCATGACAGAAATAAATACGGGATGTTTCGGTAAATCATGCCCGTGATCATGCAGACGCTTGCATTCTGCCACCCATGTTGTTTCGAAAAACTGTAACCGCACTAAAGGCTAGATATTTTACATCTCCAACGGTACCTAAACTTTGGGTAAACCGACCTTGAAGCTGTACAGCAATATTAATCATGTAATTTGTGACAAACGTTTAGGTGGTCACTTTCAGTGAAACTTGAATCTTGGTACAAAAAAGCCCTCGCACGTTCAATCCTACATGTTGCTTGTTGCGCAAATAATTAAACAATTGCCTTGTAGAGCCTCCTTGGGCTAACACTACATCGCACGCCGACATTATAGCCTGGCCCAGATGGACCGATCTCAGAGTATAAAGCCTGCCATCCAGGTGAACATTGCAAAACAAACTGTCACCACACATGGACCCAATTGCTGGTTACCATTTTGAAACAGCGTGTTGTCAGGGCCATGGTCAGGTGACCATGTAATCGCTTTACGTCTTCCCTTTGAATTTGATCCTTGGAAGCGGCATGTCAAACCACAGCGCTAAAACCAACATTGTTCCTGGCTTTACAAAATTTTAGATGAAAAACTTGATTTTTATACCATCAAACAACAATGTATCTTTGCAAGAATACATCAAAGTTGAAGATTTTAATTCACTCCACTCGTACTGAAAAGTTCGATCAGAGAGAATGAGTTATTTTCGCACGACGGTCCGTTCTTTGTAAAAATCAGAGCCATGACCTTTGAAAGCGATTTTCTCGGAAGTAAATTTTTACAAGATCAATCATGTTTCAAATGACGTCACTCAACCAGGGATCGATATATCATCTCAAAATAAACGGGTAAAGCAAGAAAAATGTCTAACTTAGGAATCGTTTTTTATTTGGCCTTTCAACTGAAAAGTTTGATCGGAGGGAATGAGTTATTTTCGCACGACGGTCCGTTCTTTGTAAAAATCAGAGCCATGACCTTTGAAAGCGTACAAGATCAATCAAATTTTAAAATGACGTCAATCAACCACGGATAGATATTATCATCTCAAAATACACGGGTAAGGCAAGAAAAATGTCTAACTTAGGAACCGTTTTTTATTTGGCCTTTCAACTCTTCCTTCTGTGACTTTTGGAGCTCAACAAATGAAGAAACTGTATAACATCATGGTACCAACTTCAAAATTCTATAGAATTTTATAAAATCAATTTTACTCCCAGACAAAAATTCCGTTCCTGGGGAGTGGCCTATATTATCGTTTCAGATAGTTTGCAGATCTTAAAATTAAATACTGTGCGAACGAGCTGAAATAAACTTGTGAATCTATACCCACTCACGAAATAGCGTAAAACGTCTAAAAATCTCTAAATTGATTTGATGTTCTGTTTTTACAAATCTAGACATCTATACAAGTATGAAAATATATAGTTTTATGGTTAAAACGATCAATTTATATGAGCTGGACGGGGTCAAAGTCGGCAGAGTCTGCAACGCGCCTGAAACCATCCTGGCACCTTAACAACCCTCAAACTCTGATGAGTTACTTCATAATACCTGCCATATGTTAATCTTACCAAAACCCCATACTGTACAGGGACTCGATTCTTCTGGTGATTCTGGACGGCGGCACAAGCTTTCTGGCGGAGTTTGTAATATTTCCTATACTTGGATTTATGGCCTATCAACAGGGTACGGATATAAACAGCGCACCAACATCAGGTAAAAACGATAATCAAGATGAATATGCACATGGATGCACAAAAATAGCATTTTGTGATCACATAATGACGTCGTGCGACATATTCCTAAAGTTATACAGGCAAAACTCGATTTTGCCGTTACTACTGATTGTATGGACAAGACGTTCTTAAGGCAAAAAAAGTAAAAAGGCAAACGCTTTGTTTTGGGGGCAGACAATGGTTATTTCTACAGTGCCTTGTTTATAGTATGGTACATATACCTGGTGCTATTGGATTAAATGTGAAGAGGAAAAAGAGCAGAATTCAAGAGAATGGAGGTCACCCTCAAAATTCCTACCCATTGCCAGCTCAATTTTTGTCACCAGATGATTACTTCGTTGACTTTTTCTTTTGAATCATATTCACATAATAATTTGTATTCTTTGCGTCAAATGACCAAGTATTTTCCCATTGGACGAATCTATTCACTATTTCGCTACCTGACCCTCTCTTCAAAAATACTCGATACGCACGAGGAGAGTATCAGGTTACGATATACAGTACTGGAGGAAAAACTGTAAACAGCAATGTGCTGCCCGCTTGTAAACGTACACTTTGCTTCGAAAAATTGTAACACAATATACTCCATTTTGCGATAATAATCAATTTTGTTTTGTATGTCCAATATATGCCTGGTGAGATTGGATGCCATGAGAATCGCCAAATATTTTATACACGTTCTTCAACGGTCCAATTTTTGATCAAACACAACACCAACGTTCTGTATTTCGTATTTTACGTTTCCCAATAGCCATTTTTTACCCCTTGGTCCACATAGGCCCCGGGGTACTGCTATCGCCCTCTGTCTGTGTGAATCCGTTCGTGCGTCCCTTCTTCCTGCGCGCGATTTCAGAAGAACCAGATAAGCTGGGATCATGACACCTTTTTTAGTTGATCACCCTTTTAGAAGTTATCGTCACGTTCGAAGAACAATGACTTTGGCCTATCTTAAGTTCACCTAGGTCATTTTCTGTGTAAGTTCTTGCACGCAATATCAGGAGAACCAGAATTGCTAGAATGATGAAACATTTACAGATAATCACCCTTGTAAGGGTCTTTATCAAATTGTAAGGCCAGTGACCTTGACCTAATTTAAAGGTCACTAGAGGCAATCTTTCTCTTTAATGATATCTTGTGCATGAGCTCTTAAGAACTGGATAAGACAGGAATATAAGACTTTTAATCACCCTTTTAAGAGTCTAGCTCAGGTTTGAAGGACAGTGATCTTGACCTGATTTCCAGGTCACCAGGGTTAATCCATCAAAAAAAATGCAAGGAATATCAGCAAGGGATAACCTAGAATCACAACACTTTTACAGCTGATCTCCCTTTCGTCAGGTGAATTCAGGTTTGAAGGAGAATGAGTTTGACTCAATTTGAAGGCCACCTGGGCAATTTACTTTCAGGTTATTGTGCAAGATATCAGGAGACCCAGATGTGCTGGGTTCAAGAAACTTTCACACTTTATACACCTTTGACAGGGTCTGCTTCAATTTGGAAGGACAATGACTCTGACCTCATTTCAAGCTCACCAGAGACATTTTGCATGCATGGATCCTGGTGTTGTTTTCATTGCTTGCGCATGATATCTTAAGATTTAAACATTTCAAGGCCATTCTCTGTGAATGTTTGCAGTGTTATCTCATGGTTAGATGCGCTTGAATCATGAACTTTGTTGTCCTGAATTCTGGCACCAAAGATAAACAGCGGGTTACCTGGATATATTTGAATGCATGCTATTACATATACCTGTCCGGTCTTTCCACCTTTCTTAGTATATATTTTTTTATTTGTTGCATGAAATTTGGCTTTCTGAATTATTTGCATGGAATTTACCGACCTTTTCACCATCTCCCATGAAAGGGTTCGTTTAGCATATAATATTTATTCCCGATTGTGGGCTGCCGATGGGTTTTAATGTATTAGTCGTTATGTTTCTGGTAGAGACAAGCTCTGATTTCTACATACCGTATTTCAAAAAGCGTCTGCCAGCTAGCAGAAGGCAAGGCAGGCCTATGTGAACCCCTTTAGCAAATTGTAGCAAGTATTGAGCCGTTGGCTAATTTTACATGGATACGTAGCAGTGTTAAATATTTTATTCAAATTAGGCATACAAATAAAACTATAAAATTGTTGAAACATTGCAGGAAGGCCTGCACGCACAATATATACTAATGGTTAGTTTGCTATATAATTTCATATATATATATATATATATATATATATATATATATATATATATATATATATATATATATATATACATACATACATATATATATGTATATATATATGATATTTATGACATGGAACGCCGTTTCTTGTTTTATTCAGTATTTGGTCACATGATTAAATATTGGATCAGATGATCAAATCGATTTTATGAGGTGAACAAATAGATTTGTTCATGTGATTAAATACAGTCTATTTGTTCTTCTGAATAAATTGATTTGATCTTCTGATTAAATCGATTTGTTCTTCTGATCGAATCGATTTAATCAGAGGAACAAATATACTCTTATTTGATCACATGAACAAATATAATAGTTCAGATGATTAAATCGATTTGGCCAGAAGAATAAATAGATGTTATTTGATCATCTGAATAAATCGAATTAATCTTCTGATCAAATCGATTTGATCATATCATCAGATGTCCCCCAACTTAATTTAATTGACGCTCCCTGTCTGATTTGTTCCGCGGATCAAATCTTTTTTTCTTAGGAACAAATCACTACCGCCAGTATTCGATCCGCGCAACAAATAGTAAAACACGCAAAAGGTACAATCTCGAAATGTCCGCGATATCTTCAACACGGAGATCGCGGACATATACAACGCGGACATTTTATGGCTTTGCTCAGAGATTAAGGCGGGTGAAGCTGGCCATGTACAATTGATCATTATTATTTATCATTGAAAATGATTGTTTCGGCGGGATTGTTAATTTAGGACGGTAGTTCCATGATCTTTCGCTTTTGCTTTCGGGATGGATGTGAGGATTTTTTTCTCTCACTCTTTCTTTCTTTGGTGGTTTACTCTACTCTACTTTTGTCATGCCTTTCATAGTCATGGATATGCGCATTTTTTCACTTTTTATGGTTGGTTAGGCATTGCTTTTGGGAAGGATGTGAGAGTCTCTTTCTTTCTTTTCTTTCTTTCTTTCTTTCTTTCTTTCTTTCTTTCTTTCTTTCTTTCTTTCTTTCTTTCTTTCTTTCTTTTGCCAACTCCTCAAATTAAACTTGGCTTGCACCTTTTGCTCACGATTTTGCAGCAGCTTTGGTTTAACACCTGCCGCTTGGAACAAACTATCACGGGATGTGATTCTGTTGATTAACCTCTTTCGTTTTTCAACAGTTGCAGAAGTACATGATCGTTAATTTTCAAATTTGGCCACAGTCATAGACGGTCAGACGGATATAATAACCAACATTTAAAAAAAAAAAAAGAACTTTGAGCAGCTGTGTTCGTTGAATATAACAGTAAATACATGGATTATTCTTTAATCATGTATCCCCTGCTTTTTAAGACAGAACTATTTATTTCAGGTAAATGTGTCATCATACTTCCTAGAGCGCTTTTCAATTCATACTGAGTCAAAAACTGTCCTTAGCGCCAGACCTGACTTAAGGAAACCTGTTGACGTGAGGCACGCTGTGCTGATATGTCTCACGCACAATTCTTAGTCATTTTATTAGTAACAATTATATTACTAATTAAATGATTGAAGCAGAGGGTGTCTTACCCGTTGCCAATTTTGGCCGGTTCAAGGGAAAGGACCTGAAAGTGAAACTATACACTCTGTGTCTCTTTGAGCATGGACTAATTATATACGTAACTTTGTTTTCCGTTTTTTTTCCACAGTATCAATTATTACAGGTATAATTCATCAATTTCCAACACGCTTGAGTTAGGAGAAGAGAAAACTCATGGTAGTCGGCACAATATGCTCTATTGGATTCCTTATTTGTTTTCCAATTGTCACGAGTGTAGGTGTGTTTGTTTTTAGCGAAACCTCTGCCCAACATATCGAAATTCATTTTTAACTGTGCAACGGGCCCATCTGTCCTAAGGAACCTCTTTTCAGGGCCCATTGGAATGTTCATGGAACATGTACCATTGTATATATTGAGTGAAAGGCCATGCAATCATAGATGGCAACACTTTTACGACGCGAGTCATGTGGTTGAAGCAGTACTGTCAACCATCTGGGACAGACATAGCCTTCTATTTGCCTTATCTGTTTCGTTGCGCTTGATTCATAAAGACGTTAATGGGGCTCTTATAAGATGGAGATCTAGCAAGTATGATCATTGTGTCGTATCATTTAAAATCGTGTAGTGATTTTTGGCAGGGATTCAGAAAACACAAATAATTATGTGCTTTAATGATCAGACCGCATGCAAAGAGCAACCGTTTGGGATTTTATGCATATGTGTGAGGTTCAACAGGATTAATAGACTTTCAAATATCATTTTATTTATAATTGTAATTTTTCACCAAAACAGCTCTACGACCAACATTGCTGAATCAATAACTTCTTAATAATGAAGATTTTGTATATGATTTGCTAAAGGGGTTTTTTCTTGTTGTGGTTTAATGTAAAGTTATAAATTGTTTAAAAGTGTTTCATCTTTAGAAGATATTCTTGTAACTTTTTCATGCAATAAAGTTGGTATCATCATCATTATCATGTTTATCATCATCATCATCATCATCATCATCATCTTCATCATCATCATCATCATCGCTACTTCCACCCTTATTAATAGAGCGTTAATAGCCTCCCTTGGGTGGACCGAGCATCCGCTTCCTACTGTGACAGACAGCAGTTATCACACATAACGCTATTCTGGTAGATCGAATCTCTCTGTGACAGTGTACCTTATTTACAGTTAGTGAAAACTTGAAGCAAACGATTCAGATTAGATTTAAGTAAGCACAATGAAAAGCCTCTGTATTAACAGCGTCGCAAATAAATATGTCTGTCAGAAATTTCTTATATCTTACAGAAGTTTTTCAGTCATTTTTGCACCTGTTAGCTTATCATTGTTCTTTTTTCTATTTATGGATCAACATGCCTGTCAAAACTTACCATATGGTTGCTACCTATTACAGCGAGGAGTATATCTGCTTCAGTTGCTCGACTTCTATGTTAGCGGTAGTGCCAAGGTCCCCATGGTGTTCCTCGAATGCTTCACAGTAGCGTGGATCTACGGTATAAGTCACAAATATATTGCGTCTTTGACTTGCCACATGTTCATGATTGTAATTGTTGTGGCCAAATAGGTCTACCACTTGCTTTATGTTGGTGGATGGAGCACAACAGCGTTAGAACGAAGCACACATCCACCCAGCTGACAGTATTTGCAGTGCTTACTTGTATGATAGAATCTTCAAAGAGATCAGTTATTATGCAAATGAGCAAATCATACATACATCGAATCCCCAAATGGTGCCTAGTGAGGTCTTTCGTGTGACTATACCTTATGATCTATACAACTGCTGCAGAGACCTTTCCATGGGATTGCAGAGGTAAGAAAGTAGAGTAAGGTGAATTGTTCACACGACTCCGCCGCTGCCTGCACAGCAGCGGCAGTTAATATAAATCCAGCATGCACCTGCGGGCACTCTCTCTCTCTCTCTCTCTCTCTCTCTCTCTCTCTCTCTCTCTCTCTCTCTCTCTCTCTCTCTCTCTCTCTCTCTCTCTCTCTCTCTCTCTCTCTCTCTCTCTCTCTCTCTCTCTCTCTCTCTCTCTCTCTCTCTCTCTCTCTCTCTCTCTCTCTCGTTTAGGAATCAGATGTACATTATGTGGCATTGTATTTAGTGCAACTTATGTACATTATGTGGCATGGTATTTTGTTCAATGTCATCTGTCGGCAGCTAAATTCCAATCCTGTATTAATCTTCTTCAATGTTACACAGCGAACTGTATTTTTTTATTTTTGTAACTGTGAGTATAATTTTTGGTACCTTTGTTTTTATTGTCCGGTGCGTATTGTGCATACCCTTTTGCGTCTGTCCGTGTCTGCCGAACTCGATTGATTAGTCTATCTTTGTACTATAGGGCTATGCAGTGTGAAAAATCATGTTTAAATCAAATCACTTTGCGACGGAGACATCGCAGTTCTAAGGTATACCACGGCAGGTCGGAAGAATGAACCGTGGCAGAGCTATTCGGCACATAGTGTTCTGCAGCATCCATAAAGATATGCAACAATAAGTCGCAGGATGTATCAACATTATTAGGCACAAAACAGGTTCCTAATTTCTAACGTTCGGATTAGTCTCTAAAAGGACCGAAGTCGGCCATCCCGAATTCCATATTTGCTCATTCCTTGTGTCGAAACACAATGATACTATGGTCGCAGTCAGCTATGAGTGGACGTACTCGGGCATTTTTAATAAAATTTGGAAAGTTGCTAATAATTTATTCTGAACAAGTTGCATGCTGCTGAGTGATACGAGATGGTTTATTAACAGGAACAGACAAATAATTGGAAGTTGCGAGATCAAAAAGTTTATTAACTGACGATGTATGAGGGTATGCGTTCAAGTCTCCATATATAACTATATTATTAATACTTTGGTACACGTTGAAGCGTTTGAATAAGAAAAAAATTCCTATATTCTCTGAATTGTCGATCCATCAGATGATAAATGACCCAAAGAAAATATCTCGTGTGGTTCCGCGATATTGGAAAACTTTTAGTGAAGGGAATATAGAGACAGAATAAAAATGGTCCACAAGAAACAGTACATACACTGCAGTACTTTGTGGGTGAATATAAGGGTTTGACTGATGTGTATGTATGTGGATCATGATGTTATTGTGGAATCCTTACACTCGCTGAAGAAAGGCAAAGCCTGCGGATTTGATAGGATTAAAAATGGAATTGTTTGAAAAAATGGTGGTGTAGCACTCGAGAATACAAATTCTTTAATAGAACCATGTAAGATATTTAAATTACAAGAAGTGTTCCATATGATTGGTTCAAAGCATTGTGAAGTTCTTGACAACTGCAGAGGTATTACAATTACTTCTACTGTGTGTAAATAGTTTGCTTCAGGACTAGAAAAGCAACTTATGGGTCATATTGAGAGTAGTTGAATTCTAGAGGACCATATCTTTAACTTAAAAGGTATATGCAGCATGAAAAAATAATATGATAAAAAGACATGACTTGCATTCATCGACATGTCAAAAGCATTTGACACCATACCGAGAGACCTATTGTTTAGTAACCTATTGGACCTCAAGGTGCAAAGTAAGGCATGGCGTTATTGAGAAAGTTTAAACGCAAAGTAATAATATAATATAAGGTAATATTTGCGCAAATAGCTAGAGACATCGTGGTACGACGTAACTACTGGAGTTAAATAAGGTTGTATCTTGTCACCTACCTCATTTACCAACATCCAGCCACGACAGACTTAATAACGATGCTTAATGAGGCAGATATCGGCAATAAATTGAAAGATATATCCTTGCCTGCATCGCTTTATACAGACGACATTGAATTGATGGCAAAGCTTGCAGACATATTTTTCAAAATGTTATCTATTACAAATAATTTCTCAAAGAAGTGGGGTCTGAAATTTAACGTCAATAAATTTTAAGTCATGGTGATTGGTCAGGAGATTGACATAAAGTGAGTAAAAGATGGGCATTCGGAGACCGACATAACTGACACAAAAAATATAACTATTTTTGGTGCAATGTTTGCCAGGGTGTTATCAGATTTACATTATATTGAGAAATTCCTTATTCCAAAATCCAGAAAGTTAAACGGATACCTTGCAAGTATTCTTACGAATCGTTACAATGTTAATCGCATAGCTTAGGCAGACGCAATGTGGAGGAAAACAGCAGTACCTTGCATCCAGCATGGCTGTGGTACTTGGTTGGAGAACACAACTAGGGCTTTTTTTACAAGATGGCCACTTGGAAGGCAATCAGACACAAGCCTCGCAGCAAATACAGCCCATTTCCACATATAGCATGCAATATTTGATGAACAAACTTCGAAAAGGGCATGCAATCTGTATTCAGTGATACCCAGGTATCATCCTTGACCATTCACTCATGCAAGCAAAAAGTAGATCTTCTTCTAGCATACCACCAGTTGACTCACTGAATGTCCGTAGGTAATGTGCATATTAGGGGAGCAGTAAGGTATTTGCAAAGCAGACCCATATCAGGTGTTAGGTTTTCTTCCTTCTGATGATCTACCAATTGTTGATGTGCCACAGCCAGTCTCCTTATACTAACTTTGTCTACATGTACTGTATGACGAATTGGCAGGTGATTAGGTATTCGCTTGCACAATTTTGCCACTGATTTAATGACATGATTAACCTGTGCTGAGGAAACTCCAACACTGAGCAAATCCATACAGCACATAACTGCATCAAGATTGAACCTTTTGTCCTCCTCTTCACATACCTCCAATGGAGCATAATCTTTTAGTAACTGCTGCAACCAGCTACAATCTTTCTCAAGCTCCTTTGCATCTTGCTCTAGTGTCATGCATTCACTGATTAGAAATACATTGTTGCTGGCAAACTCCTTGAATTGTTTTATTTGAGCTTTACATGTGCTCAGCTCCATCTATAATGTATTCTTGCTTCACCTAGTTTGAGCATGAGTTCTCATATTTTGGACTTCATTTGCCGCGGTTTCACTTGGAGCTCTCCAGTTAAACATTTTGCTTTAGATCACAATTGTATTTTTCCGAATGCTTGCAGAAATATACTTTTCTGTGTACTTTAGAAGATGTTTATATTTCCTGGGTTTTTTGCTTTTGTTTTTCTGCAACAACTTTTACTTTTCAGCTGTTGCTCTGTTAATTTTTGTTGTATGGATTCCCTTTTATGTTATATCTCTGTCTGTACATTTTTCATGTCTTCTATTTGGTGGTCCTGAATGGCTGGTATTGAGGCTCCCATATTGTGGAACATAGTTTATGGGGTCCTCAGGCACTGCTGCACCAGTGCTGGTTGAAACTGTAAATTGTAGGCTATTAAAAGTTTCAAGATATGTTCCTCTTTTTTTTTTCTCGGTTGTTTTATTGATTCCATTAAGTTTTGATACGAGAGCTTCCTTGTTTACATTGAAGGGTTTTATATTACACACAGCTGAGCAAACCAAATTCTCAAGGTCTCAACAGACACATGGTTTCCTTCATGCAGTTTGTAAACCTGTAGAGCGATCACATTTGTCACTTTTGCCGGTGGCAAGGTCCTATAAGAGAGCAAGTATTCTTTTGTAAGGACTTCCATCTCAGAGCTTACGTCAATGTTTCATGGGCAATATGTCAAAAACTATATCCAATAAAAGTTTAATGATGCACCTCATGCAGTATGTTGGTACACTGAAACTTGATGTGTGCATGTCCATACATTTCATTTACAGGTCTTCCCCTAAATTCCTGCGTTGTGGTGGATTTTTTTCAAACCAGACAACCTTAAATTTTGTTACCGCATGAACCCCTTCATACAAGAACTTACGGTAACCCCATCCCACACCCAGAAAATTTGAAATCAGGTATATTCTGAGATACTTTCTGATGTGTTAATTGTTTGGCTGCATAGTTGACGTCAAATGTGTCCCAGGAAGTATTATAGATTACCCCTAGGAACATACTCTTATACATGTACAGGTTATGGCGGTTCCCAGCATACTGCAGCGCAGACCCATAAACTGTGTGGTTGTGAACTTTCGTAGGCGTAACCTAGCTGTCACATTAATGTAACTTTTTTCGGAGGGGGGGGGGGGCTATTTAGGGCATCATCAGCAATTTAAAAAATATACAATCAACAATTTATTCACGTCCACACGAAAGCAACTGTTTGTCAACATGGGGCAATCATGGCCAGTATATTGTCCTGCACAATTTGGGTTCCATCACCGGAATATAAACTAAGGTTCTTTCTGTGTTATCAACTGCCATTGTCATCTTTAGCATCACAAAATGATCATCCCAACCACAAAATTTTGCATGGAATGCAGCTAGAATGATGCCCGAACAGACTTGTCGCCACCATGGTATCCATCAAGTTGGGTCAAAGGTCATAAAATCGCAGGCTAGTCTCCACTCCGCTTAAGGGAGAACTTGCCGCTAGGAGTGTGTCTACCCCGGGGTGAAATAAGGTACCATGGCACCTTCACCATACTGATCTCAAACCAAAATAAGCTACCATGGTATGAGTGAGAAAGGTTTCTTCTCGGGGGATTGTGTTGTATTAATTGTTGTGTTAACACTAAATCACATGAATATTGCATGGTAATTTTAAAAATCAGTGTCATATAATTAAATAACAAAAAAAATTTAATTTTTATTTTTTAAAGTTTCCATGAGGGAAGCACAGTTTTACTTTTAAAAGTAAAATAGTGACTTAAGGGTGAATTTCAGGCATGTGGAAGGAAAACTTTGATCGGATATTTTTTAGAGAACCCTTCAATTTTCCTTGGGTGATAAGCGATATTATAGGGCTAAGCCTGTAGTTTTAGTGCCAAATAATTAGGACAAGCAAAACACAAAATAAGTGCTACAAACTGCAAATGAAATCAGTATCAAACAAAATGTTATTCTTGAGAAATGACATGGCATAGCCGACACTTTAAAAGCCAGTTCAGGACCCTTTTTCTCCAACTTAGACCACAGGTGATAAAGATGCCAGCCAGTTGTGACCAGGGTACCTATTCTCACCCACCCAAGCATAGGTTTACTCCTTTGGTGCACACAGTGGCCAAATTATGGACCACTGAATACTAATCTGGTCTTCTGATTGTTTAAACCTACTGGCCCGGCTGGATCAGTCCCGGGGGGAGGGGCACATACCGAACATCAGAATGAGTGTGTGCCTCGGACATTTTCATACAATACCCTATCTTAATCCTACACCAGATGTAAAAAGGTGCCCTTTCTTAATCCTGTAATGTGTTGAAAGGAGTGCTGCACTGGCACATCCTAATTGTTACCACTGTCTTAATCCAGGTGTGTACATTTTGGGGGCCTTTTCTTATCCTGGGAGTAATGAAAACAGGGCCTTTCCCGCGGCACATACCCAGTACAATCCTACATGGAAGTAGCCCCCACCCCGGGGGGACCAGTTTAAGGTTTAGAACTGTTGCATGCTCTGTAAATGTGACAAAAAACACAACAGATAAGGTGTTAGTCTTCATTGTATGCATAAAATAGCTTGTGAAATCACCATGACAACACAACATTTTATTTTTGTCAGAAATAATTTTCTACCACTGGAAACTGGATATTTCCATATATTTATATATATATATATATATATATATATATATATATATATATATATATATATATATATATATATATATATATATATATATATATATATATAGTTAGTGTGTGTGTGTGTGTGTGTGTGTGTGTGGATGCAGGAAGGGGAGGGAAATGTGGGCTACAAAAAATGTCATGCACAAGGTGCACTGTTATTTGTATTTTAACCTCTTAACTTCAGCAGCGAACTCTGGGAATAGGTACAACCCCAGAAATAGCATATATATATATATATATATATATATATATATATATATATATATATACATATGTAGTTCCATAATGAATCACCATTCGGATTTTCATTATAACCAAACATTACAGCACATGGTGAGGGTGTATTAAAGACTGTACCTGAGGTGGTTAATATATCCATGTATGTGAACTAGGACGCAGGCTGCTGATGTAGTCATAAATAAGGGTAGAAGTCAGGCAGTAATTAGGCCAACAACTGACAGGATCATAATCCCCACCAATTTGCAGGCTCAGCATGCAAGACAAGAATCCAGAAAGTCACATGTATGTACTGGCGACCTTTAACCCTCTCATCCTTGACTTAAGACTGAGTACATACTGAGTCCACAGCTTTCCTCAGCCAATATTTAGCTGACTACAAACTTGACTGTGAATGTTTATATTTTGGAACTAAAGAAAAAGGTGTTCGTGGGGGTGTTTGGATGTATTTCACACTCAATTTAAATATTCAAATGCAGTGAATATAAGGAAAGCTGGGAAGGTATTGCACAAATTGCAACTCAGTTTAGCAGTTATGCCCAATACTAGAGTTTTCCAGCAACACAAGTGCATTAAACATCTAGTGACCTGTATCCATGTATGTTAAAATCACCATGTGTGCTTTGTGGGATGGAGTCAGTATAAAACTCTTGTGCATTGTAGAACTCAAATTGTAAGACTTAAAGTTTTGAAGAAAGTAGATTGTATACACATGAAAATAGAACAGTTAGTGATAAATTTGGCAAAACTTATCAGCCACAAAAAAAAACAACTTACTGTAGAGTAGAGGTGATTGTATCCCCTCTGCCCCAGTAGCAGCTCAGCCAGTAAGGTATCTACAGATGCTGTGCTTTAGTGCTTTACAGTACAAGCTGTATCTTGAAACCACTTTTGTATATATGAACAGCCTGTGTCTTGAGACATTTGTTGTATGGGATACGAACAGCCTGTATCTTCAGACCATTGTTGTATGAGATGTGAACAGCCTGTATCTTGAGACCATTATTGTAAGAGATGCGAACAGAATGTGTCTTCAGACCATTGTGGGTTTTTTTTGAGATGTGAACCGCCTGTATCTTCAACCATTCTTGCAACAGATGTAACGAGTCTGGATTTTGAGACCATTATTGTATGAGATGCGAACAGCCTGTATCTTGAGCCCATTGTTGTACGAGATGTGAACAGCCTGTATCTTGAGCCCACTGTTGTATGAGATGTGAACAGCCTGTATCTTGAGCCCACTGTTGTATGAGATGTGAACAGCCTGTATCTTGAGACCATTGTTGCATGAGATGTGAACAGCCTGTATCTTGAGACCATTGTTGTATAAGATGTGAACATCCTGTGTCTTGAGACCATTGTTGTACGAGATGTGAACAACTGTAACTTGAGACCTTTCATTGCTGTGTGAGATGTGACCAATCTATCTGTTGATATCATTGTAGTATGAGATATATCCAGTCTGCATTTTGAGACCATGGTTATATGAGCTGTGACCAGTCTGGATTTTGATACCATTATTGTATGAGATGTGACCAGTCCTCATTTTGAGACCATAGTTGTATGAGATGTGACCGGTGCCCTACTATTCAGGGATACTTTTGGTCCCAGATTTAATGCAGTTAAATAGTACCCGATACCCCATGAACTTATGCATGTGTATTTATGTTGCTAAATGGATGGCCAAAGGTGGGTAGCCGTCACCATGCAAGACCTCACAACAAAATGTGCTTGTTCTCAGATGTGTCTTCTCTACCGTGTCTCAGCATGTTGGCAAAGTTCAAAGGTTCATGCGAACATGAATTTAGAATTTTCACATGCAGACAACAATAGAAATTAATTGGAGTAATATATCAGATTTTCAGCATCATGTCTTTTCTCCTGCATGGGAATCTTGGCGATTTTAGCAGTCTTTACAGTTTGAGATTGTCAGACTCCCCTGATTAGCGACTGTCCTCGTTTATATTGATTAGCATGCATATACTGGGATATCTTCGCCAGATTGCACAAGGATGGGTTTCTGAGTCCCACGGCTGGGGTATGGGGGTGGGAGGAGGTAAAGGTAGGAGGGTTGTGACATGTTGAGGCAGCCACCCCTGTATACAGTTAATGGAGGGACGGTAAGAACAAAATTGAAAGTAGATTCACTTGAGGGGATTCCTCTTATTTGGGTGGGGGTATGATATTGGGGTAAGGGATCATCATGGTGTTTGTGCCCCCCCCCCCGTAAGAATGTGTGTCCCAGCTCCACCTACCCAGCAACAGATCTTAATATTTTGTGAGCTCCCACCCCCACCCCATGTGGTCAGTCTTCTAATATTAACATATAACATGTTACATCTAACCAAAGCATATGCGGTATGAACAGTCACTTGTAAGCCATCACAGTGGCTCTCTACACCCGAGTACATACATAATTTCTCTGTGGACCCAACATGACATTCTGTGATATTTTGACCTGTCAACAGAGGCCACTCCACCCTTCAAATTCCTGGCTCATTTTGGGTGGCTTTATACGACGGGAACCTTGAAACATACACCATCTCAAATTAATATCAGTGTACAGGCAGACTTGCGACTTCTCTTTTAATCATTTACCCATACACTTGAGATGAAAGGTTAAATTTTCACTAAGACTAAACGTTAGATCAACAATTCAAAACTATGCATCCCAGTAACTTCTACCTGTGGTTCCAGCAAATCCCCGTATTAATTATATTATGATATTTTTATTGACAATAGAGCGCCATGATTGACTTTTTCGTCAAAACGTGTATACAGAAATGGCAACTGAAGACCAACTTAACCATCAAGTCACACATGACAACTTTCATGCTAGCCGCAGATAGGGGCCTTCCGAGGGGCCAACAGTCGGGGGCCCTCCAGTCGCTTCGCCCTCCAACTCACTGCTCCTATATCCTGCTGCCCCCTCGAAGGCCACATATATCTGCAGCTACTTTTCATGCTAAATTCCCTAGTAGTGCTCATGTAGACTCAAGGTGATAGATTCAGTGTCGAAACTAATTTTGACTGGCGAAAAAAATAAAAAGAGAAAAAATGGGATAAATTATATATTAAAATGCAGATATCTGAATTGCGAAATGTGGATATCTCTATATATAGTGGAGTTTGCAGCTTGGGCTTGCTATATGTGAATTGTGTGTATTTCGCGCTAGGTATCTTCAGATCTACTGATGAGTACCATTGTGAGTTGAGTGTTTTAAAGGCTTGTCTTCTGTGTTGGTGCCGACGTCTAGAAATGACCCGTGGCATGACATATTACCCTATTTTTATGTAGTTTCTAGGCTTCTGATTGGTTAATAGCCATGAAAGGCCTGCCGCACCTGACTGAAATTATGTATTATCCACATGGGGTTGGTATTACTGTAGAAATACCATGCCACACCTAGCGGCTAAAGTGAAAACGGCTCTGACAGGGGAACGCAGACGACAAAATGGAAGAACAAGCGCCTTCTTCTGCCAATAAAAGGCGCTAGTAAGTTAGAAACTACATAAAAATTGTATAAATTCGTTACACACTGGTAGACTGGGTAATACAGCGAGCATCTCCCTGTATCAAAGCATCAATCAGATCCGTTGTTCCTGTTGTTGTTGCAGCTTTTGGGGATTTCTCTTGAAATCTTAAGTGAAACTGATGACATTTTACTGTGGCTCCCCACCTGTGAACTAAGGCACTTGGTGCATCACACAAGATGAGTGCAGTAAGTCATTGATGATGCTGACTTCAGGCTGTCAAATAAAACATATTCAGTGTCAACAAGATGGTGACAAGGGATGCAGACACTGCAGATATTCCTCGTACGTATTCTTCAAGAGTATCATAGTGCGCCCTCTTTACCATGTATGGTAATATTGAGCCGAGGAAGTTGTTTAACGTGCAGCTTTTAATGTACGTGCAAGGGGTCCAAATTAATGCACAAGCATGAAGTAGACAAAATGAAAGTGAAACCATTGCTGTGTCGGTGAGCAGGATGTACAGTGTATGCGTGACGGTAACGTCATGTGACCACGTATAATCGTGTCATTTACTGCCACGTCAGAAATAAGCACATTATCAATGATATCACAGGATAAAAAGCAACGCAACAGCTGGAAACAGGTTGTTTTCCTGTCAATGTTGGTTTTGGAAATTTTTGAAAATGGGTAAGGTTTTTCTGAACTATTTCATGCTCAAAAAACGTAAGGTATATGCCTGAAGATCTTTAAACACTGAATGTTTACACTTTAGTTTGAGCGATACTTACAAAATTCTTTAGCATTGGAAGAATAGTTAAAAATTTTGATGCTCATTTTTCCATGAATGCAGTAGCTTCACGCAAAAGCAATGTGCCGCATTATAGGTTTAATATATCCCTATTCTTGACCTGGCAGCGTTTTCACTTTCCAATCATCCTCAGCACCTTACAATGAACACAATCTAAAATATAATAAACACGGACATGTGAATGGCCCGGGTAAAGTTAAGTGTACACATGTCATTAGAGTTACTTTAAAGTGCACTTAAAAGCGTATATACGGATGATAAGATCCAATTTTTGCATTAAACTATAGTGCTACATTTGAGAAAGAGAGAGAGAGAGAGAGAGAGAGAGAGAGAGAGAGAAACACTTCTGACAATGTCCCGTCACACCACCCACCCCCCCCCCCACCCCCTTTTCCTACTCAAAAGAAGTCTGTCAGTGTTATAGCAGGCAAGTACGGAGGGCAAAATGGATGCAGCAGAGCAATTTGGAAACTTTACTCCGGAATTCGAAGTTTCGGGTGTGATGGAGCGTGTCCATTTGAACATCTGGTACAGACCCATCCAAGGTACATTGCCACCAGTTTAAAGTCAATCTCACTGATGGTTTCGGAGAATTCAAAATGTGAAAAAAAACTCGCAGCGCCACCTGGTGAACAAATTCAGAACTAGGGGTGTTCCTGTGTCATATCAAAGCAATCGTGTGAGCGGTTTCAGAGAAGATTTTTTAAGATTTGCAAAAAAAATCATTAAAAATCCAAAAATTAATGGAGAGTGACCATTTGAACAAATCTGCTTCACCCAAGGTACATTGCCACCAAGGCTGAAGTCAATCGGTTTTACAGATGAAGTAAAAAATGTGAATCAGCATTAAAATACCCATTGACCTGCATAGTAATCAATAGGAAAGATGCATTTACCGACAAGTACCCGAATTGATAAAATCGTTAAAAATCAGGAATCCGCAGCATTGCCTCCTGGTGAACAACTTTGACCCTTCCACAAAGAACATATCCACCAAGTTTCAGCTTAACCTGAGGGACAGTTCTGGAGAAGTCGAAAATAGCCATACCAGACAAAATATTACTAAAAATTGCAGCACCACCTGGTGAATAAATTCAAAACTAAGCGTCCCTAGAAATGTCCCCATGTGGTATCAAGCAATTGGGTGAGAGCTTCCAGAGAAGATTTTTGAAGATTTGCTTCGCCCCCCCCCCCCCAAAAAAATCACTGGAGCATGACCAATTGAACAAATTGGTAGAGACTAACCCAAGGTACATTGCCACCAAGTTGATGCAATTGATTGCTTAATTCATTAATACAATCTAAATCACATCTCCCATCAAGCTATATGAATCGCGTAAATATCTAAATATTCAGTCGAAAGTGGGCTTTGGCAGCCATATTTTCATGTTGGGACTGGCAATATGTTGTACTTTCACGTACAATAAAATTTGTATTGTATTGTATTGTATTGTACAATGACCTTCAAAATGTATGATACCATCAAACTTGTGCCTGTGCATCGTTGAATACGTAAAGCTTTCTGTCGTGTATAACCTTGACACACCCTCCCCCCCACCCCCGAAAATAATAAGAAGAAGAAACAATACGTGATATTTATTAACTTCTGGGGGGAATAACCAATCTAATTGTTCTGTTAGGCAATTTGAGGAGACCAGATACACAACCACAATTAACGACTTTGTTGACTTTTCAGTTATATTTACCATTTCTTTCTTTCTTCTCTTCTTCACTTATTCAGTTTCATTTAGGTGTTTCAATTCATTCTTTTCAATTATCCATAGAATTTTTTGTACGTTTATGCTCATATTCATTCAGGGCCTGCTTCCACCTACTGAATATTCATTCCGCTGCTCTAGACAGGAAGCACAGCAACTCTTGCTATTTATTTCATGCACTTAAAACAGTAATTTTTCAAAATTGTTACCATGCTGAAATAAACAATAAAATAGCTTATTAAACTAGACGCAAAGTAATAAAAATGACGGATGGCCTACACGTACACATTTTCTTAACTTCCATGTCAATCACACAGGTATGTTGTTATTTGAATTTAAGCATGTGTACATTTTGACACAGGTATGTTGATATTTGTATTTAAACCTGCAAACATTTTGACACAGGTATGCTGTTGTTTGTATTTGAGGCTGTATACCTTTTGCCTGCTGGATTAGACTTTCTTTGAAGTTTGATGACTATGGCCTGGCGTCGATGAACTAGCAAAACTCAACAACCAGGTTAGCTGGCTAAGCAGGCAAGTCTACAACCAAGTCAAGACATTATGAAAGTTGCGAAAAGGAAAGTAATACCATCATAAACTTTCACTTTAAAACAGCATTGAAAGCTAACCACCTGCATGACATTCAGTGTAATGTTCACGGTTCTGCTGTTTAATATAGCAAACAAAATAGATGTTTACTAGCAAAGTACGCAATACTACATACGTAGGATTAAATATTTTAATAGCATAGTCAAGCGAAGTAAATTAGAATCAATATCAAAGGGCAGTCACAGATAGCTGAATCCATGCCCCCCTCGCCTCAACCTTGCTAATCAAAGGTCCCATTTTGGAATGACTCTAGTCAATAAAACTAGGCTATCACCGTGATCCAGATACTTGACCTACTGACCTTTTTTCTGCATGACACAATCTTGTGCCCAGATACACAGGTGTGTAAAGTTTCATGATAATAAGGTAAAGGAGAACAGAATTATAGCCCAGACTTGCAGTGTCACGTAGTTTTACATGAATGTATCACAGAGACCCAGATACTTAACCTAATGACCTACTTTCGTTTCATTACACACTTTTAGGTCAAGATATATATATGTGTGTGCGTGCAATTTTATTAACCTAAGTGAAATAGTAAATGATCTAAAGCCCAGACACCATTTTACAAGAATATGTCACTGTGAACCAGATACTTAACCTAGTGACCTACTTTTGGCACATGACACCCTTATGTCCAGATACAGCTGTAAAGAACGAACACGAATAGCCTAGACCAGATACTGGAACTAGTGACCTACTTTTGTTTCATGACATGCCTTTAGGTCAAGATATGTGTGTGTAAAGTTTTGTGAAGCTAAGTTCAACAGTAAAAGAAAAATAGCACAGATACGATTTGACAAGAATGTGTCGATCTGAACAAGATACTTTACCTAGTGACTTACTTTTGGTACCTGACATACCTGTATAGGTCTGGATATGTGTGTGTGTGTGTGTGTGTGTGTGTGTGTGTGTGTGTGTGTGTGTGTGTGTGTGTGTGTCAAGTTTCATGAAACTGAGTGAAATAGTAAAGGAACTATAGCCCGGACATAATTTTATGACGATATGTCCCTGTGAGCCAGATACTTAACCTAGCAACCTACTTTTGGTTCATGACACACTCTTATGTTTAGATGCGCCTGTAAGTAAAGCTTCATTAATCTAACCTCAAGGACAACAGAATTACAGCCCGGACATGAAGTGTAATATTGTTTTACATGATTGTATCACAGTAACCCAGGTACCTGACCTAGCAACCTACTTTTGTTTCATGACACACCTTTAGGTCAAGATATATGTGTGTGTGTGTGTGTGTGTGTGTGTGTGTGTGTGTGTGTGTGTGTGTGTGCGTAAAGTTTCATAAAAATAAATTTAATAGTAAAGGAGTCATAGCCTGGACACGATATAATAAGGATATGTCACTGTGACCAAGATACTTAACTTGGTGAGCTTATTTTGGTACATGACACACCCTTATGTATAGATGCATCTGTATGTAAAGTTTCATTGATCTAACTTGTATTATAAGGGAAATATGGCCCAGACACGATTTTACAAGAATATGTCACTGTGACCCACATACTGTACCTATTGACCTTCTTTCGGGACATAGCTTATTGCATTAAAATTATCAATTTGACTATCTGTAGTTTAATCACAAATATTTATATATATGGCCATTTACTTTTAGTTTTTGCAATATCAACAATTTAATCTTAATAGGATGAAACTCTTGACAAATATGTACAGTACGGTTGGAGAGCGGCTAACAGGAATACTAATAAGAGGCAGCAGACAATGGCTTTAACAAATATATATTGTGGAAACGTGTAAATAGAAACATCTTAAATTACTACAATCTTAGAAGAAACCGACCTGGGCAGTAACAATTATGGTCGTTTTTGTAATAACGCTATCTGAAGGGGTCTTAGATTTGAACTTAAAAGAAGTTCAACTGCCATAGATATTCTATCTACATATAGAAGAATGCAGTAGTAGTAGTAGTAGTAGTAGTAGTAGTAGTAGTAGTAGTAGTAAACCTTAATTATAGAGGGTTAAACCTGGTAAGCTGATGCTCATCTCCCCGAGGCACTCCATCAACCGTTCACACATATGTGTGCAGGGACCTGTCGTTGGTGCATTTCCTATAGAGGCATCTACAGAAACAGGAGACTTGCAGCCTCAACCATTGCCGCTAACATAATCAGGCACAGCTAACCCAAACATGTCCCACTAAGCCTTTGAACAGTTAAGTGGTTACTGCATGTGAAGAGCCTGGGACGAATCTACATGGCCAGTAGTTAAATGTGTCCGTTTCACTACTATGTGCATTTTGGGAATAAGGTTATCTGAAACCTCGTTATATTTCTCTGCAGATCAATGTCAAGAATCATGCAAACTATAAACATTGACCAGTAGTGAAATAGGTCCATTTCACTACTATGAGCATTGGGGAATGAGGTTACCTGAAATAATACTTACCTTTGAATTTAGATGAAGTTCAAGAATCAAACGAACTGTGCACATTTGTACTAAAATAGAAAGAATTAAAGACTCAAGGCAATACTGACCATATTTTGGGCAATATCTACAAACTTGATAGGATGACGTTTGATAATGCATATACACAGCATCATTGGAATAGGGCCCAGGGAAAGAAATAAAGATGAGGCTGCTCACAGTAGAGCCACAAAAAAATGCTAAAAAATATAAACAGAAACATCTCAAATTACACGAATCTGAGAAGAAACCTACATGGCAAGTGGTTCAATGTGTCCACTTGACAATTATGAGCATTAGGAATGAGTAAAATTGAAGTATACTTGCTTTTAAATTTTGATATCGTTCAAGAATCACACGAACTATACACATTTATACTAAAATAAAAAGAATTAAAAACTCAAGGCAAAAGTTACCATTTTTTTCAGAATATCTACAAACATGATAGAATGAAGTTTGTAATCTATATACACAGCATCATTGGAATATGGTGCAGGAAAGGAAATAAAGATGAGGCAGCAGACAATAGAGCCACAAAAAATGCTGAAGATGTATAAACAGAAACAGCTCCAATTACATGAATCTGAGAAGAAACCTACATGGCCAGTTGTTCAATGTGTCTATTTCACCATTATGAGCATTAAAAATGAGTAAAATTGTTATTTACTTGCTTTTAAATTTTGACAATGTTCAAGAATCATAATAACTGTACACATTTATACTAAAATGAATAGAATTAAAGACTAAAGGCAATAGTGACCAATTTTGGCAATATCTACAAACATGATAGAATGAATTTTGTAATCTATATACACACCATCAACATTGAATGGGGAGCAAGGAAAGAAAAAAGATTAAGCAGCAGACAATAGAGCCACAAAAATGCTGAAGATATATAAACAGAAACATCTCAAATAACATGAATCTGATAAGAAACCTACATGGCCACTTGTTCAATGTGTCCATTTCACAATTATGAGCATTAGGAAAGAGTAAAAGTGAAATAAACTTGCTTTTAAATTTTGATAACGTTCAAGAATCCTACTAACTGTACACATTTATATTAAAATTAATAGAATTGAAGACTCAGGGCAATAGTGACTAATTTTTGGCAATATCTACAAACATGATAGAATGAAGTTTGTAATCCATATACACAGCATCATTGGAATAGGGTGCAGGGAAAGAAATAAAGATGAGGCGGCAAACAATAGAGCCACAAAAAAGCTGAAAAATATAAACAGAAACATCTCAAGTCACAAACATCTGAGAAGAAATCTAAATGGCCAATAGTTCAATGTGTTCACTCGACTGCGCATAATGGCTTCAAGTCTCCACTGGCGCCACTACTGTGACAGTGACAGCGACAGCACCAGTGCCAGTGGTGATTCTGACTAAGAGTAAGAGTCACCACTGGCACTGCCACTGCGCCTTACCAATATAGTCTTGTGTAGATGTTTCAAAACTCCCGAATTTTCAGGTCTCCCGAAATTTAATTCATTTCTTTAAAGTCTCCCGATCTCTCTAATCTTAAAAAAATTCCCGCATTATCAATTTTTTCCGTAAGAAGGTTGACATTTTGGATAAATTGTTTGTGTTGTGACAATGTTTTTGTGTATTGCTGACTGGCTGTGGTTAACAGCATTTTTAGTGCGTTTTTCCTTTCTTACAGTTACAGCTGATTTTTGGAATTTTAAACCACCAGAATGCACCATTTAACTGTGTATTCACAAGAATGTCTTGCCTCCGGAGGCGGGGGGGGGGGGCACGCTCCCTCCCGAGCCGTCCATCCGTCCTCTTGAATTCCTACTAATAAATTAGGAACATCTCCTGAATTGGGGGGGGGGGGCAGAGGGACTCGGACCCTCTGCCTGTGTAATTGATTGATTGATTTTATTTGACGAATCAACATACAAATAATTAAAGAACACAGTGTACACTAAAACAGTACAATAACTGAAATGTGTAAACATAGGAGAATTACATAAACTAAAATTGTGCATCACAATAAAATTATATACATCAAACTGAAATATACAAATGTATGTTGAATTCGCCAGGATTGCCCAATAAAGTCAGTATTTCAGACTTATTTCCATTGGGGTCCCTTTGAATATGATGAGTGATGAATTCATGAGAGGAGATTGTATATCAATAAAATAAATTAAATAACTAATATAGATATAATACACAATGTAACTAAAAATATATCCATCTTTATACATGTATATATAGAAATTTAATTTAAAATATGTAATGGCTGTTTTTAAAAACCAAGACACAATAGATAATTTCCTTAAAGGAAAGGATGAGGAAGGCTTGGGGGTGTGTGTAATATATTAATAATACATAAAATGACTTGACTCATCAGACAAAGCCTTAGTTGCTAGGTGTTTTTTTACTGCTGATTTGAATAATGATAGGTTTCTACTCGATTTTATTGTATCAGGTAAGGAATTCCAATTTTTGATAGCCGAAAAATAGAAAGTGTTTTTGCCAAAATCGTTTGATACATGGGGGACTACAAAGTTATGGGCACTATTTCTTGTACTATGATTGTGTTGATTTTGAATTCTGAAAAAGTGTTGAGATTGGTATGCTGGAACAGTATTATGAAAAATTTTGTAGACATGCGTTAATTTTAGTTGCTTCACCCTGTCAGCAGTGTTTAACATAGATAATTTATCCAAAGCCTCTTGACCAACATGCCATCTATGATTTTCTCCAAGAATAAATCTGACTATTTTGTTCTGACAAATTTGGAGTTTCTTTTTGAAATTTTGGTTGAGACCAGAATACCAAGAGGCTGATGAATAATCGAAATGGCTTTGAATGAGTGCAGAGCAAAGGGTCTTCTTAGATTGTACATTCAGAAATTGTGCCTGTCTGTAAAGGAATTTTAATCTCGAATTAGTTTTCTGTATAATACTTTCTGCTATGGATTTGCCAGATAAATTTTCGTCCAGAATAGTGCCAAGATATTTGACAGATTTAGCCTGTTGTGTAACGTGTCCATTGCATTTTATTTGAAACTGTGTAACTCTTTTTAATTTTCTTTTGGATCCAAATATAATTGATTCAGTTTTGCCACGATGGAGGGATAGTTTGTTATCGGTAAGCCACTCTTGACATGATTTTAATTCCGAGCTGAGATTATCTGCTATTGTCACGTGGTCCCTACCAGAGGTCATGAGGGCACTGTCATCTGCATATAGTGCTAATTTGCAATTTACACTGATGGGCATGTCATTAATGTAACACAAAAACAAAAGCGGGCCCAAAATGCTGCCCTGGGGGACCCCGCAATTAACATGTAGGAAGTTTGATTTTTCACCATTGACAGTGACCGTCTGTTTGCGACCTCCTAGATAAGATTTAAACCACTGGATTGACTCCACACCCATAGATTTTAATTTTTTACACAAAATTTCATGATCGACAGTGTCGAACGCCTTTTGGAGGTCCAGCAAAACCATGCCTACATAATTACCATGGGAAACTTCGGTGCGGATATAATCAGTAATATATGTTAGGCAGGTGTCGGTCGAGTGGTTTGCTCTAAAACCAGACTGAAGCTCATAAAGTATGTTATTGTGGGTCAGGTATTCTTCCAATTGAATGTATATTGCCTTTTCAAGGATTTTTGAAGCGACCGATAAGATACTTATTGGTCTGTAATTTCCGGCATCATGTCTATTGTTTTTCTTGTAGAGGGGGAAAACTCGTGCAAGTTTAAACTCATCCGGAACAATGTTGTTTCTGATGGACAAATTGATTATATGGGTAATTGGGAGTTTTAGAATACCTGATCCATCCTTCAGAAATTTTGCAGGAATATCATCAAGCCCAGTACTCTTACATGCATTCAAGTTGCTGAGCTCTTTCTGGACAAAGTCTTCGGACACCTCCAGGAGTTTAAAAGAATTGGGAGTTATACCTTTTTGATTGTAATACTCCTTGAAAAGTGGAGACTCTGTCTTGAATTTACCAGTGAAAATTGGCAGTTTGTCCACAAGAGAAGCACCTATTTCAGTAAAATATTTGTTAATGTGATTGGCAACTTTTTTTGATTCAAAGCAAAGCTCACCATCAATTTCAATTATGATTTTGGATCTGTCTTTGGTAGTATTGGAGTAACCCAAATTTTTAAGTTGTTGCCAAAGTTTTTTGGGGTTGTTTTTGTGTTCCTCAATTTTATTACTGAAATAATCTGCTTTAGCTCTCTTGATCTGCCTTTGAACTTTATTTCTAAAAACGCTAAATTTACGGTAGAAATCTTCAGATATTGTTTTATCACTACTTTTTTTGGACATGTACAAGAAGTGATCTCTTTGATTGATGTTATCCAAGATATCATGATTCATCCATGGCTCTGTACGTACCTTTAAACGAATGTCTTTCAATGGAGCCACTGTGTCAATGACATCTAATAATAATGATTCAAAAGAAGTACAAGCTGAGTTTACATCTGTACTTTGTGTTACACTAGACCAGTCCACTGCGTGCAATTTTTCTTCCAGAATGTTTTTAGTATAATGTTTGCACGATCTGATTTCAATAACATTGTGCTGTCCAATTTGCCCCTTCGACACTTTGCGCGTGCAATAAACAATGGAGTGGTCACTGATCCCAACGTCTATAGTACCTGATTGAAGGATCTTGTCATTACAATTGCACAAGATATGATCTATTAGGGATGAAGAAGTATTAGTACTTCGAGTGGGGTCAGTAATAAGTTGTGTATAATCAAAGATGTCCAGTACCTGTTTGTACTTACTGAATAATGTTGTTGGTTGTTTCAGAAAGCAGATGTTAAAATCCCCAAGTATTATAGTGTCACAGTCTGATCGACATTGGGTTAAAACATTTTCAAAATTATCTAAAAAAGTATTGTCTTTAGGAGGGCGATATATAGTACCAGTAATGATGGGTTTAGTCTTTGGTAGTAATAGTTCAAACCATAAAGCCTCTAAATTGTCGTTGTGTAAATCTGGCCTTGGGTTGTAGGCTAAGTCCGTTCTTACATAGGCACAGACACCACCGCCCGTTCTGGATCTGTCATTCCTGAGTAGGGTATAGCCATCTATTTTTATCTCATCATCAGCAAATGTGTCATCCAACCATGTTTCTGACACTGAAAGGACAGCCACCTTGGATTTGGCCGCTAATAGTCTTATCTCTGAAAGCTTAGAGGGCAAGGATCTTGCGTTTATGTGCAAGAAATGTAATCCTTTTGTTTTGAAGCATTCAAAGTTATCATCCGAGGTGGTTTCGTTACCCTGCCCCTGGGTTTGAATTAGATTGGTATCACGGTCAAGGTCTGCCTCGGTAATTACCTCACAAAAGTCATCCATAGGTTCAATGTGTGACACTTCGTTGAAAAATTCAACATGGTCACACTGAGTAAAAGGCAAATTGTCCATAATACAGGTGGGGCATGTATAGTGTAAGTCAAGTTCGCCCTCCACTGCTGGTCATAGTCCGCAAGAGTAATAGTGCTGGTGCATCTTGTGTGTGTCCACCTATGACAAATATCACAATCCACAGCTTTACTGGAGCTGATTACACCTTTGGAACACACTGTACATGGGTGTTTAGGCTGTCTCCTGGGACCTGGATTTAATTCAACACTCCCACTGATAAGAAGAAGTAGTGTTGTATTTAAGGATGTAGCAGAAACTCTGTAATGCATGCATGTATTTGCAGTGATAGGGTGCTGCCATGGTTGTTTATGTTTTGCAGCAGGGGTATTCACCCATGAACAAAAGTTCACCAGAGTGTCAAGTGCACAAAGTCTACTCACTGAAATATCATGGCAAGAAGTGATCGCTTGCCCCACAGGGTCAAGAGACCTTTGAAAATCCTCTGGTAAATTAGGTACAGGTCCATAGCCACGATGTAAGCAACAAAACTGAGCAAAAATACAAATTAAACTCAGTGCAAAACTCATGATACTTGATGTAATCCTGTGTCTGTATGTTCCGGTTCACCAACCCTCGGGGCCACAAGCAGTTAATGACTTAATTGACCCCAATGCAGGGTGTTGTACTATGAATCCCAGTATTTCCAAAAAGTCAAAAATGATGCCAAGAAGTCAAAAATGCTTCCCTCAGCTTCTCTGAGATATCAAAAGTAGTGTTCTGGTTATCTCAGATGTGGATCTTTTGTCAAAGCACCAAAATAGCTGATTTTGCAGGAGCACATGTGGAGGAGAATGTGTCAGCCTCAGTGCCCGGTGTAAATGTAATGTCGTAAATCCCAAAAACGGCCATTCTTTTTTTCTTTAACTTCTAACTTTATAAGCAAAATAGATGATATTTAAATGCTATTTTTAACAGTTGCAGTATTTACTAGTATCATGGACCTACTATCAGATAGTAGATCCATGTTATTATAGATAGTAATCTCTGATGTCACCGTATATCAGAACAATGAATGGTCCCGCGGATTTTGTCAGGTACGGTCCGGCGTTTATCCCAACCCGGAAAAGTTAAAGATGGCTACGTCTTCACAGCACAAGAATATAAACAAGAGTCAAGATCGCCAGGAATTTTAACTGGGTTGGTATTTGCATCATGACTTTTCACTATGGTATCGCAGTGTCTAATAACTGCATCTGTTACTGGTGTAGTCACAAAAATACAATGCTGGTCGGAAATGGTTCATGAAAGGGCTACCTTGCTGATGAGTGATGACGATATCGATAGCCTGGCTTTGGCCTGGGAGGCTGGGAGCCTGGTTGCGGGTGGGCTGGGGGGATCGAATTCTGAACAGCTAATAAGTTTACCCTGGTCCTGTGCAAACCCAATTGATGGTTCTCACTAAACGCGAACCTTATACGATGGACAGATCAATTTATATTTATGGGAAACCTGGTAAGAAGCTTGGCTGCATAGTATAAAGTATAGCTATAGGCCTACCTTGTTTAAACTTTATCATCACTCTTTTTTTTTTTTTTTTTAATTATGGGGGAGGGGGAGGAAGGAGGATTATATTTTTCATCCACGATTTATTCAAATATTTGCTGAAGAGGCATGCTCTCATCCACTCTGAGCCCCATCCAGGGCTCTGATGGGTGAACCAGGCTTGATTTGAAGAACCAAGAAAATCTACACATCAACATTCACTGAATCAGTGCTGAAATTTGTTTATTCCTTAATTCCTACATAATTAAATGTTAGAAACTAGTGTTAGATTTTAGTAAGTGATAGTCAAATTAAGGATTAATTCTGATGCATTGACCATTAAATGTTAGAAATTATTTTTAGATTTTAGTAATCCTCAAATTGAGGATTCATTCTGATACATCATTAAATGTTAGAAATTTATGTTAGATTTCAGTAAGTGATTGTCATGTTAGACCAACAAAAGGAGAAATTCTGATAGTACCTAACTAAGTTTTAACATTACTGAAAAATTCAAACATATGACTGAAATGCTCTTTGAAATACTGCCATTTGAAATATGGGTCATACATGTAAACGATAGAATTTTTTTTCAGGAATGACCTTCTCCTCCCTTGAAGCTCATAAAATGTGAACTGTCAGTGCTAAATAGAGTGAACAGACCCCAGAATGTTGGGGGGGGGGGTAGATTTTTGTCATAGAAATCTGATGGGTATGGGTATAGACAGACCTGCATGTGTGGGTCATCTAGATTCTATCAAAGAATAAATAAGCATCAAGAAAAATGAAGGTCACATCATGAGATTGAGCTCAAAGTCCAAAGAGAGGTTGAGAAAAATGTTGAAAACAAATGTTAGTCTGATGTTTGGCGGGGGTGTCTTTTTTTTTACTACAAATGAGAAAATCATCGCTTGTCTCCAGCTTGGCAGTCTGCTGCACTAACTCTTACGGTAGTGCAGAAGCCGTAAAATATGAATTTACCTAAACCAGATCTAATTGAACATCGACCTTGTTCCTCAAAGTTTAAAACTTGTGTGATTTAAGGAAAATAAAATTTAAAACGAAATGTATAAACGGTTTAAAATGAAGGGGCAGGCGGTGATGATAAACAAGTAATGCGGGTGGGGGGGGAGGGCCTTCAAGGAAATGCACCAATACGCCATTCACCCAAGCATGTCTTGCTACAGCTCTGCTTGTGGGCGGGATCAAATAACCCATGTGTGAGTATACAAGAACAGTGGCTTAATTGGACTCTTAATAGTTGAATGTATTCAAGTCGCCCCAGTGGTCTTGCCTGTTGTCCTGTGAGGGTGTGGGTATTTTACAAAGAAATACACTAGAAAGACGTGCATTTTCCCAGAAAGCTGCACACAGAAACCAGGCATACACTTTGTACATGTATGAAAAAAGTTGAAAATAAAGCTTTTCAGTTGCGCTTAGTGCTTTACATACTTAAATTCTGAAATGCTCAGTCAGAGGTGGAATATTCATTTTATTGAAATTTATCAAAGTTTGCTGGACTTTCTATTGTTCTTCATGTTCATTCATGCATTTCACACACATACACTATTTTGAACAGACAGCTGTATGGCATGAAAAGTTATTACTGCAGTGTACTCTGGAGGCTCCAATCGAGGCACCTTGGTAAGAGGGATATATGATCCCACGTTGATGGTTGGCAAGAGGGATATATGATGGCGCAATGCACCCAGGGGGCATGGGTTAAGGGATGGGGCAGGCCATGTACACTTCTAGTGTACATGGTAGTCAATGGACCATGTTAACCTTTAGTTTAGTAGTTTAGCCCTTGATTACGGACAAAATCACTGAATAGGTATCTGCTCTAAAATGTCCATTTCACATGAATATTTCTCTAAAATGAATTTGCTGATTTTAATCAAGTGAAAACTGGTTTACTTTAAAACTTCTTTTGAGCAAAGATCTATCAGGGATTTTCCAATCTTGAAATAATCAGTTCTATTTAAATGCATGTCATAAATGAAGAGCTCCACAAACTTAATCAAGTTCACAAAAACAACCATTTTGCAATAATTTTAGTGTCACCATTGCAAACTAACATGCATACAATTCATGCAAAAACCCCTGATACACTTTTGCAGATATATGAAGTGTTAATATTATAATACAAAATTGACCATTTTATTTTGACTATTTTTCTAGAAATATCAAAAATTATTTTAATGCCAAACATACGGAATGAAGAACCAAATATTTTTTTAAGAAATAACAAAATGTGAAATATTCAAAAAGGAATTAAAAGGATGTAATGGACCTAAATGCAAAGTGTCCCCATGTTAATATGCAAACAGCTATCACTGTATAATGTAAAAAGCAAGCACAGCTTTAATGGTTATGGAGGTGTGGCCTATTCTATTGTGCAGCAGCGATTAACCACTCTTTTGCATCTTGACTATGTTGTGCACCACTTGACGGCCAGTCAAAATGTGGCAACCACTTCTCTTTGCGTTTGGAACTCCGAAGTCCAGTCCACGGCACCCATAACTAGTGATCAGTGGTCGGGATTTTGAATCACCCCACCCCCATACATGGTATCAGATGGTGGGGATCTTGTCCTTTTTCGCATATAGACAGTTTTGAATCTATTAGCTATTTGAGGTTTGGTATTGGGTATGCCAGCATACTTTGTGCGTGTCTCCTGGCACTTGCTCACATTGGATAACAATGTAATAATCAACTGATTGTCGACTTGAACCTTTATTAGATGCATTCTGTGGTAAAATTTTGTCAAATTTATTATTCGTTCAAAATCAAGGACAAATGCAGCTCAAGTTATGCTGCTGTGGATCCATGTTGCCGGGCAAGTGAAGTCAATGCAAATCTGCCACTGGGCACATGTCAAGTGATAAAAGTAGGGCACTTTTGCTTAATTTCTACTTGGCAACTGCTTCTTATTTCTATCTTATTTCCTTTTTTTCCCCTTTTGTATGATCTAAATTGATTCCATCAGGTAAAAGGAGAATGCTGATGCTACATTTCATTACTGACAACAAGGAAACAAGTCGGCAAAACTTCACAGAGCTGGTAGTCAGAACATAATGGCCGGAGGAATATTTCACCCTGTGGAAGTCAACTTTGATGACCCAGCAGAGATTCAGCAGCACCCCTTGGTGTGTTACCTGTGCCACGAACAGTATGAGAATCCTTGTGTGCTCCACTGTTACCACAGCTTCTGTGCTGGTTGTCTGCGAGGCAGAGCAGTGGAGGGACAAATGTCATGTCCACTATGTGGGTAAGTAGCCAAGTTAACATCAACGCAGCCCTCATACCACGACAAGTACAGGATCTCACATGGATTGAGTGAAATATACTGGTTTCCTGTGATCAGGGAGCACATTTCCCATGATAACATTCATAATTATGAGTGACCACAGTTCATCACTGAATGTTACCACAAATGTGCTCTTGAGTGGGAGGAAACCCTGTCTTTCACTTCTGCACATGTGAGATTCTGTTTATATTTACCTCAGATGTTATGCCCTCTAGGCCTACTGCCAATGCCAATGAAAAGTGCTATCATTGTTTATACTGGCCAAAATCATACTGCAACGCATCTGGGATACAATCGAACATTGCTACGCACCTTTGATTAGCAGTACATGTTAATGCACTACATTTACTTAGTTGTTGCGTGGTGATTCACTGTTAACCCTTAAAGTGCTAATCACTGCTACAGTCGTTTTCTCATTACTGTTAAACAAGGAATGGTTAAAAGATTCAAACTTCCTCATGAAGATACCTTTTATTCCAATACCAGCAAGCCTAGTCTAAAGCAAAAAGTAGTCTTAGTCAACAGCTTTCCTGGGGGCACTTTGCGCGCAAAGTGCCCCCAGGAAAGCTGTTGACTCAATTTTAAATCAGCACTTTAAGGGTTGAGTTGTAACAATGTTTCAGTTATGCTACTGGGATGTTATATGGTCTTTGGTTTTAGCTGCCCCCAAACCATATTTAACTCCTCAACATAGACTGTATAATGATAGTAGCAGTGCTAGATCAGTCTCTGCACAATGAAATGGGGCCATGTTTTCTTGCTGTGACAGCCAACCTGTAATCTTTGTACAGAATTGGAAGTCACAATAAGCCGTTGGTGCATATTCTGTTAAGTCCAATGCACCAAATTTGTGTTTGCTGGAGTACTGCAGTCCCACTGGGTTGCAAGTTCAAGTAACCTTTAAAAAAATGTCAACTTTTGAGGTGAATGAAATAAAATTCGAAGAATGATTTAAGTCATATATATGTCTTGATTACCATGACAAATTTGGGGTTTCTGTATGCAGTGGTTTTTAAGTTGCAAAAAATGAAGGGGAATTATGGGAATACACAAATTGGCCCTCCTGACAGAAGTGTCATCTACAGGAAGGATACATGAACATTCTATCCTTTCTTCTTCCCTACGTGTATAATGCTGCCAACAGAGATGGTGATAAAATTGCCCCGTAGAGTTTCTTTATTGATATGTGGTTCAGATTTTTTATTTGAAAAGGTAAACAAGCAGAACCCATATGTTGCATATGTAGTTGCAGCAACTTTGAAGCTTGTAACTGTGGTGTACTGTCATCCCACTTGCAAGAGGAATTTATATAGGGCTGCACCCTGTTTTCCAATTGCTTTGTTTTGAAATAAAAATATGTTTAAACCAACTGTGGTGTAAACACTGATAACAAAAATTTGATATATGTTTTTCTAATCTGTACATGTGTGAGGAGTACTAATGCTCTGCGAGGGTAATGTCCAACAGGTTTTGGATAATTCTGTTCATTTGGAGATATTTTGGTAGACAGATATTGTCTGTAATATGTCTACATTTTCAAGTTCTATCCCCAATACAACCTTAAGAAATAAACAGTTTGTTTAATGTTAATGTTGTAGACAATGGACTGTGTTAACCTTCAGCTTTCGATGACAGACAACATGTGTGTGTCATGTGAGCACAACGAATGTTGCAAATAACACACAGCATATATTATTTCTGTAATGATTGTTAAACGTCATGGGAAATGATATCTGAGTGCATGAGAAGTCCCTGCAAAGTGTTGTGTTTGTAATGTTGATTTGTGTGAACTGTGTGTGTGTTGGTTGCAGGACGAGTACTGCTGTCGTGGAGGAGAGTGGTCTGCCAGCAAGTGATGCGTTGCTTCAGTTCTTCCTGGAGAGGAGTTGCCAGGACAAGGCCCAGTGCGCAAACTGTGACCAGGTAAGGCCACAGGACAAAGACCGCTCTGACCATTAGCCAATTAGCCAAGAGCTGATATATCTTGAATTTGACAATAACAACAGAAATTAATTATAAGAAGACTAGGCAAGTGTTGATAAGAACAGATACATGGTGTGCCAAATAAGCCTGATGCACTTGATCCTTCACTGGATTCATCAGAGTCTAAATGAGTAATGATTTACCAGAGGTTAAGCATAACTACACATATAATCTTATGCCCAGCAGTGCAGAGAATTGAAATGTTTCAACTCCACAGTTACATGTATGTGGTTCAATCAAAACTGAATGCTGTGTTGTGTACATGGCTTTCTTTCAATGAATGGATACCTTGTACCTATGAACTTAGAACAAATTAAGTCAACACGCATGAATTGTTTGTACAATTGCAGAAAAAATAGCACCTTCTGATATCTTTTTTTTGTTAATCAATGAAATCGGTGCATATTTTGGAAACCCCCTACAATTTTTCAGGGATTTGCAAATATTTTTTCTATTTCAAACTTAAAAAATAATGTGAGCACTTATTCATTTTTGCAAGACGAGATTAATTTAAAGTCTCATTCCAGCATGTTTTGTCTACATATTTGTTATTAAAAGGCTTGATATACATTGCATACACTCATATTGAGTTATTTTATGCATATTTTTGCATCCTTGATTTATTTTTTATGCTTTTACCCACATATATAACGTTTGCTATCAAATTTCTGTAATCCTTACATGTAGCGCTACCTAGCGACAAAAGTAGCACCGTGACATGCCAATTTTTTGCTGGCATTTTGTTTCAAATGCTAATATCTTGGTTCACACCAAAAACCAGAGATTTCTAAATTCTTTTGACCAGTGTACCAAATGTCTTTAATGTCTGCCTCAGGCCAAACAAAGTAATATCTGTGTCTGTGGTTACTCAACCTACATGTACATGCTAAAATCTGTGTTATAAAGGTGTGAAAGTTAAAAACTTAAAGCTATGAGTCTTGTTTTACACTTAAACACATCAAATTAAATTATTTACAATTATAAAATTATGCAAAAAAGATGTCATCCTACTTTCTTCTTCATTTGTTTTGTTTTTCGACTTTTCTGTGTGTAATGCTAAGCTCATATAGTCTTCCTTTTTGCACAGGAAAGCAGAGACATGTTTTACTGCAATACATGCGAGGAGCCTCTGTGTGGGCCATGTCGTCAGGAGACCCACCGCGCCAGAATGTTCGCCAAACACGAAATTGTACAACTGACTGGTAGAACTAAGGATATTCACAAACGGTGCAGTATGTGTTCATTTGTAATTTAGATACTAAACTTAAATACCATAGTAGTTATAGGTTTCTCTGTATACTTAGAGAAAATAAAGGTCCAGGGAGGCATAAAGTTGATTCTTTGTAAGGCCAAACAACATACATGTACTTGTGTTCAGTTTCCTGACCTAACTCCCCAAAAATGTTTGACTTTAATTTTTTTTTCATGGAGGTGGAAAAGTAAATCTATGTAGTTTGGCTTGTTTTTGTACCTAAACATGTGAAAAAATAGCAATTTAAAATAAAAAATCAGTGAAATTCTAGTCAAAATCCAGTGAAATGAAGGGGTGGTGTGTAGTAAAAGTTTGTACTAAATATAAACTAAACATGCCAAAATTTCAGGCTTCAAAGATATATAGAAACTGCACCTTGAGAACACTGTAAACTATATTTTCAGTGAGTTGGAAATGATTAGATCAAAAGTGTTTTGTTTACACTATTTCAAAGGAAATGTTTAGACTATGAACTAAATGAAAATTCTGTTCTTTTCATTAAAAAGGATTTGGGTGTTCAAGTTATTGTAATGATATTCCTCATTAACAGCAGGGATCTTGACCAATGCCCCTCTGTGACAAATACTAATATCCCTACTCCACATTTCAGGCACCCACAATGAGCCGTATATTATGTTTTCCTTGGAGAAAAACACCATGCTCTGTATAAACTGCTTTAGGGATATTCATGTGTGAGTATGATTAATAATTGACCTGTGACAAGTCAATACATGTACCTGATTAATTGTAAAATAGGAGGAAAGAAACATACACATAGTTTTGTAAAATTGGCTTCAGAATTACCTGTGACCAGTATTTTAAATTAAAAAGGAGGTGATCTGGTAATTTATAAAATGCAAATGTTGCATGTTACCTGTATGTTTACTTCGGGATGATAATGTTAATTAGTTTTTTTTTTGGTAAAATTTCTTGCATGGTCTGAAATGCCACAGTGGCTGTTTTGTTTTGGTTTTTCTCCAGACTGGCAGGCAGACCTGATTTTATTATGCCACTTACCTATCAGATATCAGTATGCAGAAACACCAAGCAGCATGTGACCACACTGTCCAATCATATACTGGTATGCTGTGACATCCTGAGGCCACAATGGCCTATCATAAACTGGTATACTTTGCCAGTCTGAGACAACATTGGCCAATCATAAACCAGTATACTTTGACACACTGAGCCCACACAAATCCAATCATATGCCAGTATGTTGTAAGTCTAACAGTCTGAGACCACTGACAGATCATATATTGGTATGCTGTGACAGACATTAAAGTGATAATGATAAAATCATATGTACCATTAAGTTGAAACAATGATCAATCCTTTTCTCAAAGCACAATAAAACATACTTTCAAGTCACATCCATCTCACTATTTATATCTTTCTTTGTGAAGAAATCTGCCCATTTGAAAATTAAGCCACAGAAAGCAAAATACCTGTACAGTTTATGAAGAGTTAATATAAATAACAGACAAAGTGTGCTGTACCACTTACCATAATCGTACTCTTTGAATTGGGTTGTCAGCTGTCCCCGCATTCCAGTATATTGTATATGATTGGATGAATATGATGAGTTTGGTCTGAGGCTGTTAGTATAACATACTGGTATATGATTGGCAAGTGTGGTCTCAGGCTTTTAGTGCTACAGCATACCATTATATGATTGGACAACGGGATCTCAGGCTGTGACAACATGCCACCATATGATTGGATCAGTGTGGTCTTGTGCTGTTAGTGTTACGTACAGTTTATTGGTATGTGATTGGACAATATGATCTCTGTCTGTCATAGTATACCAGCATACACTTGGATCAGTCTGGTCTCCTAAAACATTTGTGTTTTGATGTGTGTGTGCTTGCTGTTAACGTGGATTGTCTTTGAACACCCCAGAGATGGTCGAACACAGTGTGTGGACATGGACACAGCATACAGTCAGGGATGCCGCAACTTGGACCAAGCAATACTTGTATGTACTTTTGTGATTTTTGTATTGAGCTTTCAGACTTCTCGACAACCTTATCCACAGATTGGGCCTATTATAACATCATTCCCATCATCTTCTCAGTGGACTTTTCTATAATCTTTGATTTTTCATGTACATCTGATCAAAATGATATATTGACCACTTTGATCCAAAGCAACGGAAAGCATGGCATGCCAGTCAATGGGCTATGCATTTACATTTGAAAGAAAATTTTCGAACAAATCACACAAATATACGCAGATGTAAAATTTTGTCTTCTTAACCATTTTACTCAGATTCTGTGCTTAATAGAAAACATGTTTGCTGATACTTGAAGATAAGGTCTACCATGAGGGTACATCGGGGCAAATTACATCCTACCTGTATCAAGGAAAGCTGTTGACTCAGTGATAACTCTTTAAGTGCCAAATTTTGGACTGAGTCAACAGCTTTTCTCGGGGCACATTGGGCGTATCCCCAAAAACCACTTTTCGTGCAAATGTGTGTGAACCAAGAAAAAAAAGCCAAATTAAGTTTTTTGTTCAAGAATGTAATAAAGCCAAATTAAGTTATTTGTTCATGAATGTAATAAAGCCAAATTAAGTTATTTGTTCATGATTATAATAGAGTCAAAGAAGTCGTTCTTGAATGTTAATCTTAGAAGAAGTGACACATTATAGTCCATTTTCACAATCATGTTATACATTTAAATTTCCTTCACTTGTAGGCCATTAGAGAGCTACAGATGTCGGTTCAGGACTCCGTTTGTCTCTTGCGTTCTTTGTTAGGAGAACTGAAACTGAATGCTGATCAAGAGAGAGCGGCCATTTTGTCATTGTGTACAGCTGTCCAGCAAAGTATAGAGGAAGCCAAGAAAGAACTGTTGTCTAGCGTGGACAGGTATGTGCTGTATGGACTACGTTGATAGGTGCTGTGTGAAATATAGGCACTTTTGGGTGATTTTCTACCAAATTTAATACAGCGACATGGTACCTCAGTGATTTTATTATGTGGTAAATCTTGAAAATGTTGCTTTTTAGCCAACTTCTTCTACACGGGCATGAAAACATGCACAAGTGCATCATGTGGAACATTTCAGAATTGAATATCCTGTAAAAGTTGTTGCACATTAATATTTGTGCATGTGGCTTTTCACATGTGAGTTACATTTCAAAATGTTCACTCAGCAACCAGGTCACAGAACTTAAAATCTTGTCACAATTGAAATCTACACAATTTATGCCCATTGGAAAACTGCACAGTGCTTTTCATAAGCTGTGAGCCTTGGTAGGTTGTGGTTATTAGCTAAAATGCATTAAGTGTTTCCTCATTCCTTGATGAAATTGTATGGTTTTAGCATAGAATTCATATGAGCCTGTGTGATATATCACTACTGGACAGATTTGGCGGCAAATGGACACCTTCGGCGGAAAACTGCGGTCACTGGCGGCGATGCCGCCGTTGTCCGCCAAGAACGGCGGTCACTGGCGGCGGCATCGCCACTGCACGCCAGTGCGGTGGTCACTGGCCGTGCCTCCGCCATTGTCTGCTGCATATGGCAGCGAGTGGCGGCAACGCCGCCACTGACCGCCAAGCACTTTCGCCAAAGACTTTCCCATTCTTTCCTTTACCTTGACATTGACTGGTTAGGATGCACTGAGACAGTGCCAAGCATGGGGGATGGGGGAAAAAGAGTCATATATATGTTAGAGAGCATATATGTATATTATGGATTGTGTCTGTTATATTCATTGAGATAAAATGCATGATGTCCTCAGAAATAACTTGTTTATGAACTCATTGATTGATTGATGGGGCATAACTTATTGCCAACTATTTAATTATTTACATTCCCAAGCATAAAATGTCCCAAATTCACTACAAAAGAGAATTTCACAGGTTTCATTTTTCTAATTTTATGAGGCTGTCATTTGACAAAGTATCTGCTACAATTTACTGGATATTAATATTTCCCAACTGGGTCATGAACATAGACGGATTGCTTTTACCTGCTCTTAAGCTTCCATACAAAAACAATGGAATAAACACTGCCTTTTACCACATCTTGGTCTGCCAGATCTTATTCTCAGTTTCTGACATATATATGACTCTTTCCCCCCATCCCCCATGCTTGGCACTGTCTTAGTGCATCCTAACCAGTCAATGTCAAGGTAAAGGAAAGAATGGGAAAGTCTTTGGCGCGGGATGGCGTGATTTGGGGGCGGTTGGCGGTCAATGCCAAGCCTGGGCAAAAAGAGAAAGTGCTTGGCGGGCAGTGGAGGCGGCGTCGCCACTCGCCGCCATATGTGGCGGACAATGGCGGCGGCGCCGCCAGTGACCGCCACACTGGCGTGCAGTGGTGGTGCCGCCACCAGTGACCACGGTTCTTGGCGGACAACGGCGGCATCGCCGCCTGTGACCGCCGTTCTTGGCGGACAACGGCGGCATCGCCGCCTGTGACCGCCATTCTTGGCGGACAAGGGCGGCATTGTGCATCCTAACCAGTCAATGTCAAGGTAAAGGAAAGAATAGGAAAGTCTTTGGCGGGGGATGGCGTGATTTGGGGGCGGTCGGCGGTCAATGCCAAGCCTGGGCGAAAAGAGAAAGTGCTTGGCGGTCAGTGGCGGCGGCAGCGCCGCCAGTGACCGCCATTCTTGGCAGACAACGGCAGCATCGCCGCCTGTGACCGCTGTTCTTGGCGGGCAACCGCAGCAACGCCGCCAGTGACGGCAGTTTTGCGCCGAAGGTGTCCATATGCCGCCAAATTTATCCAATAGTGAATAGATATATGAAATACTGGTTTGGGGTTTTTTTTCAGCCACAAACGTTGGTACACATATTTTTTTCAAAAATTGAGAACATGATTTAACCTGTGAAGAGGTACTTGCATATTTTATGTCAGTATCTGTCACATCACATGTTTGTTACTTATCTAAATGTTACCTCAGTTTACAAAGTTGAAATTTTAATAGCAAATGTATTGGAGTCTGCTGGATTCATGCTTAAAAGAGAGAGATACTGTAGATACCTTTAAAAAAATTGCATAGATACATTTCCACTTGGGAATTTTTTTGTGTAACAGCTACACACACAAAAAAAGGCTTTTGGTCGATCTACTGTTCTAAACTCATGTACAGTCAAAAGTCAGTTTCAGAGACACCAATTTAGTGGACCTTTATGTGTAAGAGACGCCTGTCATATTATGTCCAAAAACTCCAAAATACTAACATCTAAGGATAAATTTACTGGACTATCAATATGACAAACTTTTTGGATGTCTCTTTTTGACTTTTGCATCTTTTGCACTTGGACAGCAATAATGTTTGTACTGTTTATAGACAACATGAAGAGAAAGAAAAATGTCTACGAGACCATCTAACCAATCTCAATACTCAACTGCCAACCCTTTATGTGCATCTGGTCATTTCCACTACCTTCCGTAGCTCAGCCAATAAATATGAGTTTCTCCATCTGGCACATGTAAGTACAATCTATCTGTATACTTTGTCAATTTCTTGTGTTCCACCTTGGTAATTATGCCTCTTCTGCTGCTACTTCTCCTTTCGTCCACATGGTGCAGGTATTCTGTTTAATCCATGTATTTTAGCGTAAAAAGTGTAGTACAATATGAAGATAAGTTAATAGCAATCCATAATCTCTGTACAGTAGTCCCTCCTTTGAAAGACCACTCCTTTGGGAGACCACCTCCTTTGAGAGACCACAGTTGTCAGGTCTTTCTGTAGTACATGTACTTTTCATGTTATTTATACCTCCTTTGAGGGACCACCTGCTTTATGTGACCACCTTTTGGGTGGCACTAGGGGCGGTCTCTCAAAGGAGGGACTACTGTATCACATGACACTCCTTCAAGTGTAACTCATTCCACCCTGATAGAAGGCCGAGTCAACAGCTTTCCTTGGTGTGCTCTGGGCGCATTGCACTCAGAGCACACCAAGGAAAGCTGTTGACCATGGACATATGACTTGTAATGATCTTTCATGCAAGTTTTGTCCAAAATTTTGAAAAATAATCCCTAAATTAATAAAATACAATTAGCAGACAACATTTGGATCTTAGCGGGAAAAAACATCATTTGAGTGGAATGAGTTAAATGGATTACATAAGTTTGCATAGTGGGGACAACAGCAGGTAATTAACAGGAATCAATATGCAACATTTAAATGGAAGTTCGTTTCACTTGTAAATAAAGGTGCTAGGCCATGCCATGTTTCTGGTCAAATGTTATTAGTTGCTTACATGTACAATGATGACCATTAGGTATATGCCTCTTTCCATAACGGTCAACTGGTATAACCAAATGTCAAGTGATATAACCTGATTGGCATTGAAGTAAAATACATGATATTCACAAGTATGCAAATAAAAAAATAGATACATAAATGAATCCCCAAAAAGCCATGTTCACATTTAAGAGTGTTCATAAATTCTGAAAAATTTAAGTCTTGACAGACATATGTGAAATTCACATTTCCCATTGTACTATTAGACTTTGAAACCAACAGACCTTTTCAATATGCATGCAGAGAGCACTACGAATGCTTAGTATTCGAATTTGCCACTTGAGGGCGCTGAACAATTTGGGGTGTTGAGGCAAGTGGAAGGCAGTGGGAATGAACATGTGGTTGAACTTGGCCAGGAGAATGTGCCAAATATTGTGTATAGGATGAGCTAGAAGACAAAGTCTGTGCCACTTGAAAAACATTCTTAGAAAACTGGCGAAGAAAGTTTCAGGCACCCAAGCCATTATGATTGGACGGTTATTATTAGCTGCAAGTGAACTACTCCAAAGAGATCAGTGCATGGCTGCAAATATATGCTTCCTGTCCCAAGCATTCCAGCTTTTTAAGTGGGTACATGCTTTGATCCGTTGATCACTCTATAAACCCCATTTTTGATAGCCAGGTACAGATAAGATACAATATGTAACTACCCTGTTATTGATACAATCCATAGGAACACTGTATTAACACAAAAAGCACATTTTTAATCAGCTTTATCAAGTGCAATTAAGTACCTGATTTCAATATAGCAGTCAGACAAGGTTGTTGCATGAACACATCAAAAACACGATAAATTTGCTATATGAAAGACATTTGCCTTGCAGTTTGTTTTTTTATACTATATAAATCAAACCATGGTTATTTTTCATGCAATTAAATATGAAAAAAATGACGTGATCTTAATTCAAATTTCTAAAACCAAGTCGTTCTGTCATTTGGTTCTGTGTTAGAAAATTGGGAGTCAGCGATACCCTCCACATTTATAGTGAACACACCAGTAAAATGTGGACATTCTCGCTTTATTGCTTGTACCCAAGCCTCCTTACGATCCTGTGCCTTTACTGGAATCACAAAATAACCCAAATCTTTTTTTTTTTTTTTTTTTACTGCAGTCATTTAAACAACCAGGGACACAACAGTGGTCCTGTTTACCCCATGTTGAAGTATGGCTGTCCATATCAGTACTGAAGGTGTTACAGCCCAATTTTGCAGTTCCACAAAGCATGGCAAAATGTGACTGCAGCATCATCAGTCATACTGAAAAAAGATTTATTTTGTCTACTAGACATCAGAAATTTGGCATCTTTTCCGTTTTTCAAATTAAAAATAGCCAAACATTTTTGCTAAGAAAATCCACAGAGTTTGAGCAATACCCTGGTTAGTTCTTGCAAGATCCAGTAGGTGGCAGTGCTGACTTGTTTTCATGCCTTCAATGGCATGCCGATTTCTCTCCTTAAAGTCTTCCAGGTCAGAGTAAGACTGAGTCAACAGCTTTCCTTAGTGCAGGTTGGACACACTGCAACAAGGTCACTTGTTGACCTGGTGCTTGCTTTCACGATACATGTAGGTCTTATGCAGTAGTCAGAGGCATTTTTAGGACTGGTATACTATTTCAGTCACTAACATTTTCACACCAAAAATGTTGTCCAGTGTACATGTAATATACACTATTTGCCAAGCATTCTGAGATCAATCTGAACTTAGGTATGAGATTGTTGCTGTGTATCACAATGCAGATAGCCATTGTATCTCCTGTTTTGTTGTACAGGATTTTTTTTCATGGCCCAGTTGGTAGTGAAACAGTAAATCTGATGGAAAAGCTGATTGTATTTCAGGGACCGATCTAGATTTCAAAATCTGAAGCCACAGTTGGAAATATAGTCAAAACTATCAAAGATTCTTTTATAGCCCTTTAATAATTTATATAAAAAATATTTTAACCATTCACACATTTCGCAAATTCAGAACCATTCACACATGTTCCGAACTGAATTCAAGAACATTAACTAGCATTTGGGTAATGGTCAGAGCAGTCCCCATATTTTGTTCATAAATCGTGCATCAAAGTTACATGTGTGAATTTAGTACCATTCTTAGCATCCATTCTGTTTAGTAGCTGAGGGACAAACACAAGGATTGCTGGTGATTATACTTACCATGTTTATCAGGTCACTTTGAGATACATGTATACCCAACTATGATGCGACTTCTGCCATCATATGCTAGGTACATGTATACATGTGAAAATGATGGAAATGTTGACCTGTTAATACACTTCTTGCTTGACTTAACGTTGTAGTACAACAAAACACTGCTATGGACTTTTGCATACTCCCCAACATTTTTAGCATATTATTGTGGTAATGTAGGACACATTTACTTTATTCTCCATGTGATGTTGGAAAGAATTATGTATCGTATGTTTGGCAGACCTTAATGGAACGACTGAATAAAATAGCCCACAAGAGTCAGGATTTACAGCCCAGTATAAGTGGTCACGTCCAGTCTGACTGCAAGGCACACATAGCAAGGTTAGTGAGTGGTACAGTGAAACCTCATTATAACCACACTCAGATATCCTACTTTTTCATTATAATGACACAAGCTTTGAATGACAAAAGTTCATTTTCTTTGTTGTTTCGTTCATTTATCGGACATATTCAGTTATCTGACACACTGCTAAGGGAACAGATGGTGTCATTATAATGAGGTTTCACTGTACATCTTTTGTTGTCTCACCGACTTATCCTGATTACGTGTGTACATGCACCAGTCACTGAAAAATTTTGGGGGCTACTTTTGTCTCACCAGTGTCAGCTACTGGTGAGAATAAGAGCTCACTTTCTTGATATTCGTCCCTCTGTCTGTCAGTCTGTCAACCAAACCCAAAACTTGCCAGTGGCATTACCGCATTCATCTTAATAAGCACACCCCCTTCATTTTTTTCAAAGAAAGAACCCCCAAAATATCCCATAGTTTTTATACGAGTGGTAGAATTTATTATTACGCTTGAGATCTACATTTTGTTCAGCTTTTGTGGATGGAATTTATTGATAGTGCTGTGTGTGCTTACTAAGATGAATGTGGTATTTCACCCACTAGACTGGGTAGGGCTTTCATGCTTGGACAGATGATTTGCAGTAATCATTGTTAGAGCTATGTGGCATCATTGTCACACGTAATTGATCACATCATGCTTAAATTAGCCGTGCCCATTTTGGTTAAGAAAAGGGCGTGTTGGTTACTCATCTTTAATCATTCTACCAGTCTTACTAGGAGTACTTCAGAGTCCAGCTCAGGTATAGGTAACATCCATATCTCTGCTCTATTCCCTAGGGTTTACTTGTGCTAATTAATCTGATCATAGTCGGGTTCTCCGGGGTTGTGGCCCATGTGGAACATAAAGTGCAACGTTCACAAGTACTGAAGTATCAAGTTCAATTGCCCATTCTGTAATGTAAGGGTCCCACGGGGAAATAAATGACCAATACAAAATGTGGTATCCATTCCAATTGAAGCACATGCCCTAATGGAAGCACACCCCCTACTTACAAAAAATGAAGTGATTCTGATGAGAGAAGAGCCTTCATTGTTGTTATTTTATGCTATATTGATTCTATAAAAAGTGTAATTGCTTGTGGCATTGTAAATTAAGACATCATTATCACAAAACTCCACAAAAATCATGTCTGCTCCAGGAAATCTTTGCCTGAGCACGGGTTGCTACTATTGGAATGAATACGGTTTTGTAGTCTTGGAGAATGCCACCAGCATGTCGCACATTCTCAGTGAATAGACCGAGTCATTTGACAGGTTCAACTACTGTTCTAAATACCATTATAATGTTTTGGCATTCATGCATGTTATGTAGTGGAACTAGATCACTAGATCCAAGACAGGGACGACTGTATTTTCTAAGACATCAGTTGCACAGGTGGTTTTTTTTTGTTTTTGTTTTTTTTTTTGGTGGCGGGGGGGGGGGGGGGGGGGGGGAGGGGGGGGCAAGGGGATCATGTTTCCATTTCAGATGTGACAAGAACCACTGTATTTACTATGAGACCTCAGTTGTACATGTTTGCTTTACAGATGTGTGGAGCCACTGTTGTTCACAAGGACATCTCAAGAACTCCCTAACTGTCAAACTAGGTCAGGAGCCAAAGATGCAATTAGCAATTATAGTCTCTTATCTGTTGCTGACCGAAACTGCAGGTGGGCTAATATATGTTGTTGTTTTTTTCTCCCCAAAAATGCAAACATTACAAAAAGACAATTAATAGAATCTGTGCCACAGTTTGCTCATCAAAATTAAAGGATTATAATCAACTTCATGACGTTTTCAACTTGTGAATAAATAACTAATCTATTAATACTTGTAAAAAAAGGAAATATTCATCAATTTTGACAGAAGCCCCATAGGGATAGTTCAACATTATCATCATTTTTGAATTAGTACTTAGGGTACTAAATTTCATCACCCCCCTCCTTCCCCCCCCCCCCCCCAAATTAGTACTTTAAAAATGATGATTTCCCCCCCCCCCCCCAAATCATAGCAAAATTGAACAAAACAGGCCAAAAATTTACCATCATTTTCCATATCCAGTGAAAGTGTACAGACCCATTTAACCCCCTCCCCCTTTCGTACTGTAAGTACTAATTCAAAAATGATGAAAATGTTGAACCATCCCTTAGTTTCCTATGGAGTGGATTGACAGATAGGCAACAGAAAGTGAAATTATTGTGATTTTTATGACTAACAAGCACATTTCCATCGCTGGGTTGGAGGAGTGGAGTCACTGTTACGTAACAGTTTGAATGCGCAGTGAGGCACATAAAACTGTCAAGTATATGGACGCATGTAAAGAAAGTACTTAACCAAGGACTGGTGAAACTTAAAGAAGGAGGCTGCTGTACCGCCTGGTATGCCACGTGGTATACTGACCCTGGCCTAGCTGCTGGGGCAGCTTGATGCAGTGATAAAGGAGGTAGTAAAGTGTAAAATAAAGCGTGGAGCTGTCTTCTAGCTCCATGAATAAACTGAATCATCACAAGTATACACTCATGCAGAAGGGATAAGATATAATAGTGTGTAGTTGTAATGGTTCATTTTATTTTAGACTTCTCTTCCTCCATTGCCGGTGCTCCCAAGTTGTCCCAGCAGCTAGGCCAGGGTCATTATGCCTCATGGCATACTGGGTGGTGCATTAGCCGCTTGAGGTGAAATGCCCAAAGGACATGGAGCTTTCAGTGACTCACTTTTGCTAACTTTGCTATTTTGTGTAAAGGGCTTGTTTTAAAACCTAGAAAAGTTTCTCAAATCATTGCTTCAACTCATAAGAGGAAGACATAAATGTACATGTACAGGTATCTACTGTCAAAATCCTCAACCTTCAGATTTAATTATTAAAAGTTAAATTTTGTCCATTTTTTTTATGATATCTCATTTATGGCAGGTTGGAGCTGACCTCATCTCCAGTTGTTACCAACGTCAGCAACACCGGGACTTTGGCGACCTTGACCTTTTCCACCAATGGTGGGCGGACTTCCCTGAATCAGGCTGGCAACAAGATTGTGCTTGTGGAAGCCTATAGTGCCTTTGCTGATCACTGCAAGGAATTTGATAACAAACACAGGGTCAGTGGACATACAACAATGTATTTCTTACATTAAAAGTAGAATATTAATTTAGTATGGTAGTATTAACTGGACCATAACAAATGGAAATTAGCCTTGAGCAATCGGTGTGATGGAAAATTCAATAGCAAAAAATAAAAAAAAAGAGACTTTGACTCTTTAGTCATATAGTCTATGACATCATGACAACATACATGTATTTAGTCTAGGATTGTGGTAAGAATTTCTAAATCACTGTGGTAGCCAATTTTGCTTTAAGCGGCACTCTAAAGCCTCTTGTCCAAGGCTGCTTGTCAAAGTCAAATCCATAGAAGTAAAATGCTTGCAATGCATGTTCAATTCAAGATTAGTTGGGGGGGGGGGGTGTTTTTTGGTTTTTTTTTTTTGAAGGAAAATCTGGCACTTGAATATATATTTTAAGCATATATTTATTCTATTGTATAGGATCTGGTACAACAATTTGACACAGTCAAACAACAAGTGCAGGATCTTCACCGCGACTTGACGCAGCGACGATGTTTAGCTCGAAAGAGCAAGGTCAGTGAAATACTCAACCAGTCATCCAAGGTACAGGGTCTTATAGTAGAACACTTGGAAGCCATGGATACTCAAAGAGCACTTCTAGAACAGGTACGACTCCACTTGAGCATGTAATGTTTTAATACCGTATTCATTCCAATAGTAGCACGCTGTGCTAATGCAAAAATTTCATGGAGCAGACATGGTTTTTGTGGAGTTTTGTGATAACGATATGTCTTAATTTACAATACCACAAGCATGTAAATTGATTACAGAATCCATAAAGCATGAAATAACAACAGGGAACCCTCTTGTTTCTTTGGAAGTAGTTAATTTTTTAAAATATTGAAAATACTGAATTTTTAATGAAAAAAAAACAAGATTAAAAAATAGGGTGTGTGCTTCTATTAGAGCATGTACTACAATTGGAATGAATGTGGTATTTGAAATCATGTGTAACTTGGTAAATATTTAAGGGGTGGGTTCAGGACATGTGAGTTGTATATTGTCAAAATAGAGTGATCAGTATTAATCATCAGCAGTCAAATATCCTCACTCTTACAATCATAAAACTGTTCTATAAAGTTGTGTGTGATGTAATACCATAAAGATATCCTTTCTTTAACATCATAAAACTGTTCAATAAAGCTGTGTAGCATGTAACATGGTAAGATATCCTCACTTTAAAATCCTAAAACTGTTCTATATAGCTGGGGTTTTTAGCTCAGCGGACTTGGCAGTCAGCTGAGCTTATCTTATGGTCCTCTGTCCATCCGTCCGTCGTCCGTCAACAATTCACATTTTCGACTTCTCCGAAACCGTCAGCCAGATCCACTTCAAACTAGGTGGGGATGTGCCTTGGGTAGGTGTCTACCAAGTTTATTCAAATGGTCATGCTCCAGTGATTTTTGGATTTTTAATGAATTTTTTTTGTTCTGTTTTGGGCAAATCTTAAAAAATCTTCTTCTCTCAAACCACTCACCCAATTACTTTGATATCACACAGAAATACTCCCTGGGACACCTAGTTCTTAATTTGTTCACCAGGTGGCGCTGCAATTTTTTCCTAATTTTTTATGAATTTTTGTGTGTTATAGCTATTTTGGACTTCTTCTCCAGGACCGTCACACAGATTAAGCTGAAACGTGGTGGATATGTTCCTTGTAGAAGGGTAAAACAAAGTTGTTCACTATGTGGGAATACTGCGGATTCCTGATTTTTAACAACTTTTTCAATTCGGGTACTTATCGGTCAATGCAGCTGTCCTATTGATTACTATGGAAGTCAATGAGCATTCTAATGCTAATTCACATTTTCCACTTCTTTTCCAAAACTGTCATCCAGATTAAATTCAAACTTGGTGGGGATGTACCTTGGGTGGTTGTCTACCAGGTTTGTTCGAATGGTCATGCTCCAGTGATTTTTGGATTTTTAATGAATTTTTTTTTTGTTCTTTTTTTGGACAAATCTTAAAAAATCTTCTCCAAAAGCGCTTTCTCAATTGCTCTGATATCACACGGAAAGACACTTAGGGACACCTAGTTCTTAATTTGTTCACCAGGTGGTGCTGCAATTTTTTTCCTAATTTTTTATGAATTTTTGTGTGTTATAGCTATTTTCGACTTCTCCAGAACCATCCCTCAGATTGAGCTGAAACATGGTGGATATATTCCTTGTGGATGGGTCAAACAAAGTTGTTCGCTATGTGGGAATGCTGAGGATTCCTGATTTTTAAGTATTTTTTCAATTTGGGTACTTATCGGTCAATGCAGCTTTCCTATTGATCACTAATAAGTAAATCAGCATTCTCATGCTAATTCACATTTTCGACTTCTTCTCCAAAACCATCATCCAGATTAACTTTAAACTCGGTGGGGATGTACCTTGGGTGGATGTCTACCAGGTTTGTCCAAATGGTCATGTTCCAATGAGTTTTTGATTTTTTTATGATTTTTTTTTTCAAAAATCTTTACAAAAGTTTTAATAGGAAAGTTTAACATGGGAATTTCTTGTAATGGTTATAACTTAAATAATTTTGGCGAGATTTACTTCAAACTTGGTGGGGATGTGCTTGGGTGGATCTCTACCAAGTTTGTTCAAATGGTCACGCTCTATTGATTTTGGGAATTTTTATGAATTGTTTTGTTCTTTTTGGGGGCAAACCTTAAAAACTCTTCACCTCTGAAACTGCTCACCCAATTGTTTTGATATCGTACATAGACACTCCCAGGGACACGTAGTTCCCAATTTGTTCACCAGGTGGCGCTGCAATTTTTTCTATTTTTTTTTTTTTCATGAATTTTTTATATGGTTTTGCCATTTTTCACTTGTTCTCAGAACCGTCACTCAGATTAAGGTGAAATGTGATGGATATGTTCCTTGTAGAAGGGTCAAACAATGTTGTTCACTCTGTGGGAATGCTGAGGATTCCTGATTTTTAAGTATTTTTTCAATTTGGGTACTTACCAGTCAATGCAGCTTTCCTATTGATTACTATGTAAGTCAGTGGGCATTCTAATGCTAATTCACAGGACAACTGACATGAAATTTACTGTTTACTTGATAACGTGAGATCTGTTTTGAGTTAGTCCTGTGATGCTGCACATGTTAATGTTTTTGTATGAAGGTCATGCTCAGACAGTACATGAATTTTACGCTTCATTATAACTTGAGAACTACTTGAACCTTGATGTTGCACACAAAGGCGCTCGTAACTTTCAGTCAGTCAAGCTTCCGTGCTAACATACGCGGGGGGGGGGGGGGGGGGAGTAGTGGATTAAGAGGGTGGACCTGCAACATCTGTGCGTTAAATAACCCACATAGGGCCATATCTGCAATAAAATATTGTGTATTCATCTGTGCAGTCAATTATTTGTGCTAATAAGATGGTGGTGGATGGGCCTAAAACCACAACGTCGTCACATGGAGCTCCTATATAGAAAGGTATGAAACGAAGCTTACATCTGGACCACCACCCCGCTTCATGTTTGGCATGATTTCTCCGTTTCTGAATACACTGACAAGCTGTAACTCACCAGTTTATTCCAAAACTATTTTCTACAGGTATATCACACAGATAATCCATTGAAATCCGCATATATCCACAGCAACACGCTTATAATTGTCGAAAGTGTCACACAAAATCCATTTCGGGCAAAAAGTCCGACATTCCAGCGCCAAATTCAAACGGGTATCCCATCCTGAATCGAGTTCGTTCCGTAGCATTAGCCGTATGACAACACTTCTCAACCGTCGATCCAACCGTATTCTTTGATCCACGGGCATTTTAATCCTGTTTTCATTTCCACAAATCATGAAACCTGACCAAACTTGATTCCGTCAGTGCTTCTCGAATGCATCGAAGTGTTTTAGCGGCCATACTTTTGCCAGGACACAGACTGGTAGCCCAGCTGCTCTCTGATTGGTTACACCGACTTTCAGCCAATCAGAGAGCAGCTGGGCTGCCAGTCTGTGTCTGGTCAAAACTATGGCAGCAAAACAACTTGGATGAATGGGAGAGGCACTGACGGAATCAAGTTTGGTCAGGTTTCACGATTTGTGGAAATGAACACAGGATGAAAACGCCAGTGGATCAAAGATTATGGTCTGATTGACCATTTGGAACAGTTGTCATGCGGCTAATGTCAGGGAACTAACTCGATTCAGGATGGGATACCCGTTTGAATTTGGCGCTGGAATGTCGGACTTTTTGCCCGAAATGGATTTTGTGTGACACTTTCGACAATTATAGGCCTGTTGCTGTGGATATATGCGGATTTCAATGGATTATCTGTGTGATATACCTGTAGAAAATAGTTTTGGAATAAACTGGTGAGTTACAGCTTGTCAGTGTGTTCAGAAACGGAGAAATCATGCCAAACGTGAAGCGGGGTGGTGGTCCAGATGTGAGCTTCGTTTCATACCTTTCTATATAGGAGCTCCATGTGACGACGTTGTGGTTTTAGGCCCATCCGCCACCATCTTATTAGCATAAATAATTGACTGCACAGATGAATACACAATATTTTATTGCAGATATGGCCCTATGTGGGTTATTGAACGCACAGATGTTCCAGGTCCACCCTCTTAATCCACTATTCCCCCCCCCCCCCCACGTATATTAGCACGGAAGCTTGACTGACTGAACGTTACGAGCGCCTGTGGTTGCACATGTTAGTGTTCTTTTATAGTGGTCAGACTTACTCAGAACATGGGTGACCATGATCCTTTCCCAAGTTCATAGAGCTGCAAGTGTGATGAATGTCAAGATCAGCTGAGCATGGGCTGTTCACACAGCCCTCTTGTTCTTGTGTAGCACCATAAGATATCCCCAGTTTAAAATCTTAAAACTGTTCTACAATTTGTTTATCTCATGTTTGGGTCGATTTCAGTACCATAACAGACTTTGATATATGCCATATCGGCTAGGCCTTGGAAAAACACAGGTAGGGTGCTATATGCACAATGTTATAGAACTCTTCCGGGAGTACCTATAACCGGAAGAGTTATATAACTAGACCGGAAATGATGTAGGCCTAGTTCAAAATGCAGCGTCTGCTAGGCCTACGTTGTCTTCCAGTCGCTAGATCAGGCTTCAAAACATGAAATCGACACAAACATGAGATAAATAAATTATAGTATAATTTGTTGGCGATATGAAGTATATGGACTCGCATAGGATACCATATAGCAGGACTCGTTCGCTTCGCTCACTCGTTCTGCCTTATGGCATCCAGTGCTCGTCCATATACTTCATATCGCCAACAAAGTATACTATAATCTATACGTATCATGTAAAACCCTCAAAGGGAATCGCACAAGACACAACTGGAGACATTTCTTGTGTTTGGGCGTACATTTACAAAATTTGGATCCAGGTACTCAAATCTGAACATGACAAGTGGGAAAAATTTTACCACAAATGTGAGCAAATAGAAGATTGAAAAAGAACATACCACAGACTGTATTTTACTCAGTTGCAGTGAATTTTTATAGTTTGTGTTAGTTTGCGTAAGTCAGATTTATTACGTACATGTTCAATTCTTGATTTGTTTGCTGTTTTATTGTTATTTTAAGCATTGGGAGGACACTTACCAAAGAGTGACACACGAGCAACAGGTTTATCAGGGTAAGTCACGCAAAGATCATGATGGCGCAGGGTTCCCCGTTCTCTTACTTGTTAGGCCACCGCCTGACAAAGCATGCGAGGAATCCACAGTATCCGCTCATTCAAATATTGTCTCTACTTCCTAAGATTCAAATTCTCATTCTGTTGTTGAAGTAACTCTCACCTGTGAAAGTAACAAGAACTAAAATGCTAGAATGATTGCAAAGTCCACCTTTCACAGCTGGGTGTTCTGCATGGTCCCTAACAATTGAGAAACTTTCAATTTCATGAATCAGTTTTCTATGCATGCCCAAACTGAACCCAATTACTGCTCCAACTGATACTCATTTGCAGTCATTACATTTTTGATGGTAACATTGCACACATTTCTAGACATAGTTCGGGTTTCAAAAGGATATTTTGACATATAACTTCTGTACAAAGAGACGTTTTCTGCTGAGAGTTACAAATGTTAAAAAGAGAATAACTATTTACAGCAGAAATATTTTCTTTGTTGCTTATTTAAGTTAATGTTTCCTGGCATGCCAGGAACTGACAGAGGAGATGTGATCTAATATCTTGAACCAGACACTCAATTCTGCATACTTTCTTTGAAAACTTTACTACGAGCACTCGTTAAGCCTCTTATTTTGATATCTATTGAATTGAAGTTCGGCAGGAAAAGTAATGTAAATATATACATCGTTTGGAGTGTTACGATGCTGGTGGGGGAAAAACTAGTTTGTATGCATTTTTGTCTCGCCAGCATAAGCTGTTGGCAAGACTAAGCAGTCACTTTCTGGACGTCTGTCCATCCGTCCGTCCGTCAACAAAAAACTTTGGAGTGGCTTGAATTATGCTGGCGAGACATTCATGCCCCTGGGCATGACTCTGGTTTTGTTAGCTGCTAGCGCTGTTAATGGGAAATGCATACAAACAAGTTTGTGTCACACCAGCATGATAACACTCCAAATAATGCTTATTTCTTAAGTGCTTATACTGACTGGTGGAAAAAGTTGGTCTAACAAATCCAACAAGTTCTGTACTTTAGATTTTAATGTATGAAAGTAACGAGATCATAACTAGATCAAAGCAATGTTCAGTTTCAGTTTATAAAAATTAAGAAAGATGTTTTAGCAGGCATCATATTGCATAAGTTTGAACTCTAGTTGAAGTGTTCGTACTGTCATTTCAGCACAACTGTGTGAGGTGACGCGTATGAAGAAGGAGAGTGAACATCTAGGCGTGATTGCCAAACAGCTGGTTCCATTCATCCGCTCCATCACAGAACTCACACAGCGTATATCTCCCAGGTCTGCAGCACTTGTACATTCACATGTGTGTGTGTGTGTACGTACGTACGTACGTACGTAGGTACGTACATACATACATACATACATACATACATACATACATACATACATACATACACTGAGCTGTTCAAGACCATAAAGGGCTTAAATTTGTCTTGTAAGGTGTTAGGTGTGCAAAGTTCTTGGAGGGGGGGGGCGTGCATGCAAAAGTGAAAAGTGCATCTGTAAAATTAAGTTGCTTATATGATCAATTTGCTTTAGCTGCCAGAAAAGAAACTACTGTGTAGGTTTTTGTAGTGCACAGCTTCGTTGGCATGGTACTTGTCATTTTTGCCCAAGAACACAGAAACAGGAGTTTTGAATTTGGAAAAAATGGTGTGGAAAGTGTGCTAAATTTCCATAATACATGTGCATGTACTGGCCTGTCAAGCTCTCTCTATATGTTTTCAGTGAAAGTGATGTGAAAATGTGGCATAAAATGCCATGGTATCTGTATGGAACAAAAAGTTTCACTGCAATAACATTTCACAACTTAAATATAAGAAATAATTTTCAGAACAAGGACACCAACCTCAGTGTTTTGAACATGTATGTCTAAATAAAGAACACAATACATATTTTATTTCTTCAGGCTCGGGGACTCCTGTAGGACATCACAACATGAAGACCAGCTGCATGCTTTGTTTGAACATATCAGCACAATAGAGCCAGACTCCCAGCACAGGTGAGTGCTTTTTCTTTAAAAAAAAAAAAAAAAAAAAAAAAGATGCTGAACGGGTTACCGTATTCATCTTAATAAGTGCACCCCCCACCATTTTTTCAAAGAAAGAACTCCCAAAATAACCCATAGTTCTCAAACGAGTGGTAGAATTCATTAATACCCTTATGATCTACATTTTTTCAGCATTTGTGGATGATTTTTTTTTTAATAACGCAAGGTGCGTTTATTAAGGTGAATACGGTGGTGCTAAATGTTATCTAGGTGCAGAGTATATTTCTTCCCGTATCATGGAAGAATTAGCAGGAAAAGGCAAAAACAAAAGCAAGACAAAAATTGGCAACATAGCAGTAACTGACCTTGAAGTTTATGAAATGAGTATTTTATTTGAAAGGGTAATTAACTGTCACTTTGGTACACTTTGCTGTGCTGTGACCAAACATGAAATCAGATAAAACATACACGGCAGTAACACCTGTTAAGACCACCCCTACTGCCACCAAACAGTGATCTCATGCTGCAGATGGTCTTAAAGTACATGTCAATTTGTCAAAGAAATAGTAATCTGGGGGGGGGGGGGCATAGTGTCAGCCAGAAATAGACAAACTGGATTATGCCAACAGTAATACATGGTGTACATATCCTATGGCTTTCATTGCAATTTTGCTCAAGTCCGTGGAGTGCGCATTAAAAGCTGCATGTCATTTGGAAAATCTGTCAGTGTAAAACACACCTAAACACACCTGGCTGACTGTAAATGCGTTGAAGGGCAGTCTTGAAAAGATCCAGTTTCTCTATCACAACAAGAGGTGGTCTTGAGAGCAGATACCATTGTGTGTGTGGTTTGTGGCATACTGTGTGGTGCCACTCATGGTTTATACCTAGGGCCTGGCAGTGCTTGAAAGTACTTTATTTTGTCAAATGCTCTTTCAAGGCCTTGAAAACAATGGAAATCCAGGTGTTTGCAGCCAAGTCCTGCCAAAGTCTTCAAATTTTGAATTTTAACCAATAGACCTACTTCCAGTGTCAGAACAAGACATTGTTTTCCTGATTCTGTGCATTATTTTATTTTATTTTTTTTTTTTTTTTTTTTTTTTTTTTATTTTTTTTTTTTTTTTTGTAGCTTAAAATTGTATTCCAGTCAAAAAGTTCTGCTAGCATATCCTGTGGAAAACACTGACATTTTTCCATCTGACAAGATATGAGACAACAAGGCACAGAGTATCATTTTGCTTCCAATTAACCAATGTGGGTGTAAGAGTTTTTCATGAAAGCAGGTCTGACCAATAAATTGAGTGAGACACACTTTCTCAGTTTACATTCCTGGTTGGAAACAGTGTATCAGTCAGGAAGGTCGGAAACAGTGTATCAGTCAGGCAGGTAGCAAACAATGTATCAGTCAGGCAGGTAGTAAACAATGTATCAGTCAGGCAAGTAACTCCAAAGGAGTGGTTGAAGGGAAACTGGAGACACTCCATTGATGAGAGGCTTATAAATAGTGTTTGTCAGGACAATGGACCAATTGGATTCTATCACAGCTGGTAGCCGTTGAAGCACACAATATATAGTCCTAGACTGTGGCCACAGCTTGTATGCTTCATATGAATATCATCAGGCTCGGGTACAGCTATGATGATACTGGACAATGTACTGGGTTTATCTGTAGGACAACTTTGTGAATGATAGGCTTTTCAGACAGTGCAAATAGCCGCATAGACCCGTGGTCAGGAACAGAGTTGAAATACCTGAATTGGTGAGCAGAGTAGGGATACCGTATACATGTATGTAAGAAACAGATACGTACATAAAGGGATGATTCATTATAGTACCTGCTCTGTCCTGTAACTAATGCCAAGTTTGATAGCACACACGTGCGCGCACACACACACACACACACACGAGATGAAATGAAAGGGTAAAAAGTTAGAGAGATAAACCCATTGATAGTGCTTGAATTTTGCACTCGAAAGTCTTACTTTACAAGTTGCCAAAGTCTACATATGTGAGGCCTGTACACATATAAGACCACCTTAAATACATAAACATCTGAAACGTGGTCTTATGGAACAGATAGCCTTGCTTAAAAGGGAAGATTTCATTTATGATTTACTGTGTTTTTATATGTGTAGGTATCCTAATTTATTATGTATGTAATTCTGCTAAGTTAGATCAGTTAATCTGCCAATTAACCCTTTAGCATGGGTTGGGAATGCCCAGCCCATGCCAAGGAAAGCTGTTGACCTGGGGCATGTGATCTTGATAGGTCTCATTTACAATTCTCATTCAAGTTGTTTTTGTATCTGTTGAATTAGTTGAAAACACTGAAGCAGACGACATTTGACTATCAGCTGGTTTTGGTCAGTTGGGGGGGGGGAGGGTAAGAAATGGTAAATAAAAATGCCACTTTTGCTGCACAGAAAAATGGACCTTCATGAAAGGAATGGCATCTTTTTAGTGGAGCATTACAAGAGGGGACCACTGTGTCCAGTTACAGCGTTCCATGTATGATGAAACCTCATTACAATGACACTATGTGGTCTCAGTAAAATGTGTCACATAAATGACTCAAATAGCAAAGAAATTGGACTCTTTGTGCCTCAAACTTGTACTCCCAAAGTTGATATGTCCAATATCCAAGTCTCATTGTAATGAGGTTCTGCCATACTTATCCTGTAAGGTTACTCTTTTGAGAGACCAGGCATCTTGACAGACTGTGTAGCCTATACATATATTATATTATTCTTGCCAAGGTGGGTCTTAAGTTAGGTTTCTCTCTGCTATTTCTTGCCTGCAGGGTTGACGCAATACAAGCAGTTGAGGAGGATCGGCAAACACAGAGTGCCAACAAGGTTAACCCTCTAGATGACGAACTTATCAAAACAAAAGGGATGCTGAGGGCTCCCTCAGCTCGCAGGGATAGCTCTACAAGACAACGCGGCGACACCTCCAAGGCCAAAGAAATTCCAGATGCAGGGGTTATCAAAGAAGTAAAAGAAATATCCCCTACAAAAGAGGATAATTCCTCAATTTCTCCAGGTGTTAATGATGTGGACAAAAGCTTGGCTGGTGACATGTCACCATGTGACAATGATGTGAAACATTCTGAGGACAAAACAAAACAGAGTAAAGCTGTGACAGTCAGCAAGAAAACAGAGACACCTGGTGGAAGGAATGAGGGTTTATCCTTACGTGAACAGCTTCTACATGATATAACGTCGAGAGGGGAAAATTCTAGTTGTAAAGATCAGCACGAAAAAGAGAAGGTAGTTTGATGAGAGAGAATTACAACACATGTGGTCGCCTTGCTTGTAGAGAGGGTTACCTAAAGAGGGAAATATTTTTTTGAGAACACAAATATGTTAGTATGTCACATTTAGAGTTTATGGTGATATTGCATATGGGTGACCTTCAAATTCTCAAGATCAGCGATGGGCTACCTATTATTAACCCTTTCCTCCTTGAATTAAGACTGAGTCAACAGCTTTCCTTGGCAAGGGTTGGGCACTAAGTGCCTAATCCATGCCAAGGAAAGCTGTTGACCTGGGGGATGTGATCTTGATACAGTGTAAGTCTCGTGTACATTTCTCAGTCAAATTGTTTTTCATAACTGTTGAAATTAGTTGATAACACTAAAGCAGAAGACGTTTCACCACCAGCCAGTTTTGTCCAGTTTAAGGAGGAAAGGGTTAAAACACCTTTCTGTGTATCCTGTGTGTGTTTGTCACAAATTTACTCCTGGATGATGACATGAAAAACAATTTTTTTGAGGTAGAAATTGTATACATATACAGGATTGCCGTGTAAAAAATACTTGATTGCATTTCTAAATGGATCAGATTAACCCAGTTTCACAGGTCATAGTGTACCTTTTCCATATCTCATTTCACACTTCATGTTTTGTTTTGTTTTTTCAAAGGCTCTCACCAGGGACTATAGGTCTGCGCCATGTCCTTGCATCCATCCTTCTGGCAAAGCTTGTCCATGTGCTGTGTTTTATACCAAAACACCTACACCTACCCAATGTGGTGGGTGGATACTTCATTGGGTAGGGGTGTGTTACGCACTAAAATTGAGTCCCTGTGACCTTGACCTTGACCTTTTACCCCATAAAGATTTAGATTGTCCCGGTTGTATTTCCTATACCATAACACCTACGCTAGGGGAAGCAAAATGCCAAGAAAAGGTCACTTGGTTTTTCTGCTGAGGGAAGGAACAGTAACTGAATTACTCTGCATTTTCAAGTGGAGTCATAGCGAGGCAAGCTCACATGGTCCTCTGCATATCTCCTCCTGGTAAAACTTGATGATTTTATAAAGGTACAAGTTTTCAAAGTATGGAACTTTTATTAAGATCCAAAGCCAAATTACTGGAACATCCCTTCAAAGACTGACTGAGGAAGAAATGAAAAAATCACTTAGTTTCAAGAAATTAGTTTTACAAATCCCTTTGTTTACCATCTCAACATGATCAAGGCATATAAAGTTGAGATTTTATTAAGTGCTGCAGATATGAATGCATCATGTATTCCTTACACTATGTATGTTTTCATTTTACATGTACTACTACATAAAAAATGCCACATTTCAGTAATTCAGCTTTGCATCTTAATAAAATGTTCCATACTTTGAAAGCTTGTACCTTTATATAATCAGTAAGGAGGAGAAATCTAGAGGTGGAAATGCAGAGTAACTCGGTCAATGTTCCTTTCCTCAGTAGAAAAAACAAGAAAATATCCTGCTTTTAATTACTGCAGCATTTCTCAGTGAAAATGCTCAGAAACGCTGAGGTACCTATGCCTTCCATACCCGTTTCGACATTTCTTGACAGAAAGAATAAGAGTGGGAAAAAATCTTGGCATTTGTCAATATCTTTTGCCAACAAATGCCAAGGTAAGAATAGGCAGGGAAAGGGCCTGGGTTTTTCACAGCATTTTTGCTGAGAAATGCCAAGATGCTTTCCCGGCCTATTCTTACATCGGCGTTTCTCGGCAATTTTTGACAGGAAATGCCATGGCCCCTCCCTGCATATTTTTACCTGGGCATTTTTGCTGAGAAACGCAGAGGTAAGAATAGGCAGGGAAAGGGTCGCGACATTTCTTGACAAAAACGCTGAAAAACACCGAGGCCCTTTCCCTGCTTGTTCTTACATCGCCATTTCTGCGCAAAAATGCTGAGAAATGCTGAGGGACCAATTTTTACCTCGGCATTTTGCTTCCCCTAGTGCTACTGCCATCAAACTTGGTGTGTGGACACTGCATAGGATAAGGCGTTTAGTGCACCGAAATTGGGTCACTGTGACCTTGACCTTTTACCCTACTTAAACTTTTAGCTTGTCTGGGCCATATTTTGTATACCACCACACCCACAGCTACCAAATTTAGTGGGTGAATACTTCATAGGGGTATGTCATGCACCAAAAGTTGGTCATTGTGACCTTGACCTTTGACCCCCCATAAAAATTTAGCTTGTCCAGGCTATATTTACTATACCGTAACACCTACACGCACCAAACTGGGTGTTTAGACACTTCATAGGATAGGGGTGTGTTGTGCACCAAAATTTGGTTACTGTGTTCAAGTTTTAGCTTTTTTGGGCCATATTTCATATACCATCACACCTACAACTACCTAATTTGGTGGGTGGATACTTTATGGGGTAGGGGTCTGTCACACACCAAAATTGGGGTCACTGTGACCTTGACCTTAACTGTACTGTTACAGTTAATCTTGCTGTTTATTCTCTGGTGGGGGGTACTTCGTATTGCTATGCAGTACTTGATCTTATTTGATCAGTTCTTGAAGAGCCCATGGAAGCAAAACATCAAATTGTCTTCACAAACAATTTCCACTGAAAATACTCATTTTCAGCAGTTTTCTGTGCTGGCAGGCACCAGTCTAGTGCTTATATGTGATCCAAAATAAATTGAGAAATAGTGGAACCAAAGCCTTGAAATTGCATAAGAGGAGTATGGTTACTGAACATGAACAAGGACTTGGATGATATGCTTACAGATGACCTTGACCTTATATCCAAGGTCACAGGTTAACACTTACAAAGTTTCACAGCTGATAATTTTAGGACGGTTTTAGTCCTAGTTTTTATGTTACATATGATGAAGGTGCACAATTAAAATTAAATGTGGACTAACTTAGTTTTCATAGTAAAATATATGTGGCTGACTTTGAAATACATGTTCCAACTTTAAGTGAGGTTGGCTTCAGTAACACGGGAACATGTTCAGATCAGTATTGAACAATTAAGCAAAAAATTGTAAAAGTACTTGATAACTCTCATGATATGTCCATTACTAGGGCTATATTTGGATTGTACACATGCGTGGGTGGCTGATGCCAAAGTTTCAAGAGTGTTGGTCAAATTTTTTGTATTTGGCTTACAGGTGAGTACTCGAAAAGTACATCAGATAAGAGTAGATGTTGCACATGGTCAAGACTCTTTGCATTGGCAAGATTGGTTATGTCTTCACAGGATCTTGACATATTTTTGGAGGCAAAGTGACAATGTTTGTGATTTATAAGGAAAACCATGTAGACAGAGATTCACAAAATGAACTGTTTGCCTCATAGGGTTCTATTAGACAGATGCCATTTTGAGCTGTCTAACATTGCCTTTAATTAAGATCTTGATAGACAGCAGTGCAGACTTCCCTGCAAATGCTGTTTAAAATCTAGTCAGTTTTTCATGAGATGAGATCTCAAAATTTTGTTCAAAACAGGGGTTTATTTTAAGTGTTATTTATTGAGGTGCAAAGTCATTTTCTTCTGAAAATGATATTACCTTTATATGGAGAGTGCAATAAACATTTGTGATGTTAAACATGTCTGAAACTGTTTTTGTGCAATTTATTTATAAATTTTTCAAACTTCATGATTTGTTACAATATACGTATGTGAAAATAAAAATTATAGAGTCAGAAAACTCCAGAGGTTAAAATGTCTTTTCATAGCATTTTGGGTTTGAGTTTATGACTTGAAAAACAAGATGTCAGATGGAGCTCTCTTTTTTTTTTTTTTTTTTTCATTTTTATTTTTAGGAAGTCACACTTCCCTGCAAATCATGATGATGATGATGATGATGATGATGATGATGATGATGATGATGATCTTTACTTGGTGCAAGACTGAGGAATTGCTATTAGGCCATACAAAATTGATTTTGAGTTTCTTATCAACTCTTTTTTTTTTTTTTAACTGATGAGGGCAGGCGAGGTTTTCAAGGGAGGGCATTTTTTGTGACACAGTGACAGAATATTATAAATTTAATAATTTCTTCATGTATGAAACAATTTGATTCAAATATGCTGAAACAATGCAAGGGAAATGGAAATGTCTTTTGCAGGTTTCTAGATTTGCATGAGAAAGAAGTTTGAAACTTCTACGGAAACAAGCATTCTGACACCCATAAATTGCTACTCCATCAGAGATCTGCTATTAAATTCAAGTTTTCAAGAGTTCTTTCTGTCAAACCTCTGAATTTTGAAACTCGAAGGATGTTGAACTTAAAAGATATTGATTCAATATTTCATATAGGTATATACCATTGAGGCCATCAGATATGATAATTATCTTATGATAATTTCAAATGTCGATAAACAGGTGTCAGGGATGACAACCTGTCTAAGCTAATATGTTCAACAAAGGAGACTATGACAGGTTTATTTTGTAAACAGAAAGTCAAACGAGACCAGGTGTAGCAGGTACTCCTGTCACTCAGGTGTACAGGGTTCAAACAGGTCCTTGAAAGTACTTGAATTTACTACCTGCTATTTCAAGGCCTTGAAAACCAGTGTTTTTGCCATAGAGTCATTGAAAAGTCCTTGAATTTTAAATAACCATTAATGCACCTTCCTTGAAAAGGTAGGTTAGCTCAATCACTTCCTCCCCTCCCACTATAGAAACCAAAAAAATGGACAGCAAGACACAAAAAAGAAAATCGATTAATAGAAAGTCCTTGAATTTTAGTAGAAAGGTCCTGAAAAGTCCTTGAACTTGAAAGCTGCCAAGCTGTATGAACCCTGGGTGTAGCAGGTACTCCTGTCACTCCAGTAGTGTCTTTGCTTCATGCAATGAACTGGGCTTTGGGCTTCAAAATACATTGCCCTGTACAGGTTGCCCAAAGACGATGTCACATGCAGCTTGTACCATACCATGTATCTGCAATGCTGAATGGAAAATAAATTTATGATATCTTGAAGCAGTTTTTACCTCAGTTGACTTGTCAGTCAGCTGAGGTTTTGTGAGGGTCCGTCGTCCACAATTCACATTTTCGACTTCTTCTCAAAAACCATCAGCTAGATCCACTTCAAACTTGGTGGAGATGTGCCTTGGGTGGATCTCAACCAAGTTTGTTCAAATGGTCACGGTCCAGTGATTTGGGATTTTTAATGAATTTTTTTGTTCTTTTTTGGGTAAATGTTAAAAAATCTTCTTCTCCAAAACCGCTCACCCGATTGCTTTGATATCACATAGGAACACTCCCTGGGACTCGTAGTTCTTAATTTGTTCACCAGGTGGGGCTGCAAATTTTTTCAATTTTTTTATGAATTTTTGTGTGTTATAGCTATTTTCGACTTCTCCAGAACCGTCACTCAGATTAAGCTGAAACATGGTGAATATGTTCCTTGTAGAAGGGTCAAACAAAGTTGTTCGCTATGTGGGAATGCTGCGGATTCCTGATTTTTAACGATTTTTTCAGTTCGGGTACTTGTTGGTCAATGCAGCTTTCCTATTGATTACTATGGAAGTCAATGGGCATTCTAATGCCAATTCACATTTTTGACTTCTTCATCCAAAACCGTCATCCAGATTAACTTCAAACTTGGTGGCAATGTACCTTGGATGGGTTTCTAACAGTTTTGTCCAAATGTTCGTGCTCCAGTGATTTTTGGAATTTTAATGATTTTTTTTTTTTTTTTTTTTTTTTTTGACAAATCTTAAAAAAATCTTCTCCGAAAATGCTTACCCAATTGCTTTGATATCACAAAGGAAGACACCTAGGGACTCCTTGTTGTTAATTTGTTCACCAGGTGGCGCTGCAGTTTTTTTTTCTATTTTTTTTTATGAATTTTTGTGTGTTATAGCTATTTTCGACTTCTTCTCCAGAACCGTCACTCAGATTAAGCTTACACGTGGTGGATATGTTCCTTATGGAAGGGCCAAACAAACTTGTTCACTATGTGGGAAAACTGCGGATTCCTGATTTTAATGATTTTTTCAATTCGGCTCCTTTGCGGTAAATGCACCTTTCCTACTGATTACCATGTAAGTCAATGGGCATCCTTAGATGCTAATTTACATTTTCGACTTCTTCTCCAAAACCGCCATCCAGATTTACTTCAAACTTGGTGGCAATGTACCTTGGGTGGGTGTCTACCAGGTTTGTTCCAACGGTCATGTTCCAATGAATTTTGGATCTTTTTATGATTTTTTTTTCAAAAATCTCAACAAAAGTTTTAATAGGAAAGTTTAATATGGGAATTTCTTGTAATGGTCATAACTTTAATAATATTGACCAGATTTTCTTCAAACGTGGTGGGGATGTGCCTTGGGTGGATCTCTACCAAGTGTGTTCAAATGTACACGCTCTATTGATTTTTGGATTTTTTATGAATTTTTTTGTTCTTTTTTGGGGCAAACCTTCAAAATTCTTCTCCTCTGAAACAACTCACCCAAATGCTTTGATATCGTACAAAGACACTCCTGGGGACACTTAGTTCCCAATTTGTTCACCAGGTGGCGCTGCAATTTTTTTTTTATGAATTTCTTGTATGGTTTTGCAATTTTTCACTTGTTCTCAGAACCATCCCTCAGATTAAGCTGACATGTGATGGATATGTTGTTGTGGAAGGGTCAAACAGTTGTTTACTAGGTGGCACTGCTTTGGATTTCTGATTTTTAAGGATTTTCAATTCGGGTACTTATCGTTCAATGCAGCTTTCCTATTGATTACTATGTAAGTCAATGGGCATTCTAATGCTAATTCACAGGACAACTGACACGAAATTTACTGTTTACTTGATAACTTGAGATCTGTTTTGAGTTAGCTACACATGTTAATTATTCTGTATGAAGGTCATGCTGAGACAGTACATGAATGACCTTGACCTCGTTTGTGGGTCACAGTGCAACATACATGAATTTTACTCTTCATTATAACTTGAGAACTACTTGAACTTTGATGTTGCACATGTAAGTGTTCTTCTATAAAGTTCAGACTTATTCAGAACATGGTGCCCTTGATCCTTTCCCAAGTTCATAGAGCTGCAAGTGTGATGAGTGTCAAAATCAGCTCAGGCACAGGCTGTTCACACAGCCCTCTTGTTAATTGATTCATTCATCAATAATGGTATTTTTCTGCGATGGATATCCTGTACAAGCCATAAATGTTTTAAGCATTTATGAGTTGTACATGTGTCAGTTTCAGAGACGCTATGAGTTCCAGTGACTTCTAAAGCGGTGCTGACCATTCTTAGTCCCCCAGTGCATCACTGAGTCACGTAATTTAACATGCTCGATACATCTCTTAAATTGCACAAATTAATTCTGCAGTAATTTGTTTGAAATGATTGTTTCCACATGATTGATTTCCACAGGATCAAATCTTATTATTATGCTTATTTTAGAAGTTATTTACAATTAGTGGTTAGTTTTATTGAAGGCAAAACTAATATGTTTGGAAAAAAAACAACAATACTTCTGATGTTGGTAATGTGCAAATGGAGTCCACACACAAGACCTTGCTTTTATCAGAACCAAATGTACCGTGAATATCCTTCCGTATGTCTTGCAATCATAACAGAAAGGTTCAGAAGAACTATCTCAGTCCTAATCGTATAAAGATATCAAAGTTTGTACACTTTATCAGCATCAAAAGAGCCTGATTTGCCACTTTTATTGTGTCTGACATCCATGCTTTCACCAGCAGCATGTTGTTGAGACTCGGGCAGAAGTAATGGTTCATGTTCCACCTGACTAAGCTTCAGCATTAATTATTCAAGTAGGTCATATGACCATCTGACTACATCACCATCAGCCAATAGAAACGATCACCTGAATAACATTTCTGACTTTTGAGACCGTGATATTTGGCATAAATTAACCATGTTGCAGTCACATTTAGCCAATGAGAAAGCATTTTACTGATGCAGTCAAGGTCCTGAACTTTTCCATGATACCAAAGACGCAGTGTTTACCAGAAGTCTTCAAAGATTCAGATGTACATTTTGCATCATTTATTCATTCACCAACATTGAATTGGGTGTAATATATATATATATATATATATATATATATATATATATATATATATATATTGTTGTCCCTATGCTATATGTTTAGACTACCCTGTATGAAAGGCCATAATTCATTTTCACCCAGGGCAAAAAACCTGAGGCAGCAGTAACTGACAATGCGGGCGGGCAGATTTTTTTTTTTTTTTTATTAATTTTTCAATATATAATGACCAAGGTGCAGCCTAAAAAACTGAGGCGGTGGTGTCTGAGCGGCTCGCAATTAATTTTGCATGGCCTTATGCAGGCTACCCTAATGAAATCCTAAATTGAATTACTATATTTGGGATCATATGATGTATAATACTATATTAATTTTAACATCATGCATTGTAGGCTAAGTGGTAGAGGGTATTTGGGAACTAAAGTTGGTAAACCAAATGACAGTAATGCTTTCTACTCATCTACCTAACTATCGTGTACTGCAGACATGGCAATTTACAATGTTGCCATTGGTTTCATAATTGTTAATAATATAACCCCTAGCATAATTTGAGAAGCCTTTGAGAAAATGTGACTTGATTACTATGTACATGCACAAAAATGTATGGTACCCAATTTTTGTGCAGATGCAATAATTTAATAATCCTATCAGGTGCAATATGCAAAAGAAAGGTCTGACTTATGTGTTAATCCTGGGCCTTCAAAGGGTTGTACTTTGTATGTGGACACAAGGTCACCCTCACGAAACAAACTGACTTTGACTTCTGTGTCATTGCAAGACCACATCTAATTATTTTTTGCCCAATCACACACAGTGTTTAATACTGGTGGGTCAGAGGTCACATGAGACAGCCAGCAGCCTGCAGGTGACATTGTCCAGGTTTGGATAATAAACAATACACAATAAACCTACTGTAAAGTACAGTGGTACCTATTTCAGACCACCCCCAATGCTGGACAAAAGTGGTCACACATAGTATGAATACACTATTGCGTCCAATCAGGTGCAGGTTACAGCACCAAATAGTTCTTGGTTGTCTTGTGCTGACACCTTTGGGGGCCATTTACCTGTAATTAACCCACTGTTTCAGCGAGACATTTACATGAACTTGTTTGTGTTGTATGTTTTGACAGATATTTTTTCCATGATGAGTTTTATAAACAGAGGGCAAATCACATATTTATACACAGTGGCATAATGCTGCAAGCCGTGCTTGGAGCACGTGTTTCTTAGCTATGACACGTAAACACTGGCATAACTTTTGATTCTATGTATAGACTCGCCTTTTTTATTTTGAATGTTTTCAATGAAAGGTGTCTGCACAACACCAACTGCATACTTTATTTTAAAAAGTGACGCAACAAGAGTTATACGCCTTTATGCTAATATGAGAATATGCAGTAAATATAATAGTGGTTTCATCCCATATGGCAGATGGCCTTATATGCAGGTAAATTAACAAAGAAACAAATTCTTTTGTCTCGAAAGAGTAGTCTCGCAAGCTAATGTGGTCTCTCAATAAAGGTGGACTTTTAGAGCAGGTACCACTGTATCAATAATTGCAGACAAACTTGATGAGGATATGTACCTTGGATAGGTCTGTACCAACTTTGTGCACATGATCACATTGCAGCGATTTTTGTTAAACTTGGGTAGGATTATATATATGCTTGGGCAAGACCTACGTTAGGATTAAACCTGGGTCAAATGACACCACCTTCATATTACATTGATTGCACTCAAGGAAAACTGGAATTACTAGCAGCAGACCAAGGGGCAAATTTATATTACACAAAGTTAACTCTGGTTGCTAAGTTTAACAGATGAAGCAAGTTTAACAACAATTTTTAAAAGTGTACAAAAAGAAATTTTCTTCACTGTTGAGATCTGCATTACTGTGACAATATTACAACTGAATCGTACACATTATACTACAGCCTCAAAACATTCTGCTTTTAGACAAGATTCCACTATTTAAAAATTGGGTACATTTGTGTCAGACTGTTATGAATTTGAATCCCCCAATTATGATCAAATATGAAGATCCTAAGACTGAAGTAAGTCTGCATCAGCAGTTTGATACCCGCACATTTTCTGTCTACATGAATTTGTACATATATGATAATCTTCTTTTTGTTTTTGCACCAAAAACCCTCCATCAAATCAATAGTTATAGCAAACATTTGAGTGAAAATTGGCAACAAAAATGGGACTGAAATAAGGACATATGATTCAATGAACACAACTTGTAGGCTGCTGAAAATATGATTAATAATTGCATCAAACCTTCCATACATGTGTAGTGTATCAGCTCTGGCTCACCCACCATCTGCCTCATGCATGTCCTCCAGTAGCTGGTCATGTCTGGGTTGGTAGAATTTAAACAGATTGATGTGCCTGCAAGCAGATTGCTGTGCCTGCAAACAGACTGGTGTGCCTGCAGGCAACTCTTGTGGCTGCAACACTGCCAGCAAATGACTGTTCAAACCAACATAAATGATCTTGTATGACCCAAACATTTTATTTAGTTCTGCTGACCTAAGGTCCCAGAGTTTATATGATCACTCATGTCTGTCCATCTGTAAACCTTTGCTTGTGAACGCGATACACAGTTTTCAAGTTTACCCCATACAACTCCAGAGGTTCCAAGTTATTTTCTCCCCATTCAGGATATGTTCCAGATTCATCACCAGGAATTCAAGAGATTGCACGGACGATGGGTAGAGGGCTCGGGAGGGGGGCATGCCCCCTCCAGACGGCAGGCATTTTTGTAAATATACAATTAGAATTGTGCATTCTGGTGGTTTAAAATGTCAACTTTTTTTACAGAAAAATCTGACAATTCTGGAGGGGTTTTCTTGCGAGATTCTGGAGACTTAAAAAAAATGATTTGATTTTGGAAGATCTCCCGAAAATTCAGGAGTTTTGGGACCTCTGCAATCCTCAGGACATGCAGGGGGGAGGGGGAGCTGTATGAAAACCCAGCTTTAGTGGGATATTGGTGGCACCAGCTACAGCATTATATAATATGTGGGTCAAAATGTAAAAATGATGTGACCACTCTGGCATTCGTAATTTTTGATAGGGCTTCATGAAATGTAGTGGGGTTGCAGGGGAGGTCAAAATCTTAGTTGCACATGATACTAGTGGCACCACCTACACGTTGATGGAAATTATCTGCCAAAATTCATTAAAAGATAATAAAATTCCATCATATAAAAAATTATGTTACACATAATAAATTTGTAGCACATATAGATCATGTGCAGTGCGGATATAGTACCAGTAACCTTGACCTTTCTTGCTCAGGTCACCAAGCCAGTAGGCTTATCTTTGAAAGAGGAGATTTTTTAATGCCAGGGTGTAGCCTGGACATCAGTGGCAAAAAGAATAGAGCCTCCAGATCAAAATTTTCCTTGATTACATAATACATAAAATTCTACTTGGTGACCTACTTTTTGGGTCACCATGACTCAATTATTTTGAAGTTTGGCACTTGTCCAAGTTTATTGTTATATTTCAATAACTCGAAGGGTATTACCCAATTTGAACAAACAAATCATATTTAAATAAGTGGAATCAGGACACACATTTTGAGTCATAATGTTTTTTTAAAATGTGAATGCTAGCCCTGCTGTTTTTAGTAGATCATTATGAAATTTAGTGGGATAGTGGAGGAGGTCAAGATCTCGATTGATGGAAATACTTGTGACACCACCTACAGTTTGACAGAAAATGTAAGCCAGAATGTGTTGAGCGAGATCAAATTCAATACCTCAAAAGTAGTTAAGCTAGACATTCCAGACTGATAGGCTACATAGATTATGCCCAACACTATTATATTGTGGCATATGGATGACTGTGACCTGGTACTTTATAGGTCACCAGGCTTCTTAAGTTGAGAGAAATGGTTTGGTGATGGTACGGCACATCTCAGACATCCAATGGAGAAGAGAAATTATCTTCCAGATCGATATTTCAATTAATTTTGCATTCCCAGTCAAACAATAAACACATTAGTTAACCCAACCTGCTCTTGTTTTGTTTCCAGTCTCGGTATTATTGTAATACACTACAAGTTAGCAATATACTTGGCCTATGGGCCTCTTGTTTTTTTGTTTTTTTTTTGTTTTTTTCGTGGAGAAAACTTGACCTAACTGATCAGGGGTATGAGACCTGATAACAACAGCCCAGGTACTCCCAACAGAATTTGCACAATAATATTTTCCTGTAACTGTTTTTGTAAAAATCTTAAAGATTCTGTCATGTAAAACTGCCCAGCCAATGGCCTTGTAATTGCAGAAAAACAATTTTGGGTACCCACAGATCAATTTTTTTTTCAGCAGGAGATGCAATGGAAGTTTTTCATTTTTTTTAGTTCAGCTGACTTGTCAGTCATCTGAGCTTATTTGATAGTTAAGCATCCTCAGTCTATCTGTCAGTGTCCACAATTCACATTTCCAACTTCTTCTCCAAAACTGGTGGCTACATCCCCTTCAAACTTGGCGGGGATCTACCTTGGGTGGGTTTCTACCAGCTTTATTCAAATGGTTATGGTCAAGTGATTTTCGGATTTTTTATATTTTTGGGGGGGAGGGGGGCAAATGTCCAAAAATCATCTCCAAAATCCGTTGACCCAATTGTTTTGATACCTTGATTTTTTTTTATTTTTTTTTTTTTTTTTTTTTGTTTTGTTTTGTTTTGTTTTGTTTTTTTTATTGTTCTTTTATGGGGCAAATCTTAAAAAATTTTCTTTGAAACTGCTCATCCAATCGTTTTGATATCACAAAGGAACACTCCTAGGGAGTCCTAGTTCTTAATTTGTTCAGCAGGTGGTGCTGCTTTTTTTCTATTTTTTGAATGTTTTTTGTCTGTTTTTCCTATTTTTGACTTCTCCAGAACTGTCACTATAAATAAGCTGAAACTTGGTGAATATGTTGCTTGTGAAAGGGTCAAGCAAAGTTTTTACTACATGGCACTGCTGTACAATTCCTGATTTTTAACGCATTTTTCACGTTGAGTACTTATAGGTAAATGCACCTTTCTTATTGATATCTGTGCAAGTCGATGGGCATTCTAATACTAATTCACATTTATCAGTTTTTCTCTGAAATTGTCCGCTGGATTTGACTTTAAACGTAGTGGCAATGTACCCTGGTTGGTCTTTACCAAGTTTGTTTAAATGTTCATGCTCCAGTGATTTTTGGATTTTCTATGAACTTGGGGGGGAGGGAGGGGGTTAAGGCAAATCTTAAAAAATCTTCTCCGCAACTGCTCACTTAATTGCTTTGATGTCACACAGGAACTTCGTTGCTCTTTTTTGGAGCAAATCTTAGAAAAATCAGGGTTATATGTACATGTCAGCTGAGCACAAGACTGTCACAGTCCTCTTGTTTAAGACTTTTTGTGTTTTTTTCTATTTTCAACTTCCACTCCAGAACTGTCACTTAGATTAAGCCGAAACTTGGTGAATATTTCTTTGTGAAATGATCAAATAAAGTTGTTTTCTACATGGCACTGCAATGGATTCCTGATTTTTAACGGTTTTTAACAATTCGTGTACTTATCAACAAACGCACCATTCTTATTGATTACCACTATGCAAGTCAAAGGGAATACTAAATTAAATACTAATCCAGGTGTTTGACTTTTTTCTCAAACCGTCGGCCAGATTGACTTCAAACTTGGTGGCAATGTTCCTGGGTGGGTCTCTACCAAGTTTCTTTAATGGTCACTTTCCAGTTATATTTGGATTTTTAATGAATGTTTTTTTTTTTTTTTGTGGGGCATATCTTCAAAAATCTTCTCCGCCACCGCTCACAGTATTGCTTTGATGTCACACAGGAACACTCTTTGGGAATCCCAGTTCTTAATTTGTTCACCAGGTGGCGCTGCTTTTTTTATGATTTTTGGGTGTTTCAGCTATTTTCGACTTCTTTAGAACCGTCACTCAGATTAAGCCAAAACTTGGTAGATATGTTTCTTGTGAACAAGTAAAACAAGACTGTTTGCTGTGTGGCACTGCTGCGGATTCTTGATTTTTTACTTTTTTTTTTCAATTTGGGTAGATGCATCTTTCCTATTGATTATCATGTAAGTCAGTGGGCATTCTAATGCTCAATATCATGTATATTTCCTGCGAAGTAGCAATGCTTTTTCTCTCTCTTTAAATCTTCTTTAAATCTTCTGCTCCATTAAAATTTACATTTTTAATGAAGTTTTTTTTTTAGGCAACTCTTAGAAACACTTCCAAATGTCATATATGCACTCAGCTAAACCCTCAAGACAGGTCTATTCAGTCGCAACTCTGATTTTGTGAAGCAGCTTAGGTCAGCTGAGCACAGGCTGTTCACACAGACCTCTAGCTTGTGTGTGTGTGTGTGTGTGTGTGTGTGTGTGTGTGTGTGTGTGTGTGTGTGTGTGTGTGTGTGTGTGTGTGTGTGTGTGTGTGTGTGTGTGTGTGTGTGTGTGTGTGAAATGTAATTTTCAACACCTTCCCCCAAAGCTTACATGCTGGATACTCTCCAAGATTTATGGGAATGTATCTTGACTCAATTTTTACCACAAATGTTCACTAAATGGTGGTACTGTCATTCCATGATTCTTAACAAGTTCAGAAAATTAAAGTCTGAAAGGTCAAAGTACATGCATTAACCCATTTCTGATCTGGGTACGATCGATTCAATAACTTTCCTTGGCATAGGTTGGGCGCATTGCGCTCAACCCATACCAAGGCAGGCTATTGACCTAGGGGGTGCCATGATAAATGGTCATACATACAAATCTTGGGCAAAATGTTTGCTAGTAACGAGATATTTCAGTAAAAAAAATAAAGGCAGAAGACAAGTTACATCCACGCCCAGTGTCTAGTTTGTTGCTGTGGTGTAACGTTTTGCTGGTAACAATACAAGAAGCGTACTCAGGCCCGGATCAGGGGGGGGGGGCACTGGGGGCACGTACCCCCCCCCCCTTCAGCTCCCCCTTTTTACCATCTTCCATGCCGAATTCTCAAAATTTCCCGGGGGGACTCCCTCGGACCCCCTTACATATGTGTATTCTCATTCTGTATGTTGTGCCCCCCCCCCTTTTTTTTCACACAAATACTGGATCCGGCCCTGATACTCACCCACTTGATAAATGTAATTTTAGCCACTTCTCCTGGTTACTGGCTGCAAGAAAAATTTTGCTTGGTTCAATGATTTTTAGCTCTGCTGACTTGTCAATCAATGGGCCTTGTAAAATCTGCTTTGAATCTGTCTGTTCTAAATGAAGCAAGGAGAGTAAATGCGCACTTGGTAAATTTAGTTTAGCCATTCTTTTCCAACACTGCTGAGCCAATTTCGTTGAAATTGCACAAGAACCCTTCTGCATACTCCAGACCCTAATTTCTAAAACAAGTGGTTCTTTTATTTTTCCCCCTTTTTTAGCCCAGCTGACCTGTCAGTCAGCTGAGCTTATAGGATGGGTGTGAGTATGTCATCTGTCTGTTAATCTGTCAATACATCAGATCCTCCAATGCTGAAGCCAAGTTTGATAAAGGGAGACAAAATGGATTCTAATGCACCAAAAGGATAAAATAATGCTGTGGATTATGCCTACTTCTATTTTGCAAATAGAGTTTACCAGCAAGTAGCATGATAATGATGGAAACAAACCCAGCTCCAAAGGTTGCAACATATTAATCTATATTTGCTCTCCAGTGAATCAAAATGGATGGAACAGCTGGCAAAGACAACTTACATTGCAATAAGGAGACTCATCAATGATTTTCAAACATTGAACCATGATTATGAGGTCAACAATCAATGCCAGAATATCGACCCAAAATAAGTAGTTCTCAACATGAAAGTGAAAGTGAAAGTGATGCAAAAGCAATTTTTCTTAATTTTGAAATAAAAATAGTAGACAAACACTATATCACACAAATATTTGACAGCTCAGTTTTGACCGTTTAACATACCCTGATCTAAATGGAAATATTCCGGAGACTCAAGTGCATAGATTCTTTTTCTTTCTTTTTTTTTTATTGGCCAAGTTTTCAGAATTACAACGAATACAACACTTACAAAAGATTTCATCAATCTTTTATGCATCTCAGGTCATCAAGATATGGCGTAAAGTTTGTGAAGAACACAAACTTTTAAATGCTCTGTAGAAGTGTTTCCTGATGTATGATACAATAAATACTAACAAAAGCTGATAACCAACGCTTGACCGTTGATAGAATTATGTCAAAATGGGTGTTAGGAAACATGTAAGTTGAGCTTTTTAACATTGTAGATGGTAGGTGTGAGTATGAAGTATACTTAACCCACCTAGGGATTTACCCGAGTCTATCTTAAGTCCATAAACCCTTGCTCCTCATATTGTTCTCTGTCAATATTTCATGTACATTATTATCTGGTACGAAAGAACGCTTGATGAACATTCCTTTAGTACACGCCCACTTTAACCGTTTCACCTTTGAACTGACTCACAGTGCAATAATGTTTGCTACAATGATTTCTTATTCAGTTCAGTGTTAACAACAAAATTTTAGACTCGTATATGAGCTTTGCCAGAATAGCTTTGCTTGAAATAGGCTGAATGCTTAGCATCTAAATTCCCTAAAGGAAACCTTTTGTCTCATTCTTAATTCACAATACAAAAGGTTAATCAACTGAATCATACAGGATGACCTTTACTGATGGTTGGACTTGCAGAATCCTGGTGAGCTACCTTGAAATCTGATGTCTAAATACCACAGGCTGCTATTAATGACACTTTGACCTATGGATAAGAGTGTGTCTAGGGCTTTTCCATTGTAGATGCAGAATGTTCATGAATAGTTTGGGTCCCACCTGTTGATAAAAAACAAGAAATGGGATACACCCTGTTTGTATCACAAGCAAACACCCACCATACTCAAAAGTTAAGGTGTGTTCTGCACCCACAGAGGCAAACTTAAGTGGGAAAAGTCTCTATTGATAGCTAGCGGTTACAAATATGAAGTTCGTGTGTACTCCTTTTGTACATGAAAAAAATTGTTGTTTTCAACCCCCACCCCCCACACACAGATAACAAATTTCTCAATTAGAGCCCCCAACTTTGCCTATTCAGAGCGGCAGCTGGAGTCTATATATGACCTTGCATAAGACCCTATTATTGTACATACTGTGCATAAGGTAAAACCTGCATACCTCTGTATTCCACAAAATTGGGTTCCAGTCGGTAACACTTTGATTTATTGCTACCAAAGTAAAGTTTTACATAACCTCTCATAAATTTGTAATTGGGCACCTATCTTATGTCAACCTGCAGGTTGGTCAAGGTGGCCCCAGCAATAGCGGATCCCAGGATCGATCATTAGTGGTTATCCTTACAATACATACGATAAGAAACTTTGTCAAATTATTTATTTGTTGATCACTTAACAGCATTATTTCAGCAAAAAAACCAGCTCTGTGTGAAAGGCATTATCAAATAAAGTTGTCTGGAGTCAATTTAAATCTGCAAATTCAGAGTAGTGAAAAAATGTGTGACTTCCTTGCCTGTCAAATTTTACTTCTACGTTGATTGTTTTCCATGCATGGCCACTGTTAATAATAACTTATTTAAGAACTCTCCATTTAAAAAGCTTCAAATGCAAGACATTGCAGATTTGTCACATTGAAAAACAAAAACAACAACAACAAAAAAACAAACAAACAAACAAAACAAAAAAACCCCGAAAAATGCGTATGCATAATAATAAAGCAGTTTGCAATATCAAAATGGAATACAGCAGGTTTTGTAGATTTCTGATCTGTGCACGTGTGCTTGTGTGGTTGTCTATTGAAACCAATTAACAACACAAAAGTATATTTTGATCGGTACAGCCCAAGGTTGATATTGATACATTAAATGTGACGATATGCATGCACGAAGTTGAAAATCTGAGTGTATTTTTAACATATTTTTTCTTCAAATTTACGATACTCACACAGAGTGTACTGCAATTAGGAAAACCGCGCCAGATCCTGTGCCTACTGCTCAGAAGGAGGGAAGGCGGGTCCTCAACACTGGAAGTGTACAACTGTGATTTCCCTCAAATCTGTTCATTATGAAGAACATACTAGTTGAAGCCTACCCTCTATTTATCAGACACGCTGACAATGTGTATATCCTCACAGGTAGAAATGTTCAATTTTTTTGCAATTCAGGTATTTACCTTAAATTATAATTCACTATAGGTCTGTACATGTATTGGACATAGTTCCTGATAAAATTGGTAATATGTGATTTCATTGTGTTTTTGTTTTTACAGTGTGGTGCAATGCGTACAGAGTCAAAAATAAACTGCAGTGATATAACGTGAATTTACAGTGCCAAAGGAATACATTCATTAAAAGACCAAAAAAACCGTCGTAAGTTGAAGCTCAACATAAAGGGACTACTACCCTATTGCAACCTTATTACTATTTATGTTCAGGTCTTTTATCTTATCTGCATTAACGGAGTGCTAATCACGAGAAAAGCTGTACTCTCCCATATATCAATTATTATTCCGGATTCAAATCTCTCATTCATACAAGTGCAAATGTACCGCTATTTAAAAAAAAAAAAACAAGTGTAAGTACTTGAATCATTCTTTTGCCTACCCTGGGAATGGTTGATTGCCTTTTTGTCTCTTTTTCCGGTCTTTTTGTGTGTTCTCTGCGGAAATATTCTACCTTAATTTCCCTGCGGAGCATATAAAACCTGTATGATCAAACTGAAAAATCAAATCTTCAAAAGATAGAACTGTTCAGAGTAATTCGTGGTCTTTCTTAGGACTCTTTCTTAGTTAATTCGTTATAAAAAAAAATAGCGAATGAATATTATGAAAAGAAATGAGGAGGCGGTCACAGGGTCGCGCTAGAACAAGCCAGGTCGCGAGGCGGTCCTGGAGAGGAGTGAAAAAAGGGTCTTTTAATATTCGCAGCGTTCTGGTTGCATTCGTTCGGCGGCGCTGCCGTATAATATGAACAAAAAATGGAAACTTGGAGCAGTATATATATATCTAAATGCCAATCATACAAATATATGGGCATTTTGATCTCGAATTCTTTAACAGACACAGCACATGTGAAAGATATAGTAGCTACAAAAGGTTCTCGTTTACGAGGATATTTATGCAGTATACTGTCTTCTCATGATAGTGTTAACCGTATTGGCTTTGGAAATAACATATGGAAAAGTATCATTCTTCCGTCACTCACTCAAGGCGGTGCAGTGTGGTTATGCAATACTAAAGAGTCTGAGGCCTCTCTGAAGTCCATTCAATACACCATAACCAAAGCAATACTTCAGGTCAACTCTTCACCTGCAGCAGTAGCTAGCCTTGGTTAACTGGGGTGGATCCCCCTAAAACTGATTCTGGATAGCATTAGGATAAAATATTTCCACCGAATGAAATTTGAGATGCAAAGAAATGATGACAAACCTGCAAAGGTTTGGCCATATGTTGGCGAAATTAAGAAAGCCTTTGATAACGTAGCTATGGATCGTGCCCTGGAATCAAGGAATCCCGAATGGCTGAGGTGCTTTTTAAAATTATCGTTACAAGCATATAAATTAGACTTTTTCCAGAAAAGAGACGTGAAAAAGTCTTTAAGATGTTATCAAATGTTTAAACAGTCCTCTTTTGGTGAAAGTTATCTGTTTAATGTAAATAACTTTGCCGGTGCACGATTTATTTAATTTTTTTTTTTTTTTGGCCCACACTGGGTGTCTGGGTGTAGGGGAAGATCTGGAAAGATGGGGTTTATCAGACGGAAGATGTCTTTTATGTAAAGATAGTAAAAGAGATTTAGCACATTTTCTATATGTCTGCCAATCACTCAATGATATCAGGTTAGAGGCATATAGAAATTTGGAAATCCACTCTCTGAAAACAGGCATGGCAGCGTTTTTCCGCCTCCTCGCTGAAAAATAAGTTATGTTGGTTCCTTGGCGAGCACGCATATGATCTTGCACAGGACAATGGTGTATTATTTGACCAAACATATAAAATATATTTGGTTAAGGCTTGGCATTACAGGAGACAGTCACTTAATGACTTCTCGGAACGACAGATTATTATGATCGTTCTACATGTACCTTTTGTAAATAGACCTCCTCCAATGTATATAATGTATATAATTTTGTAGGGAAAATCTGTAACGCCACATAATAACACGTGATGGTGCTCTTTTGACGACTTAAACTTACAGATGGAGATAAACCAGCAAAGCCGGGGTACGCTGCGGCGTGCTTGCTATGTCTGCGCGGCTTTGCCCCCCCCCCCCCTTATTCTGCGGGGGGGGGGGGGGTACCCCATGTGCAAACCCACATCTCCAGGAGTATGTAATAGTGGTGAATTGAAAATTTTGTAACTGACTTGTACATTCATACTGTGGTAATACCTGATTTTTTCTTAATAATGACGCTGGAAGCTATATTTTCTGCATTGTAAATGAAACATGTCAGTAAGTCTACGGTTTTTATTTTTAATAAGACGGGTAAGTTAATAAAAAGAACTTTTGTTCTAGGTAAAAATGAGTTAGAATGTGTCAGAAACTATGTGTACTTGGGTATAGAAATATCAACAAGTGGCTCACTTGAAGGTGCTATAAAGCGACAATGTGATAAAGCCAAAAAAAGCACTCGGACGACTTAAAAGATTATTTTTTGTTGGGAAAGTGAGCACTAAATTCCTTATTAATCTGTTTGAAAAGGTTGTGATGCCAATCTTTATGTATGCTTGTGAAATATGGGGTGCTTACTCTGCCCTCCCATCAAAAATTTTATCAATTGACTCTTTTGCTGGATATTTCAAACTTGACTACGAAAAATTCAATATCAGTTTTTTAAAACATTGTCTCGGTGTGCATCGCAAAGCACTAAATATTGCAGTTCTTGGTGAACTTGGCAAATTACGGGTGTCACTGAAAATTTTGAGACTTGTCTGTTAGAACTGGTTGAGAATTGTTAATTTACCAACCGATAGCCTCCTGTATGACGCATATTTATGTAATGTCACGGTGTCATTAGAAGGGAAAAGTACGTGGTTGCAGACTATTACGGACATGCTACATGGTGTACACATGACACATTTATGGGACAACTGCGGAAACAAAGGGGTTGTTTTCCGGATAATATGTTCAAAAAACCTTCCCAAATTTTATTTTCGAAACAATGGAAACAGGAAATGAATAATAATGAAGCAGTAGATAAAAAAACCGAGAAGCTATGTTTTATATAAAAGAGGATTTAGATTCGAAAATTATATGCATATCATCAAAAATTTTACCATAAGGAAAAATATCTCAAGGCTAAGAATCAGTGCACATAATTTGGCGATCGAAAAAGGAAGGCACAGACGTCCCTCAAAATTACCCATACAATTAAGACTTTGCGAGCAATGTAATCTCTTAGAGGACGAGTGTCACTTTGTTGTCGCTTGTCAAAAGTTTCGTGAACCCCAAGAAAAATTGTTAAATTCAATTTCGGACATATTTCTATAATTTTCTGGTTATACTGATCTGGAAAAAAATTATCTTTATTATGGAATCAACAACACCAACCCCAGATTATGAAGTGATCAGAAATTTTGGAATTTATATGATAGAAGTTATGGCTATCAGAGGAAATCAATTATAAAAAAATATATATGTGTATTTCGATATCGGATACTTCCTCTCATGTCGGCCCTATCTACAAAATCACTAACAATGTTTGAATAAATCAGAAATCTCTCTTCTTTTTTTTTCTTTTGCCAGGTGCGAGTGGTAGCACTTGTCTCCTGGGGTTGTCTGATGTGTTTGTAATTTATTATCACTTTTTTTTGTCTCAACACTTTGTTTATATAGGGGTTGGTGTTGTTGATGTCGTGTTTCTATGTTGTAATCAACATGTGAAAAGTTTGTATTTGTTTCGCTTGGCATACTGCCGCACTTTTTGTATACTGTGGTGCAGCCAATAAGGTTCATTCACACCATGTATAATGTACATGTCCTTACGCTTTCTAAAGTTTTGTCCCAATGCGTGGTTTATCTCTAGTTTCGGTGCGGAGGACATAAATTAAAACTTATAGATACTACACTTATTTTAACATACGAAGATTATTTGATTGATAATAAGCATGCCTGATTATTTGTATATGTTTTGGACGCATCATGGAATTTTCCCCGTTCCGTTGGTGCCCCCGCTGTAAAGGGGAAGTTTTCCTAATAAATTTTTATTAACTCGCGCAGTGGACGTACCGAACGTTGACCTGACCCTCTGGGGCCCCCGCTTTAAAGGGTAGCTCTTCCGAATAAAAAGAAAATAAATTAAAATTAGTGCAATGGTCATGAACACAAAATCTGAAAATGATCATAAACAGGAGGGTTTGTTTTGTTGTATCAATTTGCATCACAATAACCTACATGGAATCCCAATACTGAAGGCATGGCTTACGGGGGAGCCAATTTTCGTTTGAAGTTTGTGTGAAAATATCCCGATCCATTTCAAAGAATGTAAAACATTCGCGCGCTCCTGTGATAAACAAAGTACGGAAGACTGTATTCCAAAGTAAAAGAAGCTGTTTTCAGGTTCAGCAATGACGTGACAGTTGTCGCCATCTGGTGAACTTCTTGTGTTTCCTCGGGTTCTTTATTTCTTTCTTTCTTTCCATGGCACCCAAATTTTTCCGGAGTTTTTCTCGGACACTATTTTTCCCAAAACCATCAATCTTGCCATGGCGACTGACCTACCAATGAAATTGTGCAGATTGTTTGGAATAGTCATGATGTTTCAAATTATGCAAATGAAGGGTAATTAAAACTTTAATAGCTCCATATCTTCCAAACTATTGCAGATACACACAAATGCATGTACAGGTTTGGGACACCTGCCAATACAATGGACAGTAAATACAAGGTGTGGAATTTCAAATTATGCTAATTAGGGGCATTGAAAAATTTAAAAGTTGACTATCTCTAAAACTATCATAGATGGAGATGCCGTTCCAACTTCAAATAATAGGTTTGTGTCAAAGCCGCATCCATTGAACCATGAACCAAAGTTGCAGGATTTCAATTTATGCAAATTGGGTGAATATGCAAAATTTAAATCTTGAATAGTTCGAAAGCTATTACAGATAGATGGTCTTTCCAACTTCAATTTAAAGGTTTGTAACAGAGCCACATCTAATGAACCATAAATCAAAGTTGTACAATTTTTGTTTATGCAAATAAGGTGAATACACAAAATTTAAATCTTTTTTAATAACTTCACAACTGTCATAGATAGAGGTGCCATCCCAACTCCAATTTGAAGGTATGTAACATAGACGCATCCAATGACACAAAGCTGTAAAATTTCCATTGATGCAAATTAGGTGAGTACACAAAATCTGAATCTTAAGCAACTTCAAAACTATCATACATAGATCTGACATACCGACTTCAATTTGTAGGTTTGTGACATATCCGCATCTAATGAACCATGAATCAAAGTTGCAGAATTTCAATTTATGCAAATTAGGTAAATACAAAAAATTTAAATCTTGAATAGCTTCAAAACTATAATAGATAGAGGTGCCATTTTAACTTCACTCTAGTTGTTTGTGACATAGGTGCATCCAATGAACCATGAACGAAAGTTGTAGGACTTTAACTTTTTCTAATAAGGCGAATACACAAAATCTAAATCTTGAATAGCTTTAAAACTATTATACATAGAAGTACCATTGTAACTTCAATTTCTAGGTTTGCGGCATAACCACATTCAATGAATCATAAATCAAAGCTGTAGGCTTTTAATTTATGCAAATCAGGCAAATACATAAAATTAAAATCTTGAATAGCTTCAAAACTACTGTAGATAGTGGTCTCATTCAAACTTCAAATTATAAGTTTGTGACATATATCCACATCCAATAAACCAAGAATCAAAGCTGTAGCATTTCAATTTATTCAAATTAGGTTAATGCACAAAATTAACATTACGTTGAACAACGGCAAAGTACGGCGTTTCAAACTGTTCTCATTTTGAAGGCACCTAGACAGACTTACTAGATTTTCTTTTATAGCTAACATTTGTATTTCTTTTTCGAGCTCTGAATATTACAGAAATACTCTTTACCAAATGAAAACTTTTAAAGCAGTAGCCGGATATTTTGTTAAAACAACAGTCAACTTTTACGTAAATACCATTTTCAAATTTACCTGTTGTCTGCTTATTACAAAAAAGTACTCATTTGAATTGCTGTCATAATTTGAGGTTCAAATACAGCATAAAAACTTCCAATCAAGTGCCAGTATCTCTATTGTGCCTGAGAAGAAAATAACGGTTCAGGTAAACAACTGTCTGCATTATGTCAGCTGTTGATTCAGTGTAAAACAGTCGAATATCTCCTTTAGGACCGCCCATACGATTGAACAAAACAGATCTTAACAGATCTATAGGGAAGCGCTTCTTATTATTATGGAATGCAAAATGATCGACAATAACAGAAACAGGACTGTAACAAGGTGATTATAATAGGACAATGATGGACAAAAACAAGACTATAACAAGGTGATTATAATAGGGCAATGATACAAACAGAAAGAGGACTATAACAAGGTGATTATAATAGGACAACGATAGAAACAGAAACAGGACTATAACAAGGTGATTATAATAGGACAATGATAGAAACAGAAACAGGACTATAACAAGATTATTATTATAGTAGGGAATGGTATACAGAAGCAGAAACTTGAGCATAACTGAGCTCAAAACTCATTTTATTTGACATAAAATGGCATGTAAGTACACCATACAGGAACATATACGAAAACTTGCATGTGGAATGTACCAGACAATCGTGCATAATAGGTAAGGATTGGTCAGGTTAACCCCGGCTAGGGACATAAAGCGTCTGCTATTTTTCTAGTTTAAACATATTTATTTCAACTGGATCGCCCTATGGTACATCGAGATGTCACTAATGGGGGGGTCTCCAGAACATGGAGTGACACACAAAGTGTATATACAATAACACACAGGATAAAACATGAACAAAGTTACCCAATTAACAAAGAAGCTGTACCCCACATACAGGAATCAAGAAAAAAAGTCCCCAAGATGCAAAACAAAGAAAGATAGTTCACTACAGGTAGAATGCACACATATACGCCCCTGTTCACAATAATATAAACCAGCGGTAGGAAATTTCATATAGGACACTTGAGAAATAAGTTTGTGTAAGTCAGCGACTAACTCAATTGAAATGACTGCTTATGCATAATAGAGCTAAAAGATAAAGCGTCTTGTGTCTACGATGTATCTGTGGAAAGCATCACAAATTTGTATGTTAAAGGGAATGGACAATTCGTCGCTACCAAAGAGAAGAATATGAGCTAGTCTGTCACTCGCTGTGTGTATAATCAGATTCGGGTGGGCGCCGGGAGCAATAATAGGGTTGACTGGAGTTGAGAAGTTTAATTCTGTAAGTTGAATGCTTTGGACAAAAGAACAGAAAATGTTGCAAATCTTGGGTGTGGTAGGAACAGGAACATGTAGGTTGTGGGATGATGTTGACTTTGAAGAGATCAAAGTTAAGTCTCGAGAAGCCAATACGAAGCTGGGTATGACAAATGTTGGCAAATCTCTGTCCTTGTGTATAGTAAACAGGAACATAAACCTCTGCTGCTAGAGTTGCTTTCAGTTTTGATTTGAACATTTGGAGGGAAATTGAGTCTTTTACGTCAGAAGGAAGATTGTTCCACAGCTTAATAGTGTCAGGAAAGAAGGATTTGTCTGAGCGATTAGTTTTGCTGTTAATGGGACGTATGGAGCTGGAGTGGCGAAGGTTTCGAGCATTAATAGTTGGAGGAATTAGTTGAGAGAGATAGGAGGGTGTTAATGATACATTTTGTAAAGAAGTAACTTAAGGTACTTCCTTCTGCTGGCGAGTGTTGTCCAACCAAGTTCACACAGGAGATTGGCATGTGATGTGTGTCTTAATGCACCTGTGCATATTTTGGCAGCTTCAATGGATTCAATAAGATCAGAAAGGCCGTGACCACAGTTGTCAAAGAGCACACAACCATATTCAAAAATTGGTCGAATCATAGTTAAATAGAGTTTGATCAGAGCTTCTTTGTGCGAAAGTTTATATTTAAATCTACGCAGAAGGGTAATTTGCTGGCTAGCTTTGGTGGTAATACGAGTAATGTGAGCATGGCAGGATAACCTGCTACTAAGAGTAATACCAAGATGCGTGTGTGAGTCTGCCTCAGATATTTCAGAGTCTCCGAAACGACCGGGTGCATGGTGTGGTTTAACAAGTTTCGTTGAAAATATCACAGAACGAGACTTTAAAGCCACAACTTTCCCCAGTTATGCAGGATGGAGAGATTAATGTTCAGGTGATTAGAAGCTTCGATGGGGTTATTAACAACTTCAAGTAGACTGGTGTCATCAGCAAAAAGTCTGACATCACATGTAATGTTGTCAACTAAGTCATTAATATACACCAGAAAGAGGAGCGGGCCCAAAATGGAACCTTGGGGCACACCAGCTTCGATACGTAGCCATGATGAAAATTGGCCATGAATAATCACTCCTTGGAATCGGTTTCAGAGATAACTATCAATCCAGGCTGCAAGATTGTCAGAGATGTCGAGTTGTCGAAGTTTAAAAAGTAGACCAGGACGCCAAACCTGATCAAACGCCTTGGACACATCAATCACCATTCTGGCTTCTTTGGACTGTTATAGACTGTTGTATATATTGTGAAGGATGTGCACAAGCTGATTGACAGTGGAGTCATTGGCCTTAAAGCCAGAATTTTTGCAAGTGAGTAGGTTATTTTGAGTCAAGTATTATAAAGTGCATTAAAGACAAGTCGATCAAACAACTTAGAAACATTACAGCGCAATGAAATAGGACGATAATTTTTTTAATATGTCTGTTGGCCTTTCTGAAGACAGGATATATGCTGGATCTCTTCCAAATATCGGGGAAAAGAGAAAGACATAAGAGAAAGTTGATTTTTGTAAGTGATTTACAGATCGAATCAGCTGTGTTCTTAAGTAGGATATTTCCTATATTACCTGAGCCCGATGCAGAGGAGAGTCTCACTTGGTCTACGTAAGTAATGATTTTTCTATGGAAAAAGTCACAGAGAGGTAGAGTGGAATGGTATATCATGAGAAAAAAAATGATGCTGTGAAAAAATTCTTGTGAGTGATAAATTAATTAGAGCATACATAACAATTTACAATGCTACATATTTCTGAATATTGACAGATCAAATGAAGCTTGGTGTTCTTTGAAAAAAAAAACTAACATAAAAACGGATAATGAGCGGATATAAAACTTGTCTGCAATACATGGAGGTGTTCTTGTGAGGACGGATGGAATGAAATATCGGATACATTTACGAGCCTTGTTTCTTTTTGGAGCAGGAAGTGGTGGTGTATGTCTAAATTTGGCTTGGTAAAGATGAATCATTGGTGGAATTGAAAACTTGTCAGTAAAGTTTTTGGGTAGTTGGTTTTGTGTGCATTTGAAATAAAATTTAAAAGCTTTCAGTTTTAAGAGGTCCTGAATTTTGAAGAGCTATTTCATGTTTGTCATTTATTTTCTTGCTTTTTATTAGGAAGAATTGAGGTAAACGTTTTTCCGTTTATCTACGCTCAGAATGGTTTTAATGGTATCCAATTTTTTGCTTGTATGACCCTTCCTTTCAAACTGTGAAAAATAGCATTCTTGCTTTAATTGGCAAATATTCTGTTCAGAATTTGGGTATACACTTTGAGGTTTTGTTTTGTAATATTGTACTCTAAAGAATCTATCATGGTACATTTCAGTTTTTGTATTAGTTATCGAGGTATCTTATAGATTTTATTGCACCTAGTGTTATCCAGGGGAAACGTTTATGCTTACGTTTATTAAATTTTACTGTCTTTTCTGGGAAGAGTAGTTTGCTCGCTGAGCAGATTATATTCTCTACAATTTCATACTTTTTATTGGTATCACAAGTTAGATCGATCTTCTTTAAGACTATTGATTATGTCGGTTTTATCAATTTCATCATGAAATTTGTTCATGGAAGCATTATCTTTCGTTATATATATATATTTTTTTTATTTATTTTATTTTATTTATTTATTTTTTTTTTTTTTTGGAGAATCTTGCGTGGTAAACCTTTGATTTATGCAGGTAAAACGAGAAAAGTGGTGCGGCATTTCAGTGAAGAAGATACCGGAGAGATCGGGTTTTCTGCTGTCAGATAAACTGCAAAAAAATGATCCAGTATTAATGTGACAGGCCGTTCGGAGATTCCGGTTGGGAGAGTTATGTTTAATAACTGTCACACCATTGTTCAGCATAACATCGAGACAGATGGGCATATTTCTGCCTTGCTGTATGTAACATTCAATAGATCGATGCTGAAGTCACCCGCGACTATTTTGTCCGAAGACTCTTACATGGAACATCCAAAGTAGGGATAACATCATTAATAAATATTTAGATTTCTTCGTTTTTATCTCTTGGTGGTCGATAGATATTACAAAAGAGTAACTGTTTTGTTAAAATGTTCCCATAAATATATATGAATTGGCCTTCTAAATACTCATTTGGAGAGCAGAAGTACCTTGTAGTGTATTGAAATGCATTATGTCGATATATTATCAGACCACAATGCGATGTACATGTAGCACTTAACAGAATTAACGTATAATCTTTTGATTGAAAAAAATGATAAATCGGGTAGATCTTGGTTTATAACCAGGTTCCTTGCAGACATAATGCGCTGAAAACAAAATTCTATTTTGTTAGCTCATCAAATAATAATCTAATTTCGTCGAATTTTGCATTAATACTTTGAATGTTTAAATCCGGAACAGAAAAGTTATACTTATGCGATTTGAGCTAGGTTGCAAAATTGCCAATCGATATGTAAGGGGATTCTGAAGCAATAGAAATAGCATACTAGTAATCTAAATCTTCAGGATGAGATACCAATTCATTCAGATTATGTTTAATGACTCCACCAATACAGCTCAGAATGTCACCTTATAATGTATTGGCTGTCATGGAAAGAAAATGTTGAAAGTAAGCACAGCATAGCACCACTTGAGTTATAAAAATAAGTATATTTGCAGGACAAACAGACACTTGTCACGAAATGGAATGTAACTTGTCCATAATGATCTCTGTAAAGAAATGACGACAAAAACTGAAATTGAAAATACATAGAAAACTAAGAGCAAAAAGATAATCACAAGAGTGTGTTTGTGTGTCAAAGAAACACGCAAACCGGTGTGAAAAAGGAAGTCAGTGACAGTAAACGTAGAAGCGTACACAAACACTTTTTTAGTGGAGGGCAAAAGTGGAAATATCCCCCTGGAGGAGTCAAGTCAATGAGTATATATAGGTAAGCTGTTATGATTTGTAATCAACAATATCATCTGGTAAGAGCAAAAACAAACTCCATATTGTTTATATGGATCTTTTTAGTTTGAGCTGAAAAGTATGCAAATTGTTCACAGGCGCACTTTGAGTCACATACGAGTCACAATGTGGTTAATCCATCTTAAAGCCATATTAAGACCAAGTCCCAAGAATTCATTCTCTTTATCTTTCTGGCTTGTTTTGGGGGTAGACTGGGTTTGACCCTAAATATCTAACTGTTCATAGGATCATATCTTAAGGTATTTAACATTGGATTTCTGTTTTATATCTGCAGACTGTGGCTGAGTTCCATGTTTTTATATTTCAATTTGCGTGTAACTGGTGGCATGTTAGAGAGTAGAGAAATCCTTTATCTGGGTGTCTTTGGAGATTTTTGGCACCAGATAGCCACCCGTTACGCTAGTCCAGATTCATGAAAGTGGTTATAATATCTGTATCTCCCTGTTGGTTCAGGCATGACATACCGCCATGTGGATTGGATCAGCATCAGGAATGGACAGATGGCTTTTTGCACAAGTAATACAAGTCTCTCTAGTGACATTCCCCGGCTGGACCTTTCAAGCCGTGAATTATCATAGACCATTGTTTGTTGGTTCTCTTTTCTTTTTTCTTATATATATATATATATATATATATATATATATATATATATATATATATATATATATATATATATATATATATATATATATATATATGTATATATATATATATATATATATATATATATATGTGCATATCGTTATCAAGGGATCACATGGCCAGCGCAGTGGATAGTTCGCTCGTTTTTTGCAACTAACTCTAGCAAGTAACGATCAGTGATAGTGTTAACTCGCTTGCTACAGTCCTGCGTTGCTTTCTCTATATCACTAAACTTTTCATTTAATGATGGTACCTGGTCAACAGCATTGTTTTAATGCTTTTAACATCAGCCATTTCCTCCCTGACCACTATGCGAATCGCAATTTAGTGCCTGTATCTAAAGATTTCAGTCTTGGTCTGAGGTTGGCGCTGTCACCCACGGTGTTGATGTTTAGTTTCATTGAATGTACACAAAAATGACACCTCTTGGGTGCAAAGAGTCCATTGTGTGTATACTGTAACAAGGTGGTCATAATAGGGGAATGATAGACAGAAACAGGAACAGAACTCTAAAAAGGTGGCTATAATATGGCAATAGCAGACAGAAATAGAAAGAATAGAGTAACAATGTGGTTATAATAGGGCAACAGTAGACAGAAAGAGAAATTATTTTATTTTATTTATTTATTTTTTTACTTTCATTTTTTTCTTCTTAATTTCACACCATTGCAATGGACACTTATGCATACTCACTTATAATCCTGTATATTGTATTCTACATATATATTGTTCATTTTAATATCACCTTTACATGTTTTTACCTTGCGAGAGAGATTCATGTAGGCTATGCCTGTTTCCCAAATGTGGTTGAAATAAAAATATGTTTAAACCAAGAGGAAGAATACAGTAACAAGGTGGTTATAATAGGGCAATCGTAGACAAGAAAGAGAAAGAATACAGTAAGAAGGTGGTTATAATAGGGCAATAGTAGACAGAAAGAGAAAGAATACAGTAAGGAGGTGGTTATAATAGGGCAATAATAAACAGAAAGAGAAAGAATACAGTAAGAAGGTGGTTATAATAGGGCAATCGTAGACAGAAAGAGAAAGAATACAGTAAGAAGGTGGTTATAATAGGGCAATGACAGACAGAAACACAAACAGAAAGAGCATGCCACTAGTGATGCTGAGTTCTAGATGATTTTAAAAATAAATTAAACCGTAATAAGTTAAAAGTTAATCCATTATTTTACGTTGGTATCAGGCGAGTAGCTGTTTTACATGAACGTTTGCGCATGAAGTATAGCATGCTTAAAGCAGACCTGTTTAAAAATGGCTTTGTTGTCTCCCCCAGGTGTGCCTGTGCATGGTAGTGCAAATGAGGATGATTTTCGTTTTTTTCTGGAATGTGAACATTTTAGGACAGACGAGATAGACTGCAAAATATTGAAGTCTCTTTGGCACCATTTACAGTCCAAAAATTATTGTTTGGTTAAAAAAAAATAAAAATAAAAATAAAAAACTCTACTTTTAAAGATAACTAAATAATTTTTAACTCTGTACATTCATATGTCCAGTCAGCAGGTAGGCCTGGGGCAGTCACTTGATAGTAAAAGTATCCATATGCGAGTAATGGAGTACGTATTCACTGTGATATACCCTATTACTCTTTTATTCTATCAGTGATGTCTTGTCTTGTCAACAATGCTCCTTGTTGTGTTGCTTTGCCAATCTATCACTTCGTGCAGTGATGTCCACTCTGGGTACCGGCGTCTTGTTGTATATCGTCTACTTTTCCGGTGCAAAAGAGATTTATATAGGGCTATGTCCTTTTTCCCAATAGTCTTTTTCAAATAAAAATATGATCAAACCAAACAGAAAGAGGCCGGTAAGAAAGTGGTTATAATAGGAGAATGGTCTCTACAGGGAAAGGTCTTCATAGCGGTATTACACTGTATATGATTCATTGAATCGTGTGATAACTAAGCCACACCAGGGAGGAACATGATTCATCTGGAAAACTTTGCTGATGAAATGACGGGGGCGTGTAGGTCAAACTGAAATTATGTCAACGTTACTGGTGGTGAACTAGTGCATGCTCCCAGTTCTCACAAATCCTGTGCATACAGAGATCAATGAGCTAGACTCCGCCGATCAGTGCAAAAAAAATGGTATTGTTGGGGGAGGGTGGGGGATAGAAAAAAAATGGAAGAAATGTTTGTTGAAGCCGCGGAGAAATGTGTGAAGTAATTACATGATATGAATTATCATTATCATTATCATTATTAACAAAAGCACCACAACAGAGAAATATTTGGAATAGTGTGGTACACCCACAAATCTCTGAACGCACACCAAACGTATCTGAGTGCACCATACAGTCTGCGTGTATTTCTGTTTGATTCGCTTCAGACTGAGCTCATACAGATGGCAGCCCACTTTTTCTTTTCTTTTTTTTTTTTTCATTTCTTTCCTTTTCATATTTTTTTTCAATTAACCCATCTGTTTTCATTTTGTGCGTGTGCATATGGCTTGTGGCTTCAGTATGCCGTACAGAAGCAGGCTTGCATTCAGCGAAAAACTGACTGAGAATTTACGAGTGAGCAAAGGCAGCGACCCATTAAAGCCCGCGAAGCCGGCGAGTGGGGCGAGGTGGGGTACGTGCAAGTAGGTAATTTTTCGTTGAAAAATTGGACCTCAAATGATGCCAAAAAAAGTGCAGCCTGAGAATCAAAATTAACTCACATGAGAGATTTAACATTGCAAATCCTATACTCCCGATTTTTCCTGAGACATTTGTTTCTAAGTAATGTAGATTTAAGGGTCTCTAGATAATAACAATGCATAACGCAGACGGACAGAAGATCGCATCGCAAAAACAAAACATTAGCAATACAGCAGAGGTCGTCGACAGACTTTTAAGAAACAGCAAAGGCACAATGACGAGGAACTAAACTAAACACATTGCGAAACTGATTTGTCTCTCTACAAAGTGGTTCGTGACTATAATTAGGCTTTCATAGTAGAATTATTAATTAATTAATTTGGCGGTTTGTGTCCTTCAGTCTCCATAACTTAGAACGATGGATCTATTTTGTATTTGTCTCATCTTGGTCAAGTTGGGAGCCTGATTGATTCTTAAAGTGTTATGTTGATATTTTCAACTGATTGGTTGTGAAATTTTAACAATACATGTATCTATTGGTCAATTGCTTATCGTCCAAAGACTGTTTGATGTTTTGAACTGTCCGATTGATGGAGCAAACATTCTCGCCATGTACTATTGTTCTCTCAAAAAATAAAAAAACAAAAACACAATTTTGGCAACTGAAGCTGTGCTTCAATTAAAAAATATTCACTGGTTGTCAATTTTCATGCAAAGTATTTTCGTAGATACTGACAGGCAAAGGTCAAGCCTGGTTAAAATTCCGGAACACCACATCTGAGGATATAATCCAAAAGTATGAACACTTATACGAAATGAGACCCAAAGACATGAAACTAGAAAGTAAAAAAAGAGAGCAGGGCTGCATAAAGAAACTGTAAAACAATGAAGTACTGTGGAGACAAATCGAAGTGCCAAAGTGCAGAGGATTAGTTTCTAGCATCGGTTAAAAGCATAAGGATGAAATTGCTCTTGATGGCGATTTTTCAGTGGGAAGTTTGAATTTGTTTTCCGAAATATGGCTTGACGATTAGTTTATGAACTTCCCGTCATGCCTTTTGATGATGATAGTTTCAATGCATTTTGTGTGCACCAAGGAACATAGTCTAATACTTTAAAATCTTCAATTGTTTTAGAGCGGCAAATTCAAAGGTTGCTTATCAAGACAATTGTTATAAAGTTGGCCGCTTCTCATAATATAAATGAGGGTGGGTAAGAGGTTTCCCGTACTGGTGTACTGGGGCTTTTTATTTACCGTACTGGCGTACTGGAAGCCCTCTTATTTTACGTACTTCGTACTATCCAAAATTTTTATTTTCCGTACTACGTACTCTAGAAAAATGGTTACCTGCACCAGCGTCCTGAAACACCCCCCCCCCTTACCCCCTTATAAATGGGAATTATGTTTGTCAAAGATGCAGCGGCAGTAAAACCGAGCCCTGTAACTCATCTGGTGAACCTGAATGCCTTGTGGCATCCAGATACCAGGTTGATATTGATGAATTTATAATTAGGGGGTCTGTGAGAATCCTGTTTACTGGTTGGCCGTAGAGGAACTGGATGCCTAGTGACAATTTTTAGGGGTGATATTTAAGAATTTATAATTAGGAATTTGTGGTTGCTCACATGTAAGTGGTTATACAGTGTACAAGAAAAAGCCCCCATGTACTGATTGTAGCTTCATCTTGAGCCACCTTGCTCTGAAATACCAAAGCGCGTGCTCATGAACATGAATGATAACCAGGGCTGTATATATATATATATATACCCCGAGTGGTTTTATATGTGTATATATGTATGTATGTATGTGTGTATTATATGTATATATATATATATATATATATATATATATATATATATATATATATATATATGTATGTATGTCTGTGTGTGTGTGTGTGTGTGTGTGTGTGTGTGTGTGTGTGTGTGTGTGTGTGTGTGTGTGTGTGTTTATTACCAACTGGTGTAAATATAACCCTGGTTTGGTTGATATCAGAGCAATGGGTGTGATATTTTAGGAAGAATAGGTCAAAATGAGGATTCACATCAAGCACATGTGCTTTTTTCCGTCTACAGATAAGAAATCACTCTCGAAATGGTTGCTACCAACTTTTCTCCTCAATAACCAATCAGAAATGTGAGAATATCCACTAACTAAAATAAATATCGCCCTGAAAATGGTTGCCAACAAAGGGAACAGAGTGCCAAATTGTATAGGCAACAAAATTTTGAATTTGGAATTTCTACGTGACAAATTGTTAGCCTACCCTAGCTGCACAGAACTAGAAATGTTAAAGTTTAAATGTAAATCAAATTATAATATGTGAAACTGCCTGCTGTTTAGGTAAAACTTCAATGTTAAAATAAAATTATTAATTATAAAAATGTGTTTTTCTTATTTTTGTCTTATTATGAAGTATCTAAATGTGTCATACATTGAAAATTTTATTATTTACACCTAATAGAAATATAAAGGTTAAAACATCGGTGTAGCTCTATCACCCCTGGATCAGGCCCTCGGACCCGTATCGACACGAGACCAGAGATGGGTGGTGGTGGTGGTGATACAGCGACAACCATGTGAGAACCGATAAATATCGCTAGTGTGTGTGCGTTTTGGGTGGGTGGGTAGCTTTTTTTTTTTTTTTTTTTTTTTTTTTTTTTTTTTTTTTTTTTTCCTTCTTTTTTTTGATCTTTTTTTTTTTTTTTTTAAATACAGTGTTAGCTTCTTCTTCTTCTTCTTCTTCTTCTTCTTCTTCTTCTTCTTCTTCTTCTTCTTCTTCTTCTTCTTCTCCTTCTCCTTCTTTTAACCCTTGGTGTACGTTTCAGGATGTCAAATAGCTGTTTGAAAAGATGACACAGTGCAGGGACCTTATGAGAGATGGACTATGCGATTAGGGAAACTGGGGTAATCGGGACAGCTGTAATACTACATTCATGGACCTGTGAGAACTCAAAATGGCAGTAATACTTCGCCCAACGCCCCCCACCCACCCAACCCCAACCCCAAAAGCTACGTCCCTTCAATTTGCCTAGATATTTTTTTTACAATCACGTTTCTGATATCGCCGGTAAATTACAAGAAAGGGTAAAGCGATGAGTGAGCAAAGTCGCAATAAATCTGGCCATCATTGAGAAATAAAGGGGCGGTTTAGTTGCCCATGCATGTTCACGGTGATCCAAAAATTCTGGTAGGGCATTCCATGGCGGCATAAATTTATGCATTTGACTGTCAGCATCAGCGAAACATTTATAGTGCAAAGAAGTTTCATTCATTTGATGTCAAGTTTCTTACCAAGCCATACATTAAAAGTTATTTATATATACAATATAACTATGTTCCTAACTGACCTGATTATAAAATTTATAGAACATCTCTTGCCAATGATAGATTTCATTGGCTCTTCTTGTGATTGAAATACATATTCCCACGAGGTTGAAATGATGCATAATCGTGAAACAAAACAACGTATACATGGTGAAATCGAAGTTGCAAACGTGTCCCTGACTCACTGTATCTGGGAAAACGCCTTCATGTTTGTCTGATTCCTCGAAAACTAAGGAAGTGAGCCCCGCGATAGATTTATCATTTTTTTCTCTCCTTCCGTTTGTGTTTAAAGTCATGAATGATAACAATCAACGAGGAAAAAGTGCTTGTAACCCTCACCCACGACTAATTATAAGACTGGGTCAGCATGGACCGCCCAAAAACACCGAGATATACGAGATAATTAAATATGTTGACCACTGAAGCGCTCAGTCGTTTCACACTCATTGAAAACAGTTGATGAAAGCACATTAAAGATAAAATGAGAATAGAGTATTGCATTTGAAATTGCCATTCCTGCCCGACCAGTTTGTCCATGAAAGTGTTGAACATGTCTGCACAGAGCTGATACAATGTTATTTGTGACCAAGCAACTTCCGTATTACACACGCGCGTCTGTCGTAGAACTTTCCTATCCAAGGCGTAACAGAGTTCAGCATATCGCCAAGTTTAGGACGATCCAACTTTTAAATTACTTACTTTTAAACTATCTAATACTTCACTTTTATTTTCGTTTGTTTGTTTACTCATTTGCTCTTTTTTTCTTTTCTTTTTTCTTTTTTTTCTTTGGTTTTTTTTTTTTGTTTTGTTTTTGTTTTTGTTTTTTTTGTTTGTTTGTTTTTTGTTTGTTTTTTTTTTTGTTTTTGTTTTTTTCTTGTTTTGTTTTTCTTTTTTTTAGTGACGTGTTTCTGCATTGTCTTAAATACACGATTAACTCATGGGTATGTGGCCAGAAATCAAATGTACGCCTGATCTGGCCCTTCCTCATTTATAAGCATCATGCTGCATGCATTTAAAATTTCGAAAGCATATTTTTATGACTAAAACGGGCATCCTATCAACACATTACTTAATTTCATATACAACCTAATAACTAGGGCCTAATATTTTCCCGTAAACATGAAACCGAAATTTACTTCCTCCTGATATTCAATTGTATTTTATGACAGAAGAGAAATGATGGATCAAGTTATCAAGGTAGAAACGTACCGAATCAAACACATGCCTGCATGCGCCCGATTGCCTTTACTGGGGGCGTCGCGTATCGCGCTCAAACATTCTGAAGAAACTTTTGCTCACCAACTCTCTCTTGGTTAGAGTAAGACTCCGTCAGCAGCCCTCTTTGGCTCGGGATAGCCACAGTGCGCCAAGAAAAAATGCTGATTGTCATATGCAATCGTAGTCTTTCTCGTATCTGGAGCAGATCCATTAACGAGAATTTAAGCGCCAAAGTACAAACGGACGACAATTTGTATCCGGACAATTTGTGCGGAACCCCATCATCAATGTGCACGAGTGCAAGGGGTTAAGTTATGATTGAATACCATGCAGGATAAATCTAGGTATATATGAATCCCATGTGGGGCCTTCGCTAATCCAGTGTGGGACTTCCCTTTTTTTTTTTTTTTTAAATAATGTTTGTTATCCTCAAAACAGGAATAAAACCACACCAAATCTACCATATGCTTCTAGATGTTATCGTAATTGGCAAGGGTTTCGGCCAAAATGATACAGGTGCTAATACTATACCATTACTATGGTATTATCGGTACTAATAAACTGTGGCAAATCCTGAACACGCGCTATAGTACGTAAGACGTACGAAAGTCATACTGCGCGTTCTGTCATATAGCACAGCTGCCTGCCCTATTGCACAGTTTTCCTGTACGATATCGAAGCACGAAATATACTGTTTGTTATAATTTATAAGGAGTACCTAATATACCTGGATGTATGCGATAAACATAATCATGCATGGCCTTTTTAATGTGAGTATTCGTATGACCACTCCGTCCTTTTATGTCAGTACTCGCTGGCTCGTGGTACTGATATGGAACAGGCCATGCATTATACATGTATTGGTATAAAGGTATATGTACATTCGTTCAACATAATATATGCATTTTTTTCCAACTAATATTGGCGGTAGACTAAAAGTTCATACATGTTTTCAAAAATAACCAACATTTTGTGATTACAGAGGTTGAAAGGAAAACTCCATGTAAGCGAAATTAGTCTGTATCAGACGGGAACGACTCTCGAAAAAGGATTTATGCTTCGTCTATATCAGCTTATAGTCACCTTAATTAGTTTAACAGCGTGATATTTATGAAGAAATGTGGTTTTGCAATGCGTTTTAGGCCCGAAATATCGGTCTCCTAAATAAGTAACAGAATCGAAAAATGACAATATTCGTTTTATTGTATTAAAATGTAAATTTGATGTCATGTATTGTTTCCCGATATTTTCTGTGTTCATTTAACACTCGGATATAAATTAATAAAAATTATGCTAAATTTGAAAAAAAAACAAAAAAAAACCAAAAAAAAACCATGAAATAGGAAACACCTGTAATTGACATAATTATTTCCGATATTTTTTTTTAGGAAATGCCTTTTCATCTTCTTGGGATTGTATGACCATACGAAACTATGGACTACGTAGAGCAATAGATATTCATTTATTAATATATTCGTTGTTTATCCGGGGAGTAGCAGTAGATAAAAGCTGCTAAAATAAATAAATATACAAACAAACGAAGTGGAGCGTGGAAACGAAGTGCCTGCCAATCAAATTGCATCTGATTTGTTCAGCAATTTGCTGCCAGGGGGCGTGCCAATTAACAATTTCCAGGCGCAATCATCAGACGCGAGGTGAAAAAATGTTTTACTATTCCGCGCACACTCGGTTGTAATTTGCTCGTAGCCGCACACATTTTGAGCCACGCCTGACGTGTGACGTGTCAACTGTGTTTCAAAATGTAATTATTAATGTGTTATTATTCTAAGCAACAAAGTCCGATAAATAACAAAACTGGTGAACAACTTGAAAATTCATTCATCTCACCAAGCATCACTACATTGTATCACCACACCAACACTGCTGGCAAAATGTGTCAAAATACACATATAAACATATTTGGATAGAAGGGACGAAGACACAATGCACATCTGGAATGAAAGGTAAGTCTTGAAAGCGTGGGACGAGTCTAGACAATTTTGTACCAAGTGTAATGTTCAGTCCGCAACCAGCGCTTATCGACACATTTTTTTTTTCTCTGACTAAATTTTTCACATGGTTTTGCACTTGGAATATTGGTAGTGCCATGGAGTCGAGTTTATTCCTACATGGTAGTACTTAACGAGAAAATCGCTTTATTGCCACACAATGCAAAGGCACGTTGTATAATTCCACGTTTTATACGCACATGCATCCTATTATATTTCTTTATTGTGACTACGGAGTGTAAGTTATTGCTAAGTTCGCAGAAATAAGCAATAATCACGATATAAATCTAAATATATATGATTAACATAAATTTCCTACGCGTGTATCATTGAAGTTAAAACACACACACACACACACACACACACACACACACACACACAAACAATATGGCTGCCTGTAGATAGATCTAGCTCCCCAACTTATTTGAAAGCATAGTCATGCGTGTTATGATTTGTTGTGGCAATTTTTAAAACAAACCGTCCGTTTATTAATACGTACACCGCACTACTACTACTGCTACTACTACTACTATCTACTACTACTGCCAAATATATCGCTGATTTAGGCTGTTTCGCAAAGAATTAAGACGTTACAATGCATGCTTTTCTTGAAAACTTTCTACAGATTTTCAGTGAAAGATTCTTCAAAAGTAAAATATATAAGGTACCGTTAAGCCAAAAAAGAGGAAAGATTAAACGGGACAAGACCCTTGAAAAAAGTAAAAACCTACAGTGAATTTGGAGAGATTAGACAAAAAGGAAAAGAAAGAGACAAACCCGGAAAAATCGGAAAGATCCAAGGAGTATTATAAATTATATTAATTAAGTGAAGTCCATATTTGGTAAAACAAAAATATTCTAAAAGAAATATGCGGCACCACTCTCACAAACAAAAAATTTGAAGCGTTATGGATGTAAAAAGAAACGGACAATAAAAGTAATATAACGTTGTCAATACGATAATGTTACATGAAAAACATAAAAGTTTAAACAGTAACATGAAGATGCAGCTAGCCTTCTTGCCATGGTGATTAACTTACAGCAGGTTCTCCATATATATATATAAATATATATATATATATATATATATATATATATATATATATATATATATATATATATATATATATATGTATATTCTATTGCTTTAAGTTGCAGTTTTTCATTTCTATCTTAAATATACGTAGGTGAACAATATAAAGATGCACTGCTGATTTATGGCTTTGAACTAGAAATTTGCTCTATTTATTCATTCTCGAAACAAGTGACTCCATTTTATGATCTCAGAGCATGCCAATATTTAACAATCGTATGATCGGGTCGCTCTTAAGCATTAACATGATATGTTTACTTCATAATATTAGCTTAATAGCTTTTAACTGTAACTTGTAATGGTAAAATATTATTTGATTATTTTTACCAAAGTACTATATTCAGCAAGTGTGCCAAGCAGAACACGGACGCTCCCATGAGGAGAACAATACATTGCGAAATCAGCAGAAAGCTTAGTGTATAGTTATGTAGTGTTGTAGTTAATGTGAATATATAGATGGTTTCTATTGTTGTTTTGTCCGTATATGATTGTGTGATTTGTTCTTCAGCCACCCGAAAATCCAATAGCTGTATTTGGGTATAAAATTTAAGATGAACTTTGTCTTCAATGCTCACAAAAGAATCTTCATTCATTTTGCCTATTTATATTCTTTACAAGCCATTGTCATATTCCCACATGCATACAAGTAAAATTTCCAAATGCAATCTACTGCAATTTTACTGGATTATAAATACTTTTATAAACTGCCCCCCCCCCCAAAAAAATCATATGCAAGATACATTCCAAAAAAAAACATTTTGGTGTAACTAATGCAGAAGGCTCATACATTGAAAAGAATGGATGCAAATGTTTAAAACTACATAATTCTTAAAGGGATATGACTCAAAGATTTCAAACATATATTAAATACCAATTTGTGAGCTAATAGTTGCAAAAACGTGTAGATTTTGGACAATCATGTTATATCAAAGTTTGGTAAGATATGAAAATAAATCTGTAGATATGTAATCGACTTACAAATGTTGGACGTACGGAAAATGCATCGATGTGGCAAAAAACAAACAAACAAACAAACAAACAAACAAACAAACAGGCAGGCGAAACACATAAATGCAAAAACAAAGTAGCAAAACAAAAATAAAAAATACATAGAAATTTTTCATATCTAATTTAGTTTCCCAAATAAAAATTTAATGTGTGACCATCAGACGTATCTTCTCATAATTCAAAAGTCTCTTTCAGCTGCACAGGTACAAAAACGCATAATTTGAATTTTGATAAAAACAAAAAACAAAAGTCCACATTTGTATGGGTATGTAACTTTAAACTTGCAAGTCACAAACCAAATTACCTCACAAAAATGAATATTTAAAAAAATGTGAGGCTATTTTCATGCACGTTGTGATGAATGATATAAGGTTGTACTTTAGTACTGCCTTCGTGCGCGTAAATTTGCTGCGTTGCCAAATAAAGTGTTAAGCCACCCCTAAGTCTCTGCTTCCGATCGTTGTGTTATCCTTTTAACAAAGTCCAAGTTGCCAGCACATACATTCATACATATTAAATATATATGTAAGGGGGTGGGTGGGTGTATGTGTGTGTAAAATTTGCCATTGTCTATGTACAAAATAAGTTTTTGTGATAGGAGTAGTAGCTCAAGTCATCGTGGAAAGTTTTTAAGTGCATGTCAAAGTTGATTTAGGTTAGTCATGGAGCTACTATATTAGCTCCATGGATTAGTTGATCAAATTGGCATATATTGTCCATATTGATGGGAATTTTAACAGCACTCTCAATACCGTATTATAGATAACAAATTGTCGTAAGTTCATATATTTTGATGGGATATATTTGAATAAAATACTCATATATGCATGGGCTTCGTCAAAAAAGCGAAGTTGAACTTAAAACAAGGCGTGGATAGAATGAAGTTACGATTCTCACTCAGTGCTTTATAATTACATTACCGCTCAGTTTTTCCCCATAGTTCTGCATGAAGAGACAATATGTGGCATATTTTTGTAAACGCGTGTTGTCATTATAATCTTTTTTTTTTTTTATGTGTGATTGAATGAATTGACACACACACACACATACATACATACATACGTGTGTGTGTGTGTGTGTGTGTGTGTGTGTGTGTGTGTGTGTGTGTGTGTGTGTGTGTGTGTGACACTGTGTTGTGATTGCACTGGCGTCTTTTCAGCAATAAACCATCAAATTGACACAAGGGGATTATAATTCAGTCAACCCCTCAAGTTTCTTAATGTTCAGCTGTCTTGAGTCTGTCACATATTACTGTTCTATCAATTCTCAATGTTCAGACTAAATGGCTCTGTCAGTGTTTTATCCAATTTATGGCATTGGTTTTTTTATACATACACACCTGCATTTTCAACAAAATTACTATAAATTGTACTTTTTAAAACTGTAAACAGTCGCATAGACATTTAAATATCACAGTCGTATATTACGTGTGACAGGAGGAAAAATAAGTACAAATTTAAGAACCTGTTACATTTTCGAAAGTCGTAATTGGAGATGTCTATCGGATATTTACGACATCTGCTTTTTGCACGCATACGCGATTAGGCTCGATACTGAAAATAGGAACTTTATCATGTGTGTTGTCATAATAGCGTTACGGTTGTGTTACTCCTAACACCAGTTTTAACTTTCTGTGCAGCACCTGGTATTCTTCACGAAATCTGCCTCACTGTACAAATACCTAGGTTTGGATATAAAATGAATCGAGCTGTTAAGTTGTATTATGTGTTGAACAAAAAAATTTATGGGTTCAAAAAGAACATGCTGAATGTTACATGGCATCGAACAAGGGACGAGCACGCCGGTCCGTGCCAGTACCCATATGCATGTCGTTCTGAAGGGAGCACCGTCAGTTATGGTAAATGTGTCTGGGAATTTTAAGATGACCGTTTGCCATCTGTTTAATGAATGTATTGTGATTTAAAAGAATAATCCGCGGAAGTTTAACTTTTCCGCCGAAAAATAACTGTCGTGCTTCAGTTGCATCAACATACTGATTACTGTTTTTCCCATTCCCTGTTGATGTGACTACCGTTTGAATTAAGACATCTTTTACATTTTACGGATATAACAATAAATCTTTATGGGTTTTTTTTGGGCGGGGGGTGTTTTTTTGGATGGGGGTGTTTGGGTTTTTTTTTGTTTTGTTTTTTGTTTTTGTTTTTTGTTTTCATTTGTTTTTTGTTGTTGTTTTTTTGTATATTGTTTTTTGTTTTTGTTTTGTTTAATTTTGGGGAGTCAACGGGCTTCATAACACCAACGTAACAAACATCATACTGTCCATTTTTTCGCCTGGTCAGACTCGTGCATCAGATCAATGCTCAGTGTGTGACCAATAAGGGATGAGAATCCTAAAGTAATTAGAAAACAAAAAATTGCTTGAAACAATGACTTTGAGTTGCTTCAAAGCAACTCTCTCTCTCTCTCTCTCTCTCTCTCTCTCTCTCTCTCTCACACACACACACACACACACACACACACACACACACACACACAAAACTGTGAAATATCCAGGTCCCTCATGGCACTGGAAATTGTATCCTATCCTCAGCCACTTTAAAGCTAGTTGTGAAAAGTAAACAGTTTCTAAGAGTGCCAAGAGGTCTATTTAGAGGGGCGTAAAGGGATATTTCCCCACTGGCATAGTGGGGCGTTTTATTTTCCATACCATCATACTGAAAGCCCTGTTATTTTCTGTATCTGTAATCTTAAAATAGCCATTATTTTGAAACAATCTTATTTTCTGTGTGCTTGCTGTACTGGGGGGGGGGGGGAATTATTTCCTTTGCTACTGTGATGCCCCTTGCCCCATCCCCTTTTGCAATGCATGTACTTCCTGTATCTTTATGAATTAAGGAACAAGTCTTCCAATTTCACAACTTTTGATGACATGTTCATCAGCTGAACCACAACAACAAATGTAATAATATCTGCAGTATTTTATTTCTGCTTTAATCTGATATGGGATTGTAATAGCGTTAGGACCCCAGGTGGCAGCACTTGACGGTGTTCATTTGCATAAATTTGGATGATATTTGCCTTAGAAAACTTCAAAGGGATTTGTTGTCATGCAAATAAGTAAAATTATGCAAGTGATCACCTTCATGTGCTATCCTCTGGGGTCCTGAAAGGGTCTATTGACTGAATTTTACCAAGTCTGGCAATGTTATCATGAGATACAATACCCTAACAGAAGCACTGGTACACCTTATGCAAGTAGTCACGACTGTTAACAGCCACACCGCTTGTTGTGGTAACATTTGTTGGACAGGGGAGTCAGGTTCTTTGTAAATGTACCTGCAGTGAAAAGCCAAATGTTGTATGGTCACTTTTTCTGGGCTGAAGGGGAGGCCACATACAGCAGGTGTGACTCTATATCAATAGAGTTGTCCCCCCTTTGACAGGCCCATAGTAATCATATAGAGCAGTTCGTCTCGGTGTAGAGTCATACAAAATAAACAAATATAGTATTATGGACCCCTTCATCATGTGGTCTTAACAGGCAGGTAGTCTGCGATTACATTGTTATTTTGTGTGCGTGTTTTCCCTGGGGAAGGACTATTTTTGTTGTTCACATGTACGTTTTGTTTTTAGCTATAATGTGTGTGATGATGCACATGCTTTAAATGTACTTATCCTGCTCATGGGCATGAAAGAAAACATAGGCACCTACCATACTGAGAGGCAATGTAATGTGATAGCTGACCTGGAACTTTGATACTATAGGCGTTTACTGGCAGCAAACATTCTGGTAAAATTATGAGTTAGAGACACCAGTCCGAAAATAAATATAAAGCAATTTAGGGAGGTGACCATTTGTGTGCATGCATGGTTGAAACATATTGTATTTAACAGTAGGGGAACAGGGCTGCTCCCATATGAACCCCTCTTGTGGGGTACGTGTAAATGGCTCAGCATATACATTGACATGTAATATATGTATATATTAAAGCCTTATTGACATTCATCTTGGATACAAGATATGGTCAGCATGACAATAGAAATATATATGGAATACGAAATACAGCAAAATACAACAAAACTAACTACAGGTGCACCCAGTCAAACACTTAAATATACATGGCCATTTAGCTACCGGGATTTAGTACCCGAGTCGTTGTTGTCGAATTTCAAAGATTTTATTTACATAATAACTGGGCTATCTCCAGATTGACATGTACATTATTTAAATACATATGCGATATATACATAGTATCACTCATATTGTCACAAATGTGGTACCTTTTTGGGTTCCTCGAAGAAACCGATGGTGTGGTGCTTCGGAGCACCTTTAGGGTTCTTAGTTTCAGCTGTACCAGGGAACATCCATGAAAATTTCTTAGAAGGTTGTCGATGACCAAATCATAAAGTTGCCACTACGCAACAATTTGACATAATTCATTGCCCGAGATTGGTGTCTAGGTTACTGGAGAAGGTATGATGGATTTTAACTGTAAGGATTCCGTGTGATAGTATACTATCAATTTCAGAGTTTTGAGAGCTTTTGATAAGTGAGGTAATATTTACAATCTAAATGACAAAAAGAATTTTTATAATTCAAAAGGAAACTTTGTTGTTTCAAATTTTGTAAAACTATCTGAAGAGTATTTCTACATCATTTTAATTTCATTTGTTTCAGATGTATGTCTTGAAATGCATATATATTAAATATGTGTTACAAATAAATATTTGGCCGAAGAACCTCTCTTAGGTCGAAAACTTTGCGTGAGAGAGAGAGAGAGAGAGAGAGAGAGAGAGAGAGAGAGAGAGAGAGAGAGAGAGAGAGAGAGAGAGAGAGAGAGAGAGAGAGAGAGAGAGAGTTCTTCTGATGTAAACCTTCTTGACCCCCCCCCCCCCCGAACCAAGGGATTATTCAAAGAACCCAAACGAACCTGTTTTTCTATGAGTGTGTGAAGAACAGTTCTCTGCTTAGGTGTTACAAAAAGAAAAATATGTCAGCCTCCCACAACAGGCTTTAGAAGATCACAGATGACACGAATCCACGCATTAATCGTTTCACATTCCATTTCTGAGGTTATTAATCCACAAAGTCGTCAAAACAGAATCTGTGTGGAACACTCTTCTGACCAAAGGGGAGATCCAAGAAGTCTCTTGAGATTAAGGGCAGGCTAAGACAGCTCCAGGCAGTGAGGCACAATGTTTGTAACTTCACTATTACCGGACACACACAGACACAGACACAGACACAGACACAGACACACACACACACACACACACACACACACACACACACACACACACACACATATATATATATATATATATATATATATATATATATATATATATATATATATATATATATATATATATATATATATAACATGTACAGTGGTCCCCATTTTGTATGGCCCCTCTCACCACAGGCCCCCTCTCTAAAAAGACCACAGTTCCTTAGCACAAAGCATCACATTCCTATTTCATGGTCCCATTTTACAGAGGCCACTCAACTTCTAAGGCTACTTTTGGGTTGCATTTTGAGTGGCCTGACAGTGAATTTCACTATGAAGTACTAAAGTTACCGAAGAGTCAGATTCCGACAGCCTGAGCGAATTAATTGTGCATGCAACATGGTGGCATCACAGCATAGAGGAACATGACAAAACCCAGCTCGTACATATTGTGATGCGGGGGGGGGGGATATTGGGAGAGAAGTTCATTGAATTTAACATAAATCAACAATTTTTATTTGCATGTGATAGGAGTTGCTTATAATACAAATCCGGATATTGAACTAAGAATAGTATCTCTATCTCTAATAGGTTTGAACACATTCAACTATGAAATTTTCATATGGTCTGATCAGCATAAATTTAAATTTACAACTTAAGTATTTTAGTTTATGGATCATTTGATGCACCTGAAGCACAACCTACGAGTTGAAGTTGGAATGGCACCTCTATCCATAATAGTTTTAAAGATATTTAATTTTTAAGTTTTGAAGTATCCATAATTAGCATAAATCTAAATCCTGCAACTGTTGTAATGTGTCTAATAGGTGCCCAGTACCCAATAAATGCACCAAAAGAACCAGCATTTAGGCCACTATGTTGAATACTTTGTAAGCTTTATGATATATAAAATATTGAAAACTTGTTTTTGCAGTTGGTGCATAAAAGTTGATATTGCAAACTCTGAAGAAAGTATTGTGGGTACAACAACTTGCCTACTAAGATACATAAGGATATCGCAACACATGTAGCGTATCCATTAACTTCTATTTCAGACAGCTGTGTTGACACTTAAGTTCTTCCAGACAATGCCAAGAGGGCTTGATTCACAAGAAGGCTGAAGTGAGTCCTCTAGTCACAAAAAAAAAATGTGACTGAAAAAGGAAAAAAAAACATTGAGTGTACTGACAGATTTATCTAAAAACTTTGCCTGTGCTGACGGTAGAAATGTCTTGGAAACTGGAGACGCCACATTTTGTCTGCAAATATTCCCTTGTCTGCTTAGCAGACCTGGGACCGTGAGCTATTGGGCTGGTACCCTAAAAATTGGCAGAAGAATCCGATTGGCAGGCAAACTGTACCCCTGCTACTTGGTATAATTGTGGAAATGTAAAGTGCTCTAAAGATTATCTACCATGACATCGTGTCACCAATAAGGGCCTGCTGACGACAGCCAATCTTCCATCTCTGGAGATACGTCATTTACAATATATTTCAACTAAGACTTTAACAATTTAAATTCTTTAACTCATTCAAATCGAAAGTCTCTAGTCGTGGCCAAGTAATAACATTACGATTTCTGAAATGCACACATTTTATGTGGGCAAAACAATAGGACGACCTCGTATGCTAAGCGCAATCCTATGATGAGGCGTGAGTGGGTGGGCTGGCCGTGCCAGTCTGACTGAATTTCAGATAATTATTTTGGGGTGGATAGGTCCTATATGCAAATGCCTATGTCGTAACTTCCCACTTTGAATAATCAGAGTGGACTCCAATTTCTCCGCCACTCGAGATCGTTTGACACGTCATACTGTGGCCTACCACACAACTTCTTATTAATTACTTCAATTATTAAAGTGTGTGTCAACACACACTTTTTTGTTTTTTCCTTTCTTTCTTTCTTTCTTTCTTTCTTTCTTTCTTTCTTTCTTTCTTTCTTTCTTTCTTTCTTTCTTTCTTTCTTTCTTCTTTACAAGTGAATTTGTCCGACACCTTTCTCGGACACTATTATACATAGAAACTCCAAACTTGGCATGATTGTACCTCCATACAAGGAGTTTGACAGTTTTATACAGAGGAATGAAGATGTTAAAAATTATGCAAATTAAGGGCATTTGAAACTTTAAAACTTGAATATCTTCAAAACTATTACACATAGAGGTGTCATTTTAACTTCTACCAGTGGGGTTATTGACCATTGTGCATACAATGAATCTAAAACAAAAGTTGTAGTAATTTAAATTATGCGAATTGCAGTATTCGAAATTTTCAATCTTGAATATCTTCAACACTATGATAGATAGAGATGTCATTCCAACTTTTAGTAGGGGGTTCTTGACCATTGCGCACCTAATGAATTAAAAATAAAAGTTGTAGCAATTTGAATTATGCTAAATAGCACCATTAGAAATTTTAAATCTTGAATAACTTCAAAGCTATAATAGATAGAGTTGCCATTCCAACTTCTACTCCTGTGTTATGGGATAGTTGTAAATTGCCATACCAATATGCTTTGGAGACACACACACTGATTTGCTATGCAGCAAATCATCTTTGCTAGTTTACTGCTGGATTTATACCATTTACACAGGTTGACATTTGCTGGTGCAAGACCATGACTATTTTAGCATCATGTTATAATTGCCATCTATATTTGTTTTACGTTAATATCATTTTGTCGCGGTCTTTAATGTTGTTTTGGTCACAACCCTGTTTTATTAACTTACGACTAATATTTCTATTTTATAGACTGAGTACAAATATGTGTCTATTTCAACATGGATAAGCTTGTCCCTAAATTTAACATGCACACTGTGTTTCTGGATGGGTCGACAGTTTTGAGTTAAGTTACTGACTTCTAAATGGCATTGAAGATGAGAATATTCGTACACAACGTTAACCCTGTTGCGGGTCTGGAGTGAACTCTACAACCTAGAAGCTAGATGGCTTCTTGAAGCTAATTTGCGCTTCACTGTTTTCGTTCTCAGACACAATTTGACAATCTGTGATTCCCTACCTACCCTCCCCCCCCCCCCCCCCTTCAAGTGTTCGGTTCCATATCAAGTTGTAACCTAGGGCATATCGTATGGCAGCGGACTTTTTTTAATATCAAAGATGCACAAATACGTGACATTATTATTTTTCTTTTACATCTGTGACCGCAGTGAGGTCACACATCTCCACTTGAAGACCTCTGCCGTCTGAGTGCAGCCACACAACCACATTTGCGTTGGTTATTTCGACACAGTTTTGGCAGTCGCACCCAAGTTTGCAAGATTCTACGTATCATGGGGCAACATCACTTTAAACGAAGACATGCGGCGCCTACACATTTGTTGACATCGTCAATAATTATTTCGTATCTTGTGTTTGCTCTGTGGAACACAAAAATTGCAGGATGATTCACATTTATTTCTAGATTCATCTAGCCATGAAGCCCACGTCAGGACAACGTGCACTTGTTTGTTTTTCTATGTGACGTCAAAGTTCTGGGATCTTACACGTTTCGCAATTGGACGATTAAAATCGATTAACCCAATCCTGAAGAGCGTAACGAAGATGCGCGGGCTGCGTCCAATGTTTTGAATTCTCCAAGGCGCTGACTCCAAACAAGCAAGGTGGGTTTTTAAAGCACTTTTGTGACATATTTTCTCCTAGGTAATTCAGATATTGGTGACATAACAAGCTTTGTCGTTACAGAAAACCAGCTTGGTCGAATTTTAAAGGTTTAACTTCAGAAATATGTGACTCATTGCAGACCTGGGTCGAGGTGACCACGCGTCCAACATGGCCGACCCCGAAATTGCAAGTCAAACTGAGGACAATCATGACGGCGCGGCAGCGACAAGCATCATCGGGGGAGAAAAAAGTTTGCCAGGGTCAAACAGAAGATCAGGACATTCATTTGTTGTCGAGCTGAATGATAAAGGAAACACAGAGTCGAGTCTACAAGATGCATTCTTGAAGTATAAGAAGAAAAGGCAGGTTGGTGGTGTGCTTTGCCTTTGGCATGTTTGATTTCGTGTTCCAAGAGTTCACCGCATTTCACCACACAACCTGGTTTGTCGTGCACGTGTTTCCTGGTCATGCACACACTGGACAGACTAATAAGCAGTTTTCGTCTTTTGATATTTGGTATTTCATTTAGCAGCGCACACAGAACAGGCATAGATCACAGTTGCAACTTGCAGTGCGAGACATATGGTTTTCTTGTGTATGTGCATCACCATGGAAACGATATGAAGGCCTTAAAGGATCATATCTGCACATGTAAATTAGACTTGAGTTAAGATTCTATGTAATTCTTTTACTTTTATCAATTCTTGTCACCAACAGAACCATTTCCATCAGAGTATGAGCCAATGGTCACCAAATTGAGATGGTTACGACCTTAGGGCAATAAAACTTGCTTTGTATGATCAAGGACATAAAATCGGAGCTATTATACATACATGGTATGAGCAACTGTGACAGCATTCCAGATGTAAACTATTTCAATCAAAATATTATCCCATAGTCTCAGAAAGGTTGTGGGATATGACCAAATGTGACCATGAGGTATTAAAAAGACCTGGATGGCTATGACTTATTGACTTTTAGGGCTTCTTGAATCTTGGTTAGTATGATATAGAGTGAAACACCCAGTTGTGACTTGGGTACAAAACCAAATTATGCAGGACATGAACATTTATTTCCTGCTAAAACCAGTTTCCTGTCACAAGACAGTCATGACAATCAGTTACCATTATATGGCTGCACTGATGGAAAACCAAGGGGTTCCCAAATTTGGTTGGAATTTAAGTTTATTTCAAACATACATATGGCAGCTCCTTCACATACCAAGCTTAGTGTTTGTTTGGCGAAGATGTGATTCAAGTCCCATGTTTATCATGTCAATTTTATCATGTGAAATTCCTTCACCAAAATATGGGATCTACTAATAAACTGAAAAATGAAAGAATTTGTCCTTTGGTTAGTTGGTCACCGCTTGTCATGAGAGGAATGCTCCATCTACACACAGCAGAAACACTTTGGGCGAGCTGTGGATCAATCACTTTTACATGAACAATCATCCTGAAAGCTCATGTAGGTTTTGGTATTAGATAAGCTTATAGCAAGTGGTCTGTGATTTACTCATGGAAAGGCCTATGGACTGATGCATTAATGGAAACAATTCACCAAAAAAGTGAAAGTAAATAAATAAATGAAAGAATGATAATAAAAATCTGCATTTGGTTGGCTGACAGGCAGGTCCACTCGCCCCGAATTGTAGCTGGCATTAATCACATGTATGTTCATTATTTTATGATGAATATATGCTTGTTATGGTATATCAGGTAAACTTAAGATACATATGTACATAACCAGTGCAGCAAGTCCTTGTATTTATGTGAAAGAAGAAAAGACCAAATGAACATTGTGGGATCATGTAATATATACATTTACAGTAAGATAATATTTAGTTGTGTCTATTTTCATTTCCAAATAATTCTGAAAAACAAATTAGCCTGTTATGCAGACCAGTACATGCAGAAATTTGTCCTGTACATTTATTATGTCACTGCTAGGGTACACTGCTTTGTCACACCTGGAACCCATGAATGGATCACATATTACATCAACCATTTTGTGGCAGACCATTTCAGGTTTTTTTTTTTCAAGGCACCTTATGCATAAAGCATTTGAAGGCTTAAGCTGCTGAAGTACAAGACTATTGATCAGTCCTTGCAGGTTTAAAGAGAAAAGAAGGTACCACCTTTGTCACAGAGTGTTAGGCTACCAGTTCCAGATCTGTGCACAACAAAGTGTTGGGGGCAAAATAATGAGTTTTATGTATATCGATAGCAGTTCAGCCAGTTACTGATCCATGTTGCAGTGTTTATAGATGTCTTTCAGACATCAAGGATTAACTCTTTCTACTCTTAGTTAGACAATTAATGGTATTCAATAACAAGTCTTCATGAATGAGAATCAGTATGGTATGTATCATTGTAGTTCTCAAAATATGTTAAATGTATACTTGTACACAGATTTTTGGATGGGAAAGATAAAATTTATGTTCACATCATGTTGGCTTTTGTGTTGTCTTTTAAATATTTTGTGGGAGTAAATTGTAGTTTCTATCAATCATGCTGTTTTTTTATCTGAAATTCTTGCTTGATGTACTGTTGTTCTAAGCATGTGGTACAAGGACAGTTATGCAGTTACACTGATTGCAGGACTAAAAGTTGTATAGCTATTGCATAAATTTCAGATCTACTTTTGGGCAACACACGTACAGAAATAGAGTTAAAAGCATCTTCTGACTGTTCTGAGTTTCATGCATGTTGGTTCTGGTATTGTAAAAGAGCACAATGAACATGTTCCTTCTAACACTTGTCAGGGGTCGAAATGACGCCAGTCCTTCAGCCCAGAACTGAGAGTTTTCTGGCTATGCTGACAATTTGTGTGATCTGTTCAGTCCTTTGGAGTGGCAGGACTTGCTGGGAAACTTTTTTGACACAAGATTAGATCAAATGACATTCTTAATTGGTGAAGGTTTCATCAGTGTAAACACAATTCAATATTTTCAATTTCGTCCATGAGGTACGTCTGACATAGACATAAAAATGGCATTTCATTTTGGCTTTTAAACAACACAAAGTCATGAACTTATTGAGCAGACGTGACTGACCAGAGTCTGAAGGACTGACAAGTATCAGACAGTGTCGATCCTGTCGACTGATACATGTAGATCCTCAGAGATTGTTTCCACCCAGAGCTGCTTTTCCTCATCAGTTATTTATGACAAAGGTGGATCCACCTGGTATGCACACCAGAGGGAAGGAAGACAGTTCATGTCTGGCACTGTCTGACATTGTGATTCGTCACTTTTTAACTTATACATGTCAATGCTAGGGCCAGGAATTACTTTAGTGTAACCAATTTAGCTGAAATGAGCCCAATGTGTGAGCCAGTCTTATTTGAACGACTAAAGTTCAAAAAAAAAAAAAATCTTAGGTAATCTGACAGGAAGATGGTGAATATGTTTAGACAAATCTCGCTTATATTTGCCTACATGACTAGCTGTCGTATGGCTAGTGACAGGCCAGCACTTTGTTGTCCATAATTTGTACTCATTTTGTCTTAGGTTTAAAAGTGAGGAAACCTGCTTCAACTTCAAGATGTGACATTTCTTTTAATAGATTGATATATCACTGTTGGATGGGTAGAGTATAATATTCTAGGAGAGATATATAAACAGGCAAGGGTACTTGTCCAGTATCCTGTGCTTTATAGGAAAAAAAATAGTAAGGGGACTGCACCAAGTGACAGTTGCAGTGGCAAATTAAGTATGAATTCTCCAGTACATTTTGTTCTGATGTGATTGTCTCCAGCATTTCAAATATGCCTTATCTGTGACTAGTCAATTTACTTGTGAACAAGTTACTTTGAATCTTTTGGTGTTCAACTTTGGGTTATTTTAAAAAAATATTTTATGCCACAAAAAAAGAAAGAAAATGAGAACCACAATGTGGCTCTGCCCCATATGAATTTCTTTTTCTCTCATAGTTACCCATGTGGAAACACAATCGTTCCCAACATGTGTTTAACGTTTTTACGACCGAAATGAAATAAAAAAGAGATTCCTATTGGTTGTTGTTTTATTTGTAAGCCAATCAGATTATGTAAGATAGAAAAGAGTGACTAAAAGTTCTGTCTTGAGTGACGTACCTTAGCTACCTTAGCTACGCAATGTTGAAAGTGAAAAAAATGGAGTAGAAAAGGGCTGCTGCAAGCACGCTAAACCAAGTAGGTTTTTGACAAAAACATAGGATTTAACGCTAAGGGTGAAAAAAAAAATCACATGGCTGTGTCATGGGGAATGGATTAAGACAGCACTCGTTTCAAACCATTCACTGCTCATCAAAGGCTCGCAGTGAACGATTTTAAAACTCGTGCTGTCTTAAATTCATTTCCCATGACATGGCCTTGTGGAATTCTATATTTGTATGAATTTATATATGAGATTTCACCAGTAAGCCTCCAAGTTACATTTTTACTGCCTTGTGGACTGGTGTAATTTTTTTTTTCAACAGTTGACTACATCACATTGAAAAACAAACAAACAAAATAGCTTTTACATACAGTGTAGTGCATGCTGACATTTTCTCAGAAAAAGTCTTATTCCTGGAATCAGATGTATGCAATGTAATCCCAGCGTCACAGCTTGGTCACATTAGTGGTTCTGCGTGATGTATAGTGTTTGCCCATCAGAGACAGTTTGAATGACATGAGCCCATGTTCTCTGGTAACACTGATCCAGGGATGGATGTGGTATTTTGGCCTAAAACAACTGATTAGGAATTTTAGCTTCTTCACTTTATAATATACGGTCAGTTATTGTTACCAGTTTCCACTCAAACTACTTGAAAGTGTCTGGATGTAAAAATGTCCAGGATTCCAGAAAGGACTTGTGTTTTTTTCCTTGTTTGTTATTTCAGTGAAATATCTTCATCTAATGTACTTACACATATAACGTGCATACATTTTCTGTGGAGTTTCTTGTTGACAGAAAATATTTTAAAGGGCATACGGAATGTATCATTTGAAATGCCTCTAAAGTGTATTTATGAACCATACTCGATCAATTTGTAGGAAAAATTGACAATAGAACCATCAGAAATGTGTTTATAAGCACTTGTTTCATTTGAGTTTTGGTATAGTTTGTCATCCTCCTGTACCTAAGCGTTCATTACTTCCACAACCACTTTGAGTGATGTCATCTGGAAAACTCGCCTAATGCCTGTCAAAATAGTGAGCAGATTAGGGGTGGTCGCGTTTTGGAGACTTAAGTCCACAACCATACACCCAGGTGCATAGGTGTGTTGCCTATGGTCAAGTGCCAATACCCATAAGAAAGGATTCCGTCTTTTCCCCTTACCATGGGATCCAAAATGAAGGCCACAATGGCAGCAGTAAGTGCAGTTGACATGGGTCGACTTTAATGTGACAGAGAGCAGGATACTGTGCTTGGCACATCTTGTGGAAGAAATGTGTGATTCATCCTGTGTTTTGATGGCAAAGTAAGGTTTTAAAAAACTACCAAAGCTACATGACAACACTGTGCCAACTTAATTTGCAAGACCTTCAACAGTGCCATTGCCAAGACCAGCACCTACTCACAGGTCCATACATTTTGGAGCTTCATGATGAAACGCAACAGTTATTCTCTTCTTTACGATTTTGGACTGTAAAAATTGAGAAGTACCTGATGTGAAAATAATATATTTATTAAATGTAGTGTATTGTAATAAGAGATGAAAGGACAATCATTCTTTAGATGGTCTAGGTTTACCTTATCCAGATTTATCCACGAATCATGATTTGTTTATTCTATCAAGGATCGGGGATTGTAGGCATTGCTAGCCCAGAGAATTTTACTGCAAACTTGCAACTTTATCAAAATATGTTGAAAGCTATTGCAATTTACGTAAAGTTTGGATGCACAGGAATGGGACAAGATTTTTACTGAAACAAGTGGGTGTGGAATGTTTGTCCAAATTGTTGACTGTGACCTGCCATGACCACAATAATTGGGGGGGGGGGGTGTCTTAGTGCAAAGACTTCAGATCAACTAGCCGGATTAAACTAGATTATAACACCCAGCACAGCGGGCTCACGCAACTGTGAGTTGCAGCACATTATGGTCTTCTCACTGGACCAAGCTTCTGTGGCGGTCAGGCGCCGCCCAATTGTAGCAGATCCATTTTGCGTAGGCTGCGGTTTATTTTTGCACTCCAATTTCTTAATGCAAACAAAGCTTACTTGTTGCTCAAATTTTAGTTTAATAGTGTTTTGTAGAAAACAAAAGCACTGTCTGAATGACATTCTAAACTGTTCGGTATCTATGAATTGTCTTTTTGAACTGGCCGAACTGTGGAAGCAGGTGCCTGTGGCTTAGGCCAGTATGGAGGTACACATGAAATCTGAAGAACCTGTCGCACCAAAAAATTTTTTCTTGTCACCATCAGAACTACTTTTGTCAGTCTCTTTTTCAGAAAACTTATGTGAACACGAAAGATCCAACTCATTTTCACTGCTCCTCGCTACTCTAGCATCTTCCTTTGTCGACGTGCTGCATGGCTTTGTGCTCCCCACATGACGTCACGGCTCCTTTCACAATAAGGCGCGATCTATGGCCACTTTGGGCTGAGAGGGCTCAAACTTTCCAAAGCTAAAGAAAACTGTATTATCACCAAAAAAAAGTTGTTGAAATTAATCATATAAGGTTACAAAAATCCACATGGGTCCGTTGCATGCAGTTTTGACTGTGTCACTTTGTAGACAGTGGTAGGTGAGACCTGCATGTACCATCAAGACAGCAAACCTGCAGGTAGCAGGTTGTCTTGGCATGGCCTGGGTGCTTTGAACCCTGACAACATGTGGGAAAAGCAGTCTTAATTCTAACCAGGAATGGATTTTCATTCATTTCAAATAGCCTGGTGAAAACTTGGCTGCATTTTTCACACATTTTAGTTTACAAATGGCAGTGGTGCATAATTTGTTTGATGACACTTTCGCCATGTAATAAAACATGCCACATTGTAGTCCACTCTGTCAGGAGTGAACCTGGGCCATGACAGACCAACTTTTTCAGAAAAATGACTCCTGTTTATCACATTTTTTGACCTGTCGTGATGGGAGGTCGGTTTTTTTTTTTTTTTTTTTTTTTTTGCATTGCAAATACTACCAAGAAAGTGGCTACGTGTACTGTGAATAAAGGTCAAGATTTGCATTCCAAACTTTGATTGGTTATTAGACGTGTCACCGCATGATAGGATGGCCTTGAAGACTCACCAATAAAACACATGTAACCAGTGGTAGTTGTATTTCACATGCTTCAGTTATGCACACATTCTTTCTTCATAGCTAAGGTGTGTGCTCCACATGAGAGATTTTGGATCAGTATTGTGAAGCTTACTTGTTGTATAGTTGCTTGTTTGTAGACTGGTATAAAGAAAGAAACCAAATTAAATTGTTCATGATTGTATCAAAATAGATAAAGCCACCTTTTATTATCAAATCTTTGTGACATATTTAATGCATGTTATAGACATACTTAAAGTCTTGGCCATATCATGTAGCAACAGGAATGGGCAGGTAGGATTCTCAGCTAACGTATGGATTCCACTTACAGCGAGTATTATCACATAAGATGTTCAAATTTCAAGTTATCCATTATTTGTCCTTATGCATTCAGGCCTGTTGCGCAAATATGAAAGCTAAAGAACTTACACCATGCATTACAAAAATGTTTTTTGTTTATCATCTGCAACAGGCCAAGGCAGTCAAGCATGTATCTGTGCTTGGATGCCATCTAGTGGCCAAAATTGGAACTAATTCAAGTGTGGGTGGCATGATGGTGTTGTTTGGTGCTTTCACGTCATCGTATTTCAAGAATGCCAGTTGGTGGATGATTAATGTTTAAAAAAGTACATAGAGTAGAATAGAAAAAGAAAATTCTGTTCAGAAATGTAAGAGACCCCACCCCCAATTCAAACGAAATGCTCTTACATTCAGTGCAGGTGAGATGGCAAAACAGAAAACTGTAGTTTCATTAATACATTCCTGTGCTGGGAGTAGATCGGGGGGGGGGGGGGGGCAGGGGAACCAGTCACAGGTTTAAAAGAAAATATATATATATATATGATGTTAAAGAGGCGATATCTGAAACTTTTAACAAGCTCCATTCAGGATGTATGTTTAAGTAGATATATGCTAAATGAGAGAAAGATACTTAAAATGCACATTTGTCGCTTAATATGGTTGAAAAAAGTTGCAGGCCTATCACTGAGTGACAAATGTGTCCTGATTTTTGGCATGTTTACTTCTTTTTACATTAGGGTTGTGATGTAAAGCATAGTCAAAATCTGTGTCGCTTTACTTTTTAATTTTTGTTGATGTTTATTCTGCAAGTTTGATACAATAATACATAGCCCTTCAGCTGGTAATTTTACGGCAGAGTGCTCCAGTTGCTGGCCTGTGTACGTGCTCTGGGGGATGTTACTGTTTATTTTAAAATTGTGGACTTCTTACTAAGGCTGGGCTGTTGAACTGAAAAGCACAGTTCTGTTTTAAACAGATGTAAGGGCACCTTTTAAGTAAATAATGTGTATAAAGGTCACAGTTCAATATGGCTATTGCACTTGCCGGTTTTTGCCGACATCTAGAAATTGAACCAGTTTGACCATAGGAAGTAATTTGGCACAGTTTTGCTGACATTCCGCTTCTGTCCCTTATAAAAAGGCACAGGTGAGTGGTATGCAGACCAGCCATGCAGAGTATTCCAGAGTGACAATGGCTGTGGTGCTCCCCCCACAAGATGGTAGTTACCAGCTATGGCAGGATTCACTTCTGTCTGCAGTATCAGCATTTTTCAGCTTTCGGAGATTAACCTGTGACATTTTGACGTTATACTGGGTTGCCAGTGATTCACTCCACTCAGGTTTCACAGGTTGTATTTATGTGGACGGGCACCAAGAATTGTGTTGCAGTTGAGGGTTTGACGCTGCTGGCAGAGTGGTCTGAGTCACATGCCTGGTAGTTTAAATGGCTTGCTGGTGGTTACGGCAGTACACTCCTCTGTTTGAAGTGCTCCGTGGATCTAATGCATACATTACTTTCAGTTGTACACCAAGTTGAGGATGTCGGACACCGTGTGCCCTGGGCTGACATCAAGACTGGCACCACTGGGCAACCTTAAGGTAATTCATGAGCTTATATACGTATTTGTATATGTGGTGAGCCTGCCAGGGTCAGCTTAAGTGGGGGTGGAAGAGGAGCTAGAAGCCATGTGTTGTGCCAGACAAGTTGTGGAGGGAGTCTCAACCAGGTACAAACAAGTCGGTTCATGTGGTTGCTGATTGAAGTGTGAAATATCGTATGGTTGACTTGGATGGCTATTGGCCTCAACTAATGAGCCAGTGTAGAGTAAGAATGGGACAGGTGTGATCAGATACCCTTGGGTGAACAGTTCCCGCTTTCCCGCTGCCCACAAACAAAGCTCTGACTGTGACAATCTGCGGGAGTATTTACGCTCGGCTATTTTTGACACGGTCACTGTGAGTTGGTTTATTCATGCATCATAGGCACAGTGGGGTTATAATATTCCAAGTATTTGCTGCCAAATAAAACTGCAGGTTCAGTGAACATGCACAAGTAACAGGCAGAACTGGGCATTCATTGATGGAAGGAGGGGGCAGTGTGTACAGGTACTGTGGCTGCCATGCACTCAGTCCTTGGTGTAACCTGGGCTTTAATGAAACCTCCATGAATGAAGAGGCTTGCTGGTTTGCTTACAGTATCCTGTGTTTGTATGGTTGCCTAGCAACACAAAATCATTACCAGAATTATTTCTAGTTGGTAGATTTGTTAACATAGGTTATATATAGAAATCGAGGTGGATCATTTCACAAAATCTTCAGGTTTGTGCAACTGGGATTGCCAGGAAAAATTGGCACCAATAAGATGATCAGGAGGCGCAGAATGCAGGTAGGAATAGAGTTTGCTTAGCTGAAAATGTGCAGGTGGTGGCTGGCGAGTCAGTTGTGGCTGACTTGGGGAAATATAATCCCTGTAATCATGCTGTAATGTGGAATATCGGGGCAGTTGGTTGGCGTATTGCATGGTGATTGTCATATGACGGGGTTACAGACCTGAATGACCACTCACTTCTGACAAGTACCACATGTGGCCAACAAGCATGTAGGCCTGTACAAAAATACCACAAAAGGGAGGGATATCACTAGCGAAATGCACACGCTTGTGGGCCACAGTGTCCTGAGGGGGACCTCAAGTATGTATGTAGGCATGTGCATGTGGTCTAGAACCCTGTAGAATGCAGATTTATTTTTTGCCCAGTTCCATTCACAAAAGCGAAGAAAAAAAGTTAAGTATGGAATTTTGAACAAACTTGGATTGAATGTCACAGCGTCAATGCACAGGAAGCCTTGTGCAGCTACAAACAAGTGCCTAGTCAGTGCAGGATGTCCCCTGTGTCCCCCATGTCTGTCAGGTGCTGGCTTGGCTGCTATTGGTGGGGTGTATTGCCAAGGTCAGGGTTGCAGGTCAAGTGGGGGGGCTGTATCAGAAGTTAAAAAAAGAAAAAAAAGCATGCTGATTCATGGGCATCAGTAACGTACGTGTCTCGCCCACACACTTCTGGGTGGAGTCTGATTCAAGTAATTGATTTATTCAGCGAGACCAGTGTGAAAGCCCTCAGAAAGAGGGTGACTTTATACTCTGCAGTTCATGCAAGGGGAAGCAGGTGTACTCCATATCACACAAGTACTTGGGTACTTGCAACATCTTTGTCATGGACTACAGAGAGTGCGGGAGAGTGCACTGGTGCATGTAAGAAGGGGGAATGCCAGTTGTTGGTCCCCGGCTACTTTGTGGGACAGGACTTCGTACAGGTAAGGGCTGAGCACCTGTGTGGTTTATGGTGTTGTGGCACATCCACCCTCACTCTTCACAAGCTGTAAATGTTCATGATGGCATATTTTACTGGAAAGTACAACATCATGGTGGGCAAGTTTAATTTCTGTGTGAATTTGAAATAGATTTTGCTCTGTACGTGTGATAGGTTGTGCTAAGCACATTGGTAGCATTGTCAGTTTGTTGCAGCACAGTGAAGGTTAACTTGGTCACTTTTGCCGTCTTTGTATAATGAACCAAGGTTTTAACAGGATGTCAAGACATTTTTTTTTTATCCTGCACAATTTGCTGATTGTTGCTAAAGGATCTTGTCATAAAGCGAGTGAAATGGGTCATTTGGGCATCCTTTCTGTACGGAATTGTGGTATACAGTACTGGCACTGCGTACCTGGTGAACTCTATATGTCAGGACCTTGATGCTCGGCCAATGCAATTAACCATAACTACTAGCTTCATACTATTTGAAGCATGCACAGATAATGTTTTATTGTGGTGGACTGCGTGAAAAGTGTGGTCCTTAAGCCAGGTGAATCAAAGTATAGGACAAGGCAAGAGCAGCCCGTCTTGACTTCACAGTTGGACCGACTTCCTGGTAAAACCACTGGGCCATGCATAGAGCTATAAATAGAAAGGTTCCCACCAGACTATGGCAATACCCAGCGTTCGGGTTCCTATGGCCAACCCCTGCAGGCAAATGTGATCCCACACGCAGGTGATAGGGGAAAAAAGTGGGTGGGCAGTTTATGCAGTTGCCACAAGGTAGGCATCACTGAGTGAACTTGCTCTGTTGACATTAAGGTCAATGTCCGCCCCCTTGTGTTCCCAGGGTGTGCAAGTATTGCCTGTTGGGCTGTTGTTTGGTCTCTTGTCAGATCTGCATTCTTCACACAGTCGTACCCACATGGTGTCTCCATCTTTGCATATATATCTCGTCTGTGGATGCACTCCCTCTAAGCAAACTAGAAGGTGGGGGATGTGAGACTAGAGGTCAAGGTAACCCGTAGAAGCAGAGGAGGTGTGTGAAAATCCAGTCAACGAGGTCACGTGTTTTATACTGCTGAGTTGAACCGGAGACAGTCTATGGACATCAGTGCCACTGTTGCTCGTGAAAACATATTGGTAAGGGAGATCATTATAATGGCTTGTCAGTCTGGTTCTGATAAGGAACACTCTGTGTTCTTGATCACAGGACAAACTTGTTGCATTTCTTATTTTTGCAAGTGGTCATTCATGCATCGTCATAGTTCTTTTGAATCTTAATGTAGGTTATCTGTGCGAAATTTAAGTATATATAATTTAACAAGAAATTTCCCAGAATTTATTGCCCTTGAGAATCACTGGCAGGAGTTGATATTAGCTAGAATTTCTTGTTAAACTTGTTTGGCAGCAACTTTTACTTAGGGCAAGAAAGGACTCCAGCCATGACATATTCCTAATTTAGACATCCTGTGAGGAAAAAAATAAATTGAGGAACCAAGGGGTTTTATTTTGGCATAAAAAATACTTAACTCACCCATGTAGTTTTGCCAGTAATAACTCCTTAAAATTTATTAAAGAAAGCGATGTTTAAGTTCAGAGTCAAGGTGACGTATACCACTGGCTGACTTTAACTGGATATGCATTGTAAAGTATGGTAAGTTTTCTGTCACTAAGTTGGTGTACATTCAGAAGTAGTTGACAGTCATGTTGCACACGGTTTATGTTCGCGTACACATAGATGGAATATGTTTGCAAATAATAAATAATTGTTTGTAGGTTATAGCCTGTGGCATTGTTCAAACATATTCAAAGCACCCTGAACTCTACATTTCTGTCACAGAAAATATGCCAATTTACCTAATGAGAGGACTGTGGGGAGGTATGCCAGACATGATGACAGGGTTCTGGGGATATATTTGTATATATATATAGGATACAATCTGGGTGATTTCCAAATCAGATACAGTGAGAGATTTCTCAGTGGCGTATTTTTTTCACCTAGACACCTCTACACATTCACAACTGCGTGGTATGAAAATTGCGATTGAGGTTATGATTCACCAGTTATGTACACAGATGAAACGGAGGAAATTGCTTAAATATGATGAGGTCACTACATTTCTGAGTGAAAGCATTAAATGTATATATTACAAGACTCATGCAGGAGTGACAAAAAGGGATTTGATTTTGATACAAAATGATAGTTACTCAAGTTATTGTATTTGCACGAACAAAAACGGACCATTGTGAGCATTGAAATGTATTAACGCAGGCACATGACTGCACTTGGTTCTGTTTTGTAAATTGTGCCGAAGTTGTGTACTAAGACTGCGTACAATGTAGACAAAGTAGTCTTCAGTTCTGTCCCCAGTGCTATTAAAACTAATGTTCAAAGTGTACACTGAAGTAAGGATGTATGGATAGATGACATGGACTGGGTTCACATATAAACAATTACATGTAGATGCAGTACTGTGGCTTTCAATTTAAATTGGTGAGGCCAAATTCAGAAATTCTGAGCAAATTTCTGTATATTAGTTTTAGTTATATTTCTGACCTAAATGTTGGTCCGACCAATGAACCCCTGTTCCCTGAGGTATTTGATAGTTAAATATTTAAGTATTTCTGAATATATATATATATATATATATATATATATATATATATATATATATATATATATACACGTGTGTATGTAGGTCTGAGTCATTGTGTACAGAGTAGATGTTGAATCCATGTGGTATTATCACAAAACTTGCTTCATTTTAGTGCATGTACAAGGACCTATCAGGATGACCTATATCATATGCTGCTGAATGATTGTTGAGGATGATATTTCACATCTGGTTTCCTAGTTGAATAAAAAGACTGATCCGTGGTCATGCAGACAATTTACTAGGATCGGGTAAATGATCATGAAGATAGACATGTATATGAACATATGACCTAATACTCTGTACTATTCTGCAGTAAGCTTCTCCACCAAACCGTATAAGACTTTGTGCTTATTTTCCAAGTTAAATACAGTTGAATAAATTTGTCTCTAATCACAATAATGGGTCAGCAGATAATTTGTAACTGAGTATCACAGACCTTGTATATTTGGAAGGCCTATGTCATTATGTATACAGAAGGAGGGTAATTGAGTTTCGTAAGTTAATGATGTGAAGGTTGTGGAAATTAATCCAGTCTGTAGCCTGTATCTATATGTACTATTTCTCAGTCTTGTAATTGTCTGCAGTCCCTGTTTTCATTCTGCAATCTTTATTGTTTATTCTTGTCCACATCTTGGAGTTTCATGAAGTCAGACCCACAAAATATGCCGAACTAAAAACACCACCATGTATTTACACAAAAAAAATTGAAATTGTTCACACTTGAATGAAAGCTCTTGTTCAGGAGGAGTTTGAAAATGCAGTCCTCATCCTGCCAGTGGTATAGAAAAATAAGGGACTGGTGTGGCTTCATTAATGGTTGCTAAAACCAAGTCCCATGTCTGCTGGAGATATTGAAAAAAAAAAAGGATTTTGCTTAAATTTGGCATTAAAGACTTCATTTAAACAAGGTACAGGTCATCTGACTAGACTGACGGGTGGCTGCAACCCATTACAAAGGCTAATTGGAAATACAGTCTTGAGGTCAGAGCCTTTTTTCAAATTTCTGTGCAAGAATTAATGCTGGAAAAAAGTTGAGAGGATTTCTTTCTTGAAAAGGTTAAACGATATGAGCATTCAGGCCATGCATACACAGTAAATGACAGACTTCAGTGCAAAAGCTGGTCAGATGGTTTGTAATGAAAATGGGTCCCACGAACAAATGTAGCAAGCCTTTCTGCATGTGTCACTCAACTGTTAAATTCGTTTTGAAAAAAAAAAAAAAGAGGCTCAATAAAGATAATGAGGTGTAATGTTTAACTTGAGTATAATAATGTTAATGATGCCTTGTTCTACATGCTTGTGCAGAATGTGATAATTACGATATGAAAGGATGTCCTGTTCTATTTGGTGATCATCCTCTGTGGCCTGGCCCAGATGTATATAATCTGCATGGAGGGCATAGATTAACATGACAGTGTTAGTCCTCACCACTGTCCACTGTACACACACTTAGCTCTTTGCTCTGCTAAATTAATTTCCTCAGAAATGGAAGGAGCTTCAGTATTATTTGGCTGGTTTAGCATGCATACTGCCGCAGATCTGCAGGTTCGTTCTATGGCACAGTTTGTTCAAATTCTGTGTACGTCATGTACAATTTTCTTTTCTGTGTTGTGCAGTCATGCTTTTGTCATGGAAGTAGATTAAAGGTCTATTTAATGTGATATTGAATGCTTTCATTTCATTATCATCTGTTTAGATTTACTTCTTTCTGTTTTTTTTTCTGTGTGGATGCTAATGTGTACATTTATGTCAAGTTTGCTTGAGAGTCAGGAGAAAATGTTTTTTGAGCCTACATAATATACAAAGTAAGACAACACACATTTGCAGACTTCCAATATTTGTAGACATGTACATATATTAATTTTATCCTTACATACGTGGCATATGTACTTTTTGCATCAGAGATGCAGATGTTTCACACATGAGGCAACTGAACTGGATCATCGAAATGATTTGTGAATTCTGGGAACATCTTACCTAACAGCATTAGACTTGTGTTTGCAATTTCTAATACTGTCAGGTAAAGATGTCCGCAGAGTTCACCGGCCGTCACAGCGGAAGATCGCCTTCATCATCCTGGCATCACCACAAGAAGAGTGCCACAACAAAAGTACTTCATAGTTGCACAGAGCTTTAAGTTGTCATTTATGTTCGCATTAAATGGATCAGCATGTTACATACATATGAAGGTAAACATATAAGTAGACACACACAAACATATTAGCCAGACTGTTAAATTAATGTGCATGACTTAGAAGCTGCTGGCTGGATTTGAGTTGCATGTAGAGTTTATCAGTGTTGTATCATGTATTAGCCATATGTAAAAGTTGTAGAAGGAGACTTTAAAGTAGGCAAACGGCTCCAGTGGAGTCAATTTTGTATAGTGCAATAAAATTTTAGAAAACAATAGCCTCCTCACCAATGGTTAACCACCACTTTGACTGCTGGTACATGTGCATGGTAATTTCAGTCGTCACGTGGATCAGAAAGGGGGAATCAAAAGTTTTGACTCTCAAAGTGGTCGCACTGTTTAAAAGCCTTTATTTGAAGCTCGAAAGTTGCCTATCAAGCAAGAATGTGTCATGAGGAAGCTGTAAGTACGCACAGGTAAGAGGTCTTACCATGCAGGGACGCCGTCTAGGACTACTCACATCGCAGAATCACTCCATAACTTCTGATTTTCAAGTACTCTTAGTTTCCTGAAAATTGCCTGTGTGTGTGCTGATAACCATTTAAGGACACACTTGTGAGAAAAAAAACAGCAGTTTATGGCTAGGTCCCAGTTAGGAAGAGCTGCAATAGAAGTTCCTGTATTCCCACTGCAGAGGATACTTCAGTTTGGGGTGGGGGTGTGCAACTAGAGTTTTATGTTCCTATTACTTTCCACTGTAGTTGGCAGCTTAAAAACCACTCCATGTAGCAACCCCAAATTTTGCACGGTATATTTTTAGTGTGCATCTTAACTGATTCAAAAGAGTTTGTTTTGGTTAGCCATAAAAGTAACCTGTTTAGTCACTGAGGTTACTTTAAGGTGGCCCAGGCAAAGGTATTTGCTTAGAAATCATCAAATTTTGATCAGTGTTTTATCAAAAATGTATGAACTGCTTTGCACAATTAAAAATTATTGTGCTTTAAGTGGAACGTAGGCTTTTGTGTGTGTCTGTCTGTGATGTGATAGTTTAAGTGTTTTTCTGTTGCCCATAAAGATGAAGAACTGATTGCCTGTATAAGAGGTGCATGCAACCTGTGATTAAGATTTACCTATTGTGTTTATAGAAAAAGTTGAAGAAACTCAATCTGCAGTTACTATGAAGTCTCATTCTACAAATGTTCCTGATGATAAGCCAAAAATGAAATGAAAAATGTGTGAAAAATTATACAGGCTAGACCCTTGCACCAAGGGCCTGTTTTCTGTACAAGTATACCTGATTTTTCAACATTTTGTGATGCATGTTTAATTACAGGCCCTTGCGAACAAGAATATAAAGGGTTTTATGGCTCAGAAAGTAAAGGGTTTTGTGGTTCAGAAAATAGATTCAAGGTATTGGGACTGCTTGAAGACTGCCGTTCTTGAAGCACCGGGCTTTGCCTGGGCCTCCTTAACAAAGAGTCGAATTGGAATATGCCCAACTGTAGCCTGCAGGAACTTGGTGCACACTGCACCCTGCTCAAAAGACCACATTTTTTAAAAGATTTCTTTCATGAGACGCAAGTGTGTTTCTCTGGTAAGTGTACTTCTTTTTAAAGACCACTTGCAATAGAAGTCCCTTTTAGCAGGCGGGGCCGGGGGAGGGGGCATGAACAGTAGATATTACTGTACGTGCTTGTGTGTTTAGCTGAATCCACAAAATACTGATAGTGACAAACTGGTATTTCAGTTCTGGTGTGTACCTTAGGTTGTGCAGGGTGTGTATATGTTGGACTTACACATCTCCTATCTGGTTTTGATAGAAGTTCAGTGAGTTGTACAGAACTAGCACAGAATCAGGCTTTATGATTCATGACACAACTTTTGCGTTCATGATTTACATCAATGTAGACACGACTGGTATAAATTTATGGTGTGGTCAAGGCGAGGGGTCAGCTAGGCCAGTGACCCAACGCCTTACCTATGTCCTTCAATGAAAAACACATAATGGCCCTGTCAAATGGCCCCTGTCATCTGGTGAAGAATGACTCCTGTGATTTGCCCCAGAGCCATATTGTTTGAACACAGCTGAACAAGACTGCAGGAAAAAAAAAAACTGGTCATGCTACACAGTGTAGTTGTTCCATTGTATGAGATGGACTGGTAGAAATATGCTATGATTTGCTGTGCTATGCAAGCAACATTCTTTGCTCAACTTCCAGCCTCGTGATACCGTAAAACTTACACACTGAGCACATACTATGTTTGTGTATAGAAGTTGCTGGGCATTAGCTTACATATAACTTGGAGCATTTTTTAGACATTTAAATGTAATGTGGAAATTCAAAGGGATAAATTGAGAGGCACACATACTTCAGCCATAGTCTACCGGGTCTCATACCTCACATAGCTCCTCTCCCCCTCCCCCCACACAGAACCTACTGAATTAATTGCAAATATGGGTAAGTTGGTGAACATTGAATTTTTGCTTAGCCTTAATGGTATTTCCTTCAGTTGTGGCCTGCATATATGACCAGGTGTTACTAGATAGACAGGTTGCAGACTCTCTGACAAACTGTCAAGTGGTCTGTGCAGGGATGGCCTGGTCACTGCACAGATGAATTCTAGGGCAAAAGGTAGCCTGTCCAGGACGAATACCGTAAACCCAATCTCTCTACCAATATAGTAGTTTTCGGTTATATTGAACATATGGCATGTATGTACAAGTACAATGTATGTGGTGTGCTTGACCACAAATTCACAGCAAATACAACCCCTGAGGGCAAAATGTTTGCTGAGCATTTATTCAAGTGGTTTTGCTCCTGTGATGAATCTTAATAGGAAGTGTAGGGGTTTTGGGGTTCCAAGGTTACGCGAGGTTATGCAAGGTCTTCAATACAACTCTAGTGGTAGTACTTCATGTGCATAGGACCCATTGTCATGTTGGGAGCACAGCGATCATTACCTATTAATTCAAATCAAGTATGGGCAAGGGACTTATGCAGCCCCTAACTTTTCCAACACTAAGACCAGTTATTTTCATTGAGGTTGGTTGCTAAATATACCGAGCACAAATATTAGCTGTTGTCCAAGTGCACTATGCACAGAAAGCTCATGGTTTGACTTGTGCCTTTTTCTTCTTCATGCCAGTAACTGGCTTAACACCTCAAACGTAACACGGATCAAAAAGGTTTAGAGTTGTTTTGGCAGCTAAATTGTGTCCACTTTTAAGTGGAACATGCTCAGGCTCAGGGTACTTGGCTGAGGACCCAGGCAAACAACCTGCTTGTGGTGGGGCTGGGGGGTGGTGGGACCCACAAGCCACAGAGAAAACAGGTGTGCAGGGCTTGACATTAAGATTTGTGATGACTTATCTCATGTGAAAATTTTAAAGAAATCTGGACAACTTTCACAGTTCATGATGAAAAGGTATATTTCACAGGTCTTTACAATTCATGGGATAACGTTATGATTTCACCACAGGCCACCCAGTGTTGAAATGTCAATTCATAATTCACAGTTTATTGAAATGTTGGGCTGTGTTTCACAACTAATCTAGGCCTTGCACAGCTCACAAAATGATTTTTTTTTAGCATCATAGTGCATGAAAAATTGATATGCTGTAATCATGATTAAAAAAAATACCTTGTTCCTTCCCACCTTTGTAGTTTGGGACGAAATCATTACCATGTATTAGTCCTGGACAATTTTTTATCTTTTTTAATTTTTTGGTGAGTAAAAATTAAAAGATATTGTGTTAAAATGAAAGCATAAATGCTGAAAGAAAAAAAAAAACTCTTTCAATCAAATTGTGCAGCTTCTGATGAATAAAGTCAGTTGAAAATTGAATGTTGATCATTTCTACCACCTTAATTCATTCCATACTATGGTCACATGCCAGAACCACTGACTTAAGACTATAGGCATGTTAGTACTTGAACGAAAGCTCTTTTCATGAAGAATTTAAATGTGCAATTACCGTCTTAAATCTAGGTAAATATACAGAAAAATCAGGGACTGGTATGGAATGAGTTAACACTTTGACCTATTTGATGGACATGACTGAGCAACCTGCCAGTTACAGAGAGGCAGATATTGCAATGAATGTCTTTCGGTATGCACCTCTCTCCATACTTTTTAAAAGCTTTATTTTTAGATTTTCAAAAATGGGGTTGAGGCTTAATTTCCTTTGATTATTGAAATGGCTCCTGTGTTATTGAATATACTCTTTGAAATGACCACAGTTTGTTGTACACATGCCAGCCCCTGATCTTACCAATGGAATTTGTCACCAAAAAAGTATGCACTAAAACTGTTTTGATGCACATTGTAGTGGGAGTCAGTGTAGGGCTGGTTTGCTCACTGTTCCAATCAATATTATGCACATTTAACATGAAGTGTTTGCACTAACACACTTACAGGGAAAACTAGAAAAGATTTGCTTCAAAGCAAATCGGTCTACCTACAAAAGAAAGTTGTTGCTTCGTACATTCATTTTGAAATTGGAAAAGCTACATGACAGAAAACATGAAATTCAACCAAAAAAACTGTCACAAAAGAAGGCTCTTGGCATGAAAAAACTCTGCAGCTTAAAGGAAATGTCAGACAGCAAGAAAGGATCTTGATAAAACAGAATGTCAAGTGGCAGCAAACAAACAAGATTTGGTATTGTAGTGCGACTCTTGCTAGTTCTAGTGCACCCTTCCTTACTATGTTGATTCATGTATGGATCACTTTTGACACTTTAGGTGAACTGATGACAAAATGGTCTCCCTATGGTAGCATTAAAGTGGGTTTTTTTTCCTGATATGAGTGTAAACAACAAATCCAGTGATGTACAATTACATGTAATTGACCGCTGATGTTGAAACTGGAAAAGCTACATGACAGAAAACATGAAATTTAAGAAAAAAAAATATTGCAAAATAAGGTTCTTGGTATGAAAAAACCCTGCAGGTCAAGAGGAAATGTCAGACAGCAAGAAAGGATCTTCATAAAACAGAATGTCAAGTGGCAGCAAAAAACCCCCAAGATTTGGCCTTGTAGCCAGATTGTAGCTTATTCCAGCACACCTTTTATTACAACCGATTCATTTATGAATCTATTTTCACACTGTAGCATGCACTGATGACAAAATGGTCTCCACATGGTAGCATTTAAGTGTTCTCCCTCCTCCCTCCATTCCCAACATGAGCGTAAACGACAAATCCTAAAGATGTATATACACATGCGATGGACTGCTGATGAGAGATCATGGCCTGTTGTGTGTCTGGTCTATCACAAATATGTGCAAGTCTCCTATGGTGGATCCTAATTTGCACTATTTTAACTTCACTGTTAGGGCCACACAGTGTTCACAGATTGAAGCTGTAGTGGTGCCTGAGAGCTCAGCTCTGGACAAAATTGATGATGCACAAACCTAGGATGTGAAGTCCCAAAGACACATCTACACTAAATAGTTTTGAAGATAGATATTCAACATTTAAATTTTTCCAGTCCCCCCATAGACATGAATACCAATTCTACAACTTTTTTTCCTGATTCAAGTGGTTGTGCCAACAACCCAAAGCTATGAATTGAAGTTGCAATAACCCCTTTACCTATAAGTTCGAAGATATTCAACATTTGAACTTTCCAAATGCCCCTAATTAGCATAATTAAAATCCTACAAGTTTTTTGGTGGTTCATTGGATGCACTTACAGCACAAACCTGTGAATTGAAGCTGGAATGGCACATCTACCAATAATAATTTTAAAGATATTCAAGCTTTACATTTTCAAATGGCTCTGATTTGTATATTTAAAAAAAAATGTCACCCCTTTTCATGAAAAAGCCAGACTGTATGCATGTTAAGTTTGTACTTTCTGCATATAATCTTCAAATAAAATTTTGCAGAAATATGATTCCAAAGAAAGAAAAGAAGGAATGAATGAAAGAAAGAAAAGGAAAGAGAAAGAAAGCTTACTGATCAGAGGGAATATAGTATGAGATATTGTAAGTTTTTTCGGGACCACAAGCCGCCTTCAGAAAGCTGATTTGCATATAATCAGGAAGACGGTGTGTAAAGTGTGGGGGAGTGGCAGCACATCAAGATTATCAGAGGTTTCCCTTTGTCAAGCTCTTCATGTGATCCTTATCATGTAGGAGGTCATCCAATTACAAATATTAACAGATCCCATTGGTAAATGTTGACCTGTTGTGTACCATGACAGCAAAGGCAGTGGTCAGCGGAATTTGCATTGCTGGGTATATGTCATGTTACAGCTGCCCTTGTGGGAGCTCCAGAATGAGTGGCCGGGCAGGGTAAAGACTGTATCTGTAGTAGCCCAGAGCTTGTGGTATGTGTCATGATACTTTAAATATTAAAAGCTCTCTGACGAAGAATTTGGATGCAGTCTCCGTATTCGTTATATCGGTCTGAATGTGAAAATAGGCTATGGGATGGGTTAACATGGGGAAGAGAAAAAAAAAAAGAACTTCAGAAAAGCAGGTATTGACGCACTGTAGACTGACTGTCTGCATGCATTGCCACTCACCTTTGCTGCCTCAACATCTAAATCTTACCATGCAAACAAATCGTGTGTATCAAGCCAGTCGTCGTCACGTTCATATTGCCCATGTGCACTTACATATTACCTGTGACGCTAATACAGATTTTGCTTGCTTCATATTCATAGCTGTCTTTTAGAGAGCACATATACATATACTGTACATATATTTAATTATTTATTTAGTCATATATGTATGTGTATATATTTATTTGATTTATTTTTTTGAGTCAGTATGCATGGTCCTTTGGTATTAAACCCTGTCCCTCTTAAACTGGCCAAAACTACATGGTGGTCAAATGACATGTGTTTCACTGGTCAAGCCTTATTCCAACAGTAGTGAAAACCAATCTGACTGAGAATTACAGATCAAGAGCTGTCAAGATAACCCCAGATTAACAGCTTTCCTTGGCATGGGTTGGGTATTAACCAACCAATCCATGTGGAAGAAAGCTGGTGACTCTTCTTCATTGAAGGTGAAATGGGTTCAATCATTTGGGTGGGTCACCTGTTTGATCATTCACTGGCATGTCTCTTAGTGTGTCTAGGAGTCAACTATCACTTCAAGGGCCCTTTGTCATTCTAGCAGGCAGGATGACCAGTCAGGGAAGTGGATACTATTGAAGATACACACAGGAAACCAGATTGTAGGTGATTTACATAGAGTAACAGGAGGAATTGCTCTGGGAGAAAAAAGATACAAAATCTACCAACAGTAGCGAAAGAGATATTGATTTGGCGTTTGACCTTTAAATGCTTATAGATACACAAGGATAGGGTTTGTGTGTGCCCTGGTTCCCCTTCACACCCTGAAGAGAGGCCACCCCCTCTACAAAGGCCTCTTCATGCAGCAAGTAGGGCATTTTCATTGTATTTTACCTCTCAAGATAGGCCACCCCTCTTATAAGGCCACTTTTCTAGTGCCTATGGGATGGCCTTATAACAGGGGGACCACTGTATCGGCTGATATTGAAGAGACCATGCAATTTGAAAAGCTATACAGTTTGCAGTCCTTTTTTCTCCCCTGTCAAAGAAATGTCTTTATCAGCACTTTTAAAGTAACACGGTAGAGGACTGCTGTGGGTATTTGATTGAGAGACAGGGATCAGGCTGGCAAGTGGTGGTTCTCTAGGGTGTATATTTGTACCATGACCCAGCTTTGTACCTGTCTACGGCTGAGTGTATACTTACAGTTGCTGATAAAGCTGGTATGATAGGGGCCATTACCGAGAGCCCATAGGTCAAGGATTCACCTGTCTCGGCCTGGCACAGGTCTGCCTGGCCTGCAGGTAGTTTTTCAAGTGCTGGTATAACAACATTGCGCAACTACTTTTGATGCAATCAGCCTGCGATAGTCTCTTGGCTACTTTCATTTCCATTAGCTTAGTCCTTGGGAGCTAATTTTCTCAGGCTAAATTATAAAAAAAGGTCACCATCAGTGTGACTGGCACCATAATTAATCATTACTTGTTTGGTAACTGGTTTTGAGGACAGCTGTTCACACTGAATGGACCAAACTAATTAGAATGAAACCAGGGAAGTAGATTGTCAGAGAACATATTAGGGATTTTTGTGCTCTTGGCTCAGCCTTATACTGTGCCTTATCATGTTTGCCTCCTAGATACAGCCGTAGGTGTGATAAAAGCAAGTATCTCAAGCCACCCAAGTCAAGTGCTAAGTTAATACATATGCTGCACCTATGCATGTAAATCTTGTAAACTGAACAGGGCAAGAAATGGTTGAAGTGTGTGTGTAATGGAGTCCTAACAAGTAGACCGGCCATTGCGGTTTTTTGAAGCCTCCCACTGCTCGGCCCCTTCACAGTCTGTTGTTGTGTTGGCATGGTAACCATATACAAGCCTGAAGCATTGTAGAGCCAGAGTTTGACACCTCCTGTAGTGCTGTACAAACATAGGACACATTCTGTGACCATGACGTGGTGCACTTATGTGCATTTTCAAACTTCCTTATGGGTGGCACAAACCACTGAAAACGGGAGAAGCTCATTGATATTTTTACTCGACCAGGTTCTTGAACCTGACGAGGTAATCGTTGATAAAACCTGGAATGTTCTAATGCCGAGGTCACTGTATGTTGAGCCTCTTAGTGCAGAGCTTGAGGCTGAATAACAGTAAACAGTTTTCCCTCACCACAAACACCCAGCGTGCACTCAGGAAAATTGCTGACCTGGACCATTCTTATCTCCTCTGGAACTATGACACGATGATGGCACTTGATTGATAGGACATTTTATGAGGACTTTCAATGGCTTTTCATTGTGATTAGCACTGGGATAGCTATGGTGACATATTTTTTTCAGGGCTACAAATACCTGTCCCTTGTTTTCACCTGAGTGTACATAGACCAGGCAAACTGCAGGTCAGGTTCTGGTTGAAAACAGATGGAAACCAGGAGACAGTGCCAACAAAATTGTATAAATGTTGATCACTCAGACCCAGATGAAAGGTGACCTTTTGGGTCCACTAATTCTGTAGAATTTGTTGGCCTTCTGTGGGTGAATTAAAGCCTGATGAAAACCCACACAAGGACTGAAATAGCTGCCCCAAAGGTTCTGGTAAACTTTCATTTACCTTTTTATCATTAGTACTATTATTATTATTCGAGTTTCAGGTGTGCACAACACACATAAGAGTGAAAAAATGGGGCGAAAAATTAAGAGGGAAAGTAATAATGTCACCAGTGGTCAGCATGTAGGGTTAAAGATGGCATGAAAAGAAGGGAGTCGGTGCCAGGGGACTGCTGGGGTATTGTTAAAGGGAAATGGAAATGCCAGCAAGCCGATATACACCCCTCCCCACCGAGTAGGTGATAGGGGTAATTAATGACAAAGTGAAGGGTGACAAAGAGTGACCTGAGGAGAAAGGGGAGTATATGGTAGGCTGGTCAGTGAAGTCATAGGGACACCAGCAGCATACTGGTGGATGACAAGGTCCTGTCTGAAAACACAGATGTACAGTGGACAGTCAAATAATTATAGAGGGCCTGCAGAAAGTAAGGCAGAATTAGGTGGTGATAAGGATGCCAACACTTTTAAGTCATAGGAAAACTAGGTGAAAGTGGCATCTGTCTATGTGTCCACCTTCCATTGTTACAGTGCTGCTGGACCTGCCTCCAGGGCGAGGTGACCACAGCGGCCAGCTTGTACAGATACCCCTTGACAGGCAGCAAGGACCTGCTTTCTCTGGCTGCCATGTACATGTTTAACTTAGTCAGTTGCATGTGGCCTACCCATGCTAGATTCTTATGTATTGGGTCCTAAGTTCTTTTTATCCTCAGAGTGCATATTTGCTGCGTGAGTTTACTCAGGGTGAAGTGGACCAAAGCCATACAAAAGCAGTCATAGTGCTACACCTACGCCAGAAACGGTGGTGGTGGTGGTGGGTGGGGGGGGAGATTGAGTTGTGTATTCTCATTGGTGGGAGTCTGTGCAATGCAAGGTGGTGTGGCGTGCATTCTTACACCTTTAGAATTCCCCAGTCTTTGATGTGTGTAGGCTTGGCATGCCCACATCAGGCTGGTACCTGGAGCTTTAAGCTGTGGGCAAAAATCTAACTTGTTGTGACACTGCTTGGCAACCAGTCAGGGGACACCTCACCAGTTGTTAATTAGTTTGTCTCTCCCATCCCTGTTTCCAATACCATGGAGGGTGAGCATATTTATGAAATATTACTTGAAATAAACAACTTGAATACAGCTGCAAAGCCACAAATTGTATAAATTCCAGTAAATCGTCAACATTCATTAGCAGGTGACAAAAGTCTGGCATGTTCAGCAGTCACTGAAATAGACTCATTGTTTCTGTGAGATGAAGAAAGGTTTTGGGGAGTAATGTACATGTATTTCGTGGATCAACATGTTTGGCCTTGAGGATTATATTAGTCTCAGGGTACACCTTATCCACTTTGATCTCAGCGCAATGTTTACTGTGTGCTTGGGAAAAATGGTCCCTAGATTGGGCATGTGCGTGGAGGAAAAATAGTGTAACACCTGAACAGTAAACACGCGATGACTAGCATTGATTCTCGTCACAGAGTCTGGCTGTTTGCTACTTTTATCTCTGGTGCTTGCAAATAGATATGGACAAAAACTTGTCCAGTCTGGTTGTTGGGTCTTTTCCCATTGGTTACGGTGCATGTAGTGTAGATATTTGAATTGCAGGGTTTTCATTGCTTGGGAGATTATAATGTTCGCAATTTATTCACAAGTTTCTTGTAGTTATGGATGAATGTGACATATACAAAGACTTTGATGTAATCACGGGTAGTGCAAAACAGGGATAATGCCATTTTCACAATGCTACCAGGTTCTTGCTCCAATATCCCCAAAATTGCAGAACTCAACTTTATAAATGGTTTCAGCAGTTTTGGGTATGGCTCAAAATACTGAACTTGTCCCATCTGGCCCAACTTCTCTTATTTGAGTGTAAATACACCATGTATTGAGAATCAAAAGTAATCCAACGAAAATTTTTGGATGATTCATTTCATACAGTCATTGTAGTAAATTGATGAGTATGTTTCAGATCTGTTTCTCATGATATAAAGCAGACGTTGTGTAATTGACATTTGAAAGTTCTAGGTGTATACTGAACAGTGTGTGTATAATGTTTTAGAAATGCATGCATGCGAAGAGTAGGAAAAATGCACGCACGGATACACTTTTAATTTATGGCAAAGTGCTTTTTAAGTGACTAGGTTTGAAAGCTGCCGTTTCAAATTTTTACCATACATTGAAAGTTAATTCTTGTGCTAACATAATGAAGGTATCCTGTTTTGTCCAACTTCAGCTTATGAGGGAGCGAGCGGACATGTTACTAGGTAGGCGTATCCCTGGTCAGCCATGCGGCAGGGGACGGAGACTGCGATGTTCGTCTGTGTCCCGCCCTCTAATGGACCTTCCACCTTGACGAATACCTGGCTTACCACACATGCAGCTTTGTTTTACGTACTGATGAGTACATCGCATGATGCTGTTACACACGGCACAGCAACGAGTGCAAGACAGACATAATGATATACAGGCCAGTTGGGTACACTTATGTCAGGTGCCAAACGAACATGGATTGGATTTCCAGAAGTGCGAAGAAAAAAAAAAAAATCGTGAATACGCCATGGAAAAGTTATCAGAGGCAGCCATGGGTTGTATCTTTGTGAAACATCTGTGGTGTCCATGTTTCATAGTGAAAGGATATTGTAGGGCAGCAGCCGAGCGGAACTCCTATCCCCACCCATTGAACACTGCCTGTCTCCCGGCCCTCTTTTCAGTCGGCTTTTTTTTTCGCCCATTGCATGTGTTGGAAGGATGATGCTTTCAACATAATCACACCATGGAAATTACATTTAAAGGTAGTTTGGTCCCAGTGAAGAGTAGCTTAGCACACGGAGTGACACTACCATTGATCGTGACATTACCATTGATCGGGCATCTGGCACTTGATGGATACGTGGTAACCTTGCCTTCGTTCTGTCCATCTAATATTGGAGAAAGCCAGCCCAATGATTCCTCTAAGTGATCTACATGTATATAACAACGTCCTTGAGTGATACAAATAGAGATAGATGGAGCTGACACGGTATGGGGTACGCTGCCCAGTGAGACCCAGCCATTGGATGTGCACAGGAGGGCAACAGTGGATTTTAAGAAACTGTATCTAGAGGATTCTAATTATCTTGAGTCATCCAAAATGAGGGTTTCTTTTTTTTCTTTTTTAATTAATTAACTACAAGACACTGGGGAATAAAGATGTGCCTGGGGAGTATCAGAAGCCCATTTAAAAAAAAGAAAAAAAACTTTCCATATTCGTAGTTACCACATGAAAGGCATTGGTGTTGTGTGAAGCTATAAGTAACCAACTGTGCTAATGACACTTTTTGTATTAGTTTTGATGTTGGCAAAATGGAGGTTGAATTCTGCTGAGTTTTGGACAGCCATTCCCTGGGTTTGACCACAGTTATTGTCCTAGTAGATACAGAAAACAGAACTAGAGTGGGCAGTTGGCAGGATCTCTGGTAGGCACAGTTCACGTCTTTATAAAAATAAGATAAAGGTAGAACCAGACAGACACGTGCTTACAGAAATACCCAGTATGTAATGCATTACAATTTACTGCCTACAGTGAGGGTTAGAACCAATTTGATAAAATCTGAATTACCTTCCTTTCATGAAAGGAAAGCTTAATTTGGGACATTCTTGTAAGCTGAGGTACTGCTGTGGCTCAAAGCTTAATGTGGAACATTCTTATAAACTGTGGTACTGCTGTGGCTCAAAGCTTAATGTGGGACATTCATATGAACTGCGGAACTGCTGTGGCTCAACAACCGAGTGTCCATATAAACGTGCAGCTGCCTGCATTAAATGAGGGCAAAATGTATTGCTGCTGCAGAAATGGCTATCCAGGAACATGACACTTAAAAAAAAAGAAAAAAAATCATAGTCACATTCTTCAGCAGGCTCTGAGCTGCATGTAGAAAGAAAATGGCACGTGTTTGGAATAAGTAGTCTTTATTTCTAGAAATGCCAGGAACTTGACACACATATTCATCAGTACACCTATAGCATGGCTAATAACTTTCATTGTTGCATAGGACAGGGTCATAGAAATTGGCGGGAAAATGATATGATTGTCTGCTATTTCCACAGTTGATGGGAGTACAAAGAACAAATTCACATGTGGCGTCCTGCGCTGATCATTGATAGAGTGGTTTAGATAAATGCCAAAGCAAAACAGACTCAAGTTAACATTTGCTTTGCAAAGATACATTGATAAAACAGAGATAGACTGCCACATGCTGTGTAATTTTGCAGCAAATACACAGCAAAAAATTCCAAAGCAAAAACTTGTTATTGTAAGGCACATCATATTTAATACTAGTTCAGCATATGAACCAAGGCAAGATGGTCAAGAGCAATTGCTCTAGAGACATGTTTTGATGCAGCTTGTGGTATTTTTTCATCACAACAACCGGCCTAGGTAATTTTTTTTTCTTTAATGTAAAAATCTGTAAAGGCAATGTAGAGAGACTTAGATGTGTGTGTGTGTGTGGAATCTTAAGACAGAAAGTACACAGTAGTCTTAAAATGCAAGGTCACAAGTGCTTGGGATTACCTACAAAAGTAGAAAAATGAGCAAGTCCTGGTGAACTTACATTCTGTGACTGTAAACTGAGTTTTTTTGTTTGTTTTTTTCTTCTTTTTCTGAACTGAGCTACACAGGTTTTTAGTATATTGCTGTAAGGGATTTGTAAGTTTTTGCAAATGTTTGATCAACAATTTAGTCCCTGTAGAACAAGCATAGAATCAGTGAACCTTCAAATTAAATAGTGAAAGTTTAAATAGCAGAAGGCATTTCACTTTGAACAAGCTATGGGACAATTGGCAAAAGAATATGTTTGGCTGTACAAGAACAAGAGCCTTTGCCTTTGTTGTGACATTAACCCTTGTGACACAGAGCTGACAGTTTTTGTTGACACACCCTGGGGGTGTTAATGCACCCACTGTGCACAAATCTGCTGAACATCTATATATATTTCTTTATTCTTATCATTTTTGTGTGTGTGTGCATGCATGTAAACATGCATGTGTGTGTGTGTGAGAGAGAGAGAGAGAGAGAGAGAGAGAGAGAGAGAGAGAGAGAGAGAGAGAGAGAGAGAGAGAGAGAGAGAGAGAGAGAGAGAGAGAGAGAGAGAGAGAGAGAGAGAGAGAGAGAGAGAGAGAGAGAGAGAGAGAGAGAGAGAGAGAGAGAGAGAGAGAGAGAGAGAGAGAGAGAGAGAGAGAGACCACCAATAGGAAATTGGGAGGATTGGTTAGGCATTGGTTCGGATAGGAACGTTATTCAGTCTGCAGATGCAAGAAGATGGGAGAGACGAGGAAATTTGGAATTAATTCTAATACACAAGAAATAGCTCTGCGTGCTGTTTTGAAAAACTTGCAGTTCTTTTATAATTTGAAAGTGTACCTATGCATGAGATTTGCCTATTATATGTTTAGTGGCTGAATTAATGTTATGTATTGACTATTAAGAGAGGAATAATATAAAAAAAAAAGTTTAAGCAAAACAAAGGTATTTTGGCAGTAGTCGCCGAGAATCGCGACTGGTTTCGACCCAGGTAGGTCTCATCAGGCACTGAAATTTTGATGGCTGCTAACGCCTTTTATATATACACGAACATATGGGTAGCTGCATGCTATTGTGTGGTGTGAAAAAGTGGCGTGGTATCGTGGTATATTTAAACGTCACAAGTGGGTATGTGTTGTAACTCAACATAGGGCTTACACACTTACCCAACTTGATTCATTGTGTGTACATGTGTGTCCAGCACATGTTGTTACATCAGTGTTCTAGTGGCCTGATGTAGAAGAGATGATGTATAACTATTGAGCTTTTATTTAAATCCAGTGATTGTCCAGTCATATGAATGTGTTTGTATAGTGTGGAAGGAAAATAAAGTGCAAGATTTTCCTTTTGTAGGAAAAAAAGGAATAATGTAAATTTGGGACGTATATTGCCCTGTTATTGTGGATTCAGACATTGATATCATGAGGCTAATCACCAGATGCATAATAAAATTGAAGAAATTTCTCGCTTTGATGCATTCAAAATCTGTTGATAAACTCAGGAAAGTACTGTGGTATGTCTTGTATTGTTGTTACCTGGTGTCTTATTCCACCCACTGTGTGCTACTGTAGACTCCAGGAGAGGCAGTATTTACATTGTGTGTGAATCAATTTTCAAGTCAAAATTCCTCTGCATTACCGTTCGAAAATAGGCAGCGCATAAACTTCATGCGTTCAGATCACAGGTTTAGACTTGACATCATTTTGATATGTAACTTGAAGAAGTTGCAAACAAGTTACGCTACATAGAAACAATGGGGGGACAAGAATGAGCATGGAAATTCAAGAAACGAGATCACCTTGATGGTGTATATGGTCACTCATGAACAACACCATATAAGCTATTTGCAAGTCTAATGAGGCAGTAAGGGTGATTAGTAAAATTGAGCAGTGTTGCGAGTCAGAGGTCTATTTTTTGTAGGGTGACATTTGCTGTTTGTTAAGGTGTGGGGGAGAGAGAGAGAGGGTGACGGCATTGTTGGTTCACCCTGTCAGTGCTGCAGTAACCACACAGGTGGTGTATAACTTGACCTTTCAGTTCGCTCCCAATCAGTGCTGACTTGCTACTGCAAGCTGTGAATTCTCACACTGTCCTTCAACTGTGTATAGTGTCCAGGAAAGGGGAGGGTAACTGGCGACCAGTAATCCTGTAGGGACACTTTATGCCCAGCGGCCAAAACAAAACCCTCTTCAATGCCCTTTTGTGGGTTCTCTGTGTGCAAACATTCGTTGGAGATAAGTTGGGGGCCAATTTCGTTGAATTGGAAATCTGGCCGCTGATTACAGTATAAAGTGAGCATCTCTAGACGGGTATACAAGTAATCATCATAGGTACTTCCTTATTGGCTGGTACAATCTTTCAAGTTATTCGCAGAATTCTGTGTCTGTCATTATAGTTCATTGTGAACATTACATGTTCCTTTGGCAGTTGAGAAAATTGGTCACTTCAGAAAGAATGGCCAGCAGTTCAAGGGCCAATCTATGGTGTATGCACGCAGCTCTGCCCTGAAGGTAGAAATGAATATGCAGAGGCGCCACGTGAGTACGGAGATTGTAGACCAGGAGCTGAGGAAACATGTGCTGATTTGTATGGAGATGAACACATGCTTGGGCGTGTTGGCAGTCATAAGAGTTCTGCATGGAGTTCAAATCCTTACAGTTAGTACATCAAACACACATTGTTGCCATGGAAACGGACAACACCAGGACAATGTCTTGGCATAGTGCTTTTACTGGAACAATACAAGCTGTTGTAACAGCTTATTTCTTTGACCAGATCAGATGAAGAATTTGAGCCTGTCGTATGAACGCTGTCAATTAGCAATTTAGCTTGTTTCGGTGGCGTTCAGTTACATTGTAGAAAGGCTAAATTTGGCATGTGGGATTAGTCTAATGATGTCAACTGATTAAGGGACAAGAGTGGTCTATAACTAAGACCATGAGGCTGATGGTGTGCAGACACGCAAAAGGCCAACTGAGGAATAATTAGCAGATTATACTGTGTTGTCATCCCCAAGGCCCTCTCCCCAGTGAGCCAAAACCATAAGAATATTGCTATTGCCCTAGGGATCAAATTGAGTCAGGCTGACAAATTAAACATTGATTATTGTGTCCAGTATCAAGAACTTGGGTCATTTGACACAAGCGTGACCTGTGTCTTTTCATCTATGTTATCAAGAAACAGGTGGGAGTGTATCAAATGCTTGTTGGCGATGGAAGTGGGCAGTTTTGACCGTGCTTTGTGGTACAGATTTATAATGGTCTTTATGCCTTCTGAGAAAGATACAGGTATTGATTTTCTGCCACAAGTGTGTTCAGTGAACATATGGGTGGCTAGACAGGACGCATGAAGTCATAAATTAGGCAACATTTTGTAGACCTAAAGAAAGCTTTTCACAGTGTTGTACGAGATAGGTACACTTTAAAGTTCATAAATACCTGACTTGAGAAGACAATGATTTTGTTGAAAGTGGTAATGCACTACTGATTAGAGGCAGGCCAGTGTAATACTGTGTGAAAGATGTGCTCCATGCAGTACAGTAATATCCAGTATAAACGTCCAGTAACACAAGCAGGTGTATGTCTTGAAAAGTGATTTTAAATACAGCCAAGATAGTATGGTATGAACATAACAATGTTTCAAAAAGAGAGCTGTATGTAAACCTGAATCTGTGCTGTGCTGGGGGGGGGGGGGGGGTATAGACATGCTTTTGTATGAAAGGTCTTTTTATGAAAAATTTCAGGGTGAAATCATTATATAATTATTCAGATCTGCCCTACTTTTGTGATTGATGCTGACGGAGTTAAAGAAAATGATGATATTTATCATGGTGACACTTATAAAGTGCACCTTGCACGACAGGGCAGTAGGTTACAAAAGGGAACTGTGATTGGGTGGGGTTGAGTGGAAAGGTAGGCCTAGTGAGTCATTTAGCACCAGAGTTGTGTCGTGAAATGTCAGGACAGATTTTTTCTTCTTCTTTCTTTTCTTTCTTTTTTTCTTCAATAATTGCAGTGACCCGAGACTTGAATAGCAAGGCATTTGACATACTTACTGAAAACTAGTCCTCAGATACATTGTCAAGAACCAGTTGTGGGTTGGGTCGGGGCGTGCTTCGATCTGGTGGCATGGACCTTCAATATAAGGATGTATTTAGGAAAGTTTGTCGAGAAATCTACAGGCCTTAAAAAGGAAAGACCAGGTTAATACTTGTATTGAGAAAGTGCAGCAGTGAGGGGTAATATGGGTATAGTATTTCTCATGATGTTCATGGTTGCATCCATTTTCCCTTTTTCGTAAGGTTAGTGCTGGAGGTCTCCTGTATTGCCGTTCGTAGTGTTGGCCAGTGGCACACATACTGCATCTGTAGACCATATTAATTTCAAGCTTGTGTATTGACAAAATTATATTTTGTGAAACGAGGATAAGTTATGTATGTGTCAGTCAAGGGAGTATTATCCAAAGCATTTTACAGGTAAGTACACACCAACCCGTCGATTTCTTGTAATTTTGGAATAAATAAAATGGTGGTCAATTTACATGTATATTTGTCTTGTTAAACATTCCTCTGCATCCTGACCTTGGATCCTGTCATCTACGTCACCAAATCTAGGGTCAAACAAAATCATAATTTTATTTCTGGTTACTGGACCTACCTGCCAAAAAAAAAACCACTCTCAATTTTGTCTTGACAGGTGGTGGAGAAAGTAAAGAAAAAAATCTTGTTTCAAATGTAAACACAAGAAAACTTGGGCTTACACTGAAAAACCAGTAAAACTGCCGCAAAAATCCAAAATTAAATTGAGCCAAAAAAAAGAAAGAAGCTACCTAGATTTTTTTTTTTTTTCGGCATGCAACAGGAAACCTACATATTTGTGTGGCCTCAGGTACAGGTGATTTATGCTGGCCAGTGTTCAATGCCTACCAGCAATGCCTTCGTTTTGTCTTCACATCTTGCTGGCTGTACCTCAGGTAAAAAGATGAATGACGGTAAATGATGGTACAGTTGAGCAGGCAAATTTGTATTGTCAGGGAAGTCAAAAATACCTGCTAAAATGTCTTATCATTACATCAGTGAAAGCATGTGTAGCAGCATGTATCAACTTTTGAATATAAAATCAACCAAAGGCACTTTGAAATATATATATATATGAAACTTTATTTTAAGAGGGTGACCCAGTTAGTGCCAAGAACGCTAATCTACCCCAGGGCACTCTTTAAAATTGGTAAATGAGTTTGTGACATGACTGATAGAAAAGTATTGAAGCTTAATGAAAGTTTGTATGCGAGATTTGAAAGATCATGATCCAAGGGTACCAAATATTGCATCTTTATTGTCACGTAGAAATACAGTGGTCCCTGTCTTGAAAAAAACACCTGTTCAGGGTACTTTCCCTGCTCTTTTTATCTTCTTTATACCTCTAATGGAAGACCACAATTTGGTAGCGCCCCAATCAGTGGTCTTTGGAGACTGTTTCACTGTTTTGTTTTGCACAAGAATTGTCTTTGGATTTCTTCACCTGCTCTCGGCTTTGTTTTGAGAAAAATAAGTGCAAACTGTCTGTCTCATGTCAAGACCATGGCAGTATTTTAAGAGAGACCAGCACATGTGTGGGAAACATGCACAAAAACCCCTTGGTACATTTTGAAGGCAGGGTTTTGAAATTAGAGGGTGTCTAGGTGCCCCGGGCAACTTCCACTCATGTCATGCAACTTTGTTTCCTTAGCTGGTTTCCCATAGGGCAACTTTCTATCTTCAGCAAAAGGGGTCATTTCCAACAATTATGGTAACATTAAAAATTTCCTAGAACTTCTTCATGCAGAAACGCTGTTTTCATAGTGGTGACAAATATACCTCTTCATTTATATATGCAACATTTTAAACATCAGTGTCTCTTAACAAGCTAACTAGTAACTACAATTCTTATGTGGTGGGAAACCAGGCAACTTTCTGGAGGCTTGGGCAACATGTTAAAAATGCTGTGGTTGCCCAGGGGCAACTTGGAAAAACAAGGTGAATTTCTACCCCTGGAAGGTAATACAGGGTGGCATTGTTCCTTGCCAAAATGGGGAAAAATGAACACTGAGTGCACACTAGACTGACAAATTGCATTCCAAGTCCTGTATACACAATGATTATTTTGTAGGGTTCAACAAAATATGAAATCCTTGGATAATGCCCCGAATTATATGTTCTTTTCGCGTGTTTAGAATCTTACTCTCATGACTTAAAACCTTAAAAGCTGCAGCAAGATGCTTCAAAATGCTGCAGGTGGACCATTATGTATGTTCCTCCTTTGTAATTTGCTGATGGCATGGGCCACAAAATGGACTAATTACATCACAAAACTTCCATTTAGGGAATTTTATAGACATTATTGTCTACAACATCTAAAAAAGACCATCCTGTTGTATTAAAATCAACTTAAAGGCCATCCTATCTAGAAAAAAAGTCATCACTAGTTGCGTGTAACTCGGTTAGCAAAGTGATTTTGCATTGGGGGCAGTGTGTGCTCAGTGAACCCCGCTGTAGGGCGAGGGTGTGGGGACACTGAGGGGGCGCTGTGCCAGCCCCATACCTAACCACATTTCACCTGTTTCCTGCACAAAATTACCAGTTTTGCCCTGTATCATAGTTGTGTTTCAAAGTCTGTCTGCACTGACATCAAATAGGCAAAAAATAATGACCTATCTCATTTCCATTTACAGTTAGAGCTGTTTTTTTCAGGCTGGTGGCTGGTACTAATTTTCTGGGTGGTAACTATTCATGTAAGGGTTCACGTACAATAAAGTGTACATATGAGATTAAAGAATGTTCCAGCCAGTCAAATTGAAGTAGACCCCCCCCCCCCCAAAAAAAAAAAAGGAATGTATTCCGCATAGGTGAAGGTGAAAGTTTGCTTTTTTTTCTTGAGGGAGATAGGGGTGGATTGTCAAGTGTGTTTGTACTTCTGAGAATGTACTTGAAATTGTTGTGAGCATTTATTTCTCTCTGGTAAGTTTGCTTGGGAATACATAAATCTGTCATAATTGAATTGGAACATAATATGCATCAGTAATACACGAACGAGACTCCACAAATGACAAACTGAGTGTTTGCAGGTAGTTTGTGCACTTCAGACAAACAGATTTCCATCATGTGTAATCCATAATTGTTGATTTTTGTATTTTCGGGGGTACATACATAAACTTTTCGAAAGTTTGGAAATTTGCAGGGTCTTAAATAGGCAGTTTCAAACAGTCAATGGAGTTCATGAGTCAGTTCTGTTCAAGAGGCTCCCACAATGCATGCACTTGTATCTTTTGCACCTGGAACCAAGTAAAAACCAACTAGTGTTCAAATATTTGTATACTTCAATGTTTTTGACATATAGTAACATTATTAGCCCCCCCCCCCCCCATGCAGCCAAAAAGCGACCTTATAAGCGGAGTGGCCTCTCTTGAGGGGAGACTATAATGGAAATACCATACTTTCTGCACAAGAATGCTGGCCTTTCAAGAAGGGCGGCCTCTGGTGAGAGGGGCCTTATGGGGGAGGGGGCACTTTATTTCAAAACAGAAATAAGGTGACTGAAAATTATAGATTAGGCGTGTCAAAATAACAGGCCAAAGATAATAGCTGTCCTTGCCATCAACCCACACCATGAGAAACTCAGTCTTGATTCAATGGAAAGCACTAAAACAAAAATATTTTATTTCAGAGGAAAGATTTTTTTTTTAGAAATATAAATAAATCTCAGTAGTCTCACAAATTTCGTATGATTGTAAAAAATGCTGAAAAAAGTTATAAAAGGAAGGCAGTTAACAGTAAAATAGATTTTAAAAAGATCAAAGGTGCTGAATCTACTGTTACTAGTTGTGTAATTTTGAGTCTTTTTGTTCAATTTCTTTGTGGTCTTAAATTTTGAATTGCACAATGGCAGGTGAATGCAGACTTCCTTCTCTTTTTTGTTTGTTTGTTTTTTTTTTAAAGGGGTGCGACTTGCTCAATCTGAATATCTGAATGAAGTTGTAAGTACGGACCTAAGACTTAAAACTCTGAAACGGTAACAAGACTTGATTACAAAAATGGCAAAGTATTTTACCTCTAGTGTAATAATGTTCAGCTCAGTGCTGTTCATTGTAAGACACATTCACCACCGTCATGCCTGTGTACTGAAAACTGCAGTGGCCATACACATGTATTATGTACACTGTAGTTGGAAACTGAGACACAATTTATTAAGAGATATGGCAAAATACAGTGTTATAGTCTGAACATCACACAAGTTTTGTTTAATACTCTGTCAAACAATTTCATATGAAATGGAGAAGTAAATTCAATTCATTTATTTTCAGTTTGTAAAATGTCTGTGTGTGGGTTTGAAGCAAATGTCAGTGCACACATCTTGAATCCACGGTCAAATTATGTATTGATACAGAAACGTTGTGCTGTGGTATGGATATATACTTAAAAGGGAGGGGGTGGGGGTGGGGGGTGGGGGGTGGCTTGTGACTGCCCCATTGTCACATACATGCAGTGAAACATTCCTGAGATGTGTTCATTGCTTGAGGTACATGCACAGACCGTCAGTAAATATCTCCAGTCTGATCACAGAATACCCCCAAAATATCCACCTGAAAAGGTATACATGAAGTCAAACACTTGAAAGCCTTTTTCACTGCCCTGTTGTTGGTCTTCCTCCACAGACTGGCAGTGACCAGTTTATTTCATTGTATGATTTAAAATGAACGTCAGGGGGTAGATTGATTCACTTTGTAATTTGTTTTTCATTTCTGCTGCATTGCATAACTATGAGATGGGTAACCCTTTTGAGCACCATGGCTGTTTTTGGTACCAGTAAGAGTAAAACAACCACTCCCCTGTGGATAACACTCAGTATCAACACAGCAGATAGAGCCGTCGGCCATGGCCAGGAATGAGAAGGCTATGGACAACACAAAACACAGGAAAATTTCTCATGCATAAAAATTAACCGATTAGAGAGCTGGATAACTAACTGTCTTTATAGGATAAAATGACTTGTAAATTAGTGATGGTAAAAGTGAATCACAATAGACAGCTCCAGTGGTCAAGATGGGCCAACTGACATCTGACCAATCAGATATAAGAAGAGGTGTCAGGTGACCTTTGACCAGTGATGAGCACAAGTGATTCAGGTCTTCTGAGCTCTTTCATTTCTATTGGAGAAAAAGGTGTGTAAAACTTACCATCTATGTCATTTTTTCACTGCAATCTCAATTCATGGCTAGAAAGGGCCAAAATAGGTTAGGCCTATTCAGTTTACAATTAATTGTAACCTCTGCAAATCAAGTGGTTTTGTGTGTGTGAACAATTAATTGTAACCTCTGCAAATCAAGTGGTTTTGTGTGTGTGTGTATATGTGTTTTTTGGGGGGGTGGGGGAGGGAGGGAGAGAGAGAGGGAGGGAGGGAGGGAGGGAGGGAGAGAGAGAGAGAGAGAGAGAGAGAGAGAGAGAGAGAGAGAGAGAGAGAGAGAGAGAGAGAGAGAGAGAGAGAGAGAGAGAGAGAGAGAGAGAGAGAGAGAGAGAGAGAGAGAGAGAGAGAGAGAGAGAGAGAGAGAGAGAGAGAGAGAGAGAGAGAGAGAGAGAGAGAGAGAGAGAGAGAGAGAGAGAAATAGCTGCTGATTTCCATGCCACATCAAACCCACATTTGCCTCAATTGTACCTTGGCACTTTTCTGTTGATCTGATAACATTTTGGATGACCTTGACTGCATTTTCAAGGTCACAGGACCCATATGTGTATACAAAGCATGGGTAATCCAGTCTGTCTGCCACAACTGTCCTGGTTTCTCACAGCTATATAAAAATCAGTCCTGAAGCTGATCCTGCACATTGTCAGTAATCAACAGTGGACAAGTGCATGACCTGCATATGTTGCTGTAAGGTACATGTACATAAATGCCTTGATTAGTTGTGGAAAAGTGGAAATCAAGATTAGATTTTTTAAGTTCCATTACAAGAAAACTGCCTAGAAAAGAAGATTTGCTTCAAGGGAAATCTGTGTGCTTACAAAGGAAAGTTGTTGCCTTGTACATTCATCTTGAAATTAGAAATGCTACATGACAGAAAACATGAAATTGAAGAAAAAAAATCTGTGGCAAAATAAGGCCCTTGATGCAAAAAAGAAAGGTGCAGGTAGAGACTGAGACAAAGGAAAAGAAAGAAAGAGAAAGCAAAAAGGAAAGGACAGAGAGGAAAGAAAGAGAAAAAGAAAGGAAAGAAATGAGAAAGGGAGGAAGGAAGAGAAAGAAAGAAAGGAAACAAAGAAAGAAAAGCATGAATACATGTACATAGACCCTCTTGATTGGGGCCAGTATATTGGAAATATGAGCCAGACTGAGTGGATTTGTTGTTGAGTTGCCCCAGGGTGACGGCCATATATTTGCCAACAGATGCTCTCAACCTGGCTGCCTTCTGTGAGTACAAGTCTGCCGCGGAACTGTTTTCAATTCTACACAAATTGATTTTCAATAATATTTACATGTCACAGAAAAAAAAAAACTGCCTGTCGTTTTAGACTTCCCTGGCAGATGCAGTGAGAGTTAAGTCTTGAAAAGGTCAGAAGACGATTTTGGCACTGTTGCTAAGCTTAAGCTTTGTACAACTAAAGAAAATATAATTTTTTTATGCTGTACTTAAATTGAGGAACAAAGTTTTTCTTCGACTTTTCTGCAAGATGAATGGATTTCTGTAACAATAAGCCAGTGGTTGTCAGCTGTATTTAGTCCAGACTGCTTCTCCAACAAGTAAAATTAACAGCTTGCAAATGGAGTGGGTCATTTAAAGAAATTAATCAACAAAGGTATTCAGAAGGGAGAAGAAACCAGGACATGTTAAACATGGTGTTATTTGTTAGTCATTCTGAAGTAAGAACCTAGGATTATGTGTTTGTGTCTCTTTTTCAGACTGTGACCTTTGTGTGATTTCAGGACAGTGAACATTCATTTGTACTCAGAACTATCAAGTTGCTCAACATTTTTAAAATCAGCATTGAACTAAGATTTATAACCTTGAATGCATCCCTTGGTAAAGAGTTCCCGTTGCATACAGCAGTAGTGTGACCAACACAGAGAACTTATTCAGGTCCAACTGACCCAATGGTGTAATGGTTGAAACAGGTCATTCCAAATGACATGCTTGCTGGGAGCTGTTCAGGTTTCAATCACGCTGGATTTTCTTTTTTAAGTTGTTGCAAAAAGTGAAAGCACGTCAAGTGTTTTCAGTCCACCAAATAGGTTGCCTGCAAAGCAGACCAAGTTCTGTGTTACCCAGCAGAGTAGATAAAATATGCAGCCTGGGTCTGGTTTGGAGGCAACCAAATAGTCCCAATGACAAAACCTGATTAGCACCAGGTGGTATACTGAAACATTCAAGAATAAACCACTGGTTAGAACAATAGGAGCATGATTTAAGTAAAAAAGAACATCATATAAGGGTACAGAAATTTTTTAAGTGTAGGCACTAATGAAACCACATTCACAAATGATTACATGATATGGAATTGCTAAGCGCCAAGAGTAAAATTGCAGTTTAGAGAATTGTATATTGGAAATGTGGATGCTCAAAGACAACTTGGGTAACTCTGTAGTGCCCCCCCCCCCCCCCCCCAAAAAAAAGTAGCGCTTGTGTTATGAAAACTAGTTTCAGATTTAAGTTCCTTGTAAAAAGATGTTTCCTTCAAGTACCAGCCTGTGTTTCCAAAGGAAAAAAAAAAAAAGAGAATATTTTTGGTCAGCAGCTTTCTTCGGAGTGGTTTGGTAAGCTCTGTTTTGTGAGAAGTGTACTGAAGAAAGCTGTTGACTCATTCTGCAACTTGGCACTGAAAGAGTTCAATTGACATAGGGGATTGAAAAGGGGGCATAAAGGAGTCTGGAATAGTACTCTAGGCATCAATAATCAGGTATCCAAGTGAGGCTAAAAAAAAAAAAAGGGACAAAGTAAAGTTGCACCCACAACATAATGACCTCATTTCCTGTGTTGCTCTGTACCTCCATGTTTAGCACCGAGACTAAATTAAAACTCACGCTTCATTAGAACTTCCCCAGCAAGTGAACGCCCCAGAGGTGTTCTGAGGTGGTTGATAAGGGTAGTTGTATGGCAGAACAGAAAGCAATTACCAGTTATTTGTACTGTATGCTTCAATGCTGAATGAGTGCCATGGTAACGCGATTAGATGACAAGGATGCACAGGTGTGCAGGTACTTATACCAGCTGAGTACGAAAACAAATACTTACCACGTATGCGTGGACTTATCTAAGACAATTCCACTCAGAAATCGGATTAGTCCTGTAGTGGAAGTAAGCATTACTCACCTGGGAATGTTTCCACAGGCTTCAACAAAGAAACTGGAGTTTTTGTAATGGCCAGTTTTGTGGGAGCTTACCCTAATTGTGTCCATGCAGTCAACAAGCTTATTATGGTGTTTTGTGTGACCATGCCATCTGACAAAACTAACAGCATGCAAAAAGTTGAACAAAGGGTCTTGATCAGAAAACTACTACATAATTGTAAATAACCCTGATTATTTTCCCTTTTTGAAGGAGGTCTATTTGGAAACATTTGACATCCAAATATTTTTCCATTTAGAAATTTCAAACCAATCTGTGGTCAATTCGGGAAAATAAAGCTTAGACAATGGTGGCTTTGGATCAGTTGACAAAATTAAAAGCTCAGATATATAAATGATTATGCAGTATAATAAAAGGTAATGGACCTGGTCACTGAGGAGGGGAACAGGAGATTATGAATATGAAATGGTGAATGAGATAGACATTTTGAGGTGTGCTTGGAAAATTATATTGAACTCCAGCAATGTAATGGTGGTGCGTCTACATACAAACTTCATCCATTAAAAATTACCAGAACAGATTTTGTGTTGTGTTGTTTTATTATTTTTGTTGTTGTTGTTTTTTCACCAAGAATTACACATGACATTAGTTACCTGTATGTCCCGGCACGCTGTATCATAAAAAGATTGTCTGTTAACTTAGATTCAACAAAGTTCATGTTATTTACTACCAGGAAATTACCGATTTGATGACCTTTCTATCAAATTTTATCATATATTTTTTGAGAAAAACTTAATACATATGTATTGTAAATTCTTAGGTGTATGGATTGGTGTGAAAATGATCTAGAAGTACCATATTTCTCAAGTTTCTGGTAAATTAAGTAAAATAGGTATTTTTAAAGAAAATAAGTTGGAAATTGGGCAAGTCTGTTGTAATTCAGCTTTATTATAGTCTAGCTTGCCCTTACTTGATTAATGTAATCTCGGCTTCCATTTAGGCTACAAATGTGATGTGTGTTGTATTTCTTCACAAGAAAAGTGTAAGGGTTGTCAATTAGTACCTGTTTAATGGTTACACAGACTCTTGTCTTCCAAAATTGCGAAATTTTAAAATTTGGGCACTTAAATGTCTATTTAACAGGTGTTTTTATCTAGAATGGTCAATAATGTATTGCACAGTATGGTCAGTAAATTTTTCATTTTTATTCACAATGTTCACTATTATTATACCAGACAAAAGGATAATTTATTTATACCTGTGCACGGAACAAATACCTGTAAATTTGCTATTGAATACCACAGTCTTAATTGTTTGGAACAAAATGCCCATCGGTGCGAAGTATACCCTCATTATACTCGTTTAAAAGGAAGCCGAGAGATCATTTATTATATGAAACTAACAAATTTCATATTCATTTCTCCGCACTTTTTATAACCCCCCCCCCCCCCCCCGAAGTGGGCGAGGGGGTTTGGTAATGGGCACCGTCGTGTGTCCTTCCGTCCGAAACAAATTTTGTGTGGCCCATATCTCCTACATTATTAATGCTACCTCTTCGAATTGTTTATGGTGGGTAGACCTTAGATAGTAGGTGTGCATAGGCATTGTTTTGTGTGGCTAATCACTTGCATTAATTAATTAATTAACAAAGTTCGTTACGCAAGACAAATTTTGTCCAGGCCATATCTTCTAAACTATTAATGCTAGCCCTTTGAATTTTTTATGGTGGGTAGACCTTAGGTAGTAGGTGTGCATAGGCTTGTTTTCTGTGGCTAATTACTTCCATTAATTAATTAATTAACAAAGTTCATTAAGCAAGCTCAAGATACAATACAAATTTTGTCCGGGTCATATCTTCTAAATTATTGATGCCAGCGCTTTGATTTTTTATGGTGGGTAGACCTTAGAGGGGATAAGGGAATGGGCACCGTCCCTGTGTCTGTCCGTCCTTCCGTCCTTCTGTCCATGATTACTGTGGGCGGGGTATATGGCTAGCGTCAGCGTCTACTTGTTTTCCCCTGACTTCTACCATGTTTTTCTCCATGTTGAACAATTCTGACCCAGCACATTCTTTACTGTGTACTATATTCATATAATACCAGTGTTTGCCACCTGTTGTATGATTAATTAGTGTATTTCTAGTAAATTCGTATAAGCTTTGCAAGTTTCTATCCCCATATGTGTCTTATTTGTAAATTTGTTCAGTGTACGTGTGGAAACAAGAAGAGAATTCAATAAAAAAAAAATCAAATAATGCACCCTGAGTATGTGGAGAAATAAACCATAAAAACACTCAATAATTCAATTAAAAACTAGACATAGTTTCAACGCAAAGCATTGACTGAAGAGTACGCCCTAACGAATATGTAATTAGGCTGCCATTTGCTCAAATTAGGTCATTGTGTCACCAAAATCTAATCGGTTCATTTTGCCAGATAAGATCAGCATGTTGCCAAATTTGATCAAAATACATGGAGGCACTCTTTAGATATCGCCGTAAGGAGAATGTGCACATCCGGATGTACATCTGGACAGACGGGACAATCTGAAAACAAAATGTGTCCCCCCGAAGGATGGAACCTTAAAAATTGAAAATAATGTGCCCTAAGCTTGCCCAGTAACAGTCTGGACAAACTCCCCAGAGAGTTGAAATGTAGCTCAGAAGCAACTGACATGTTAAAATTATATAGCATGTCAAACATGGAGCATGCAGTTCTCCATGTTTGACATGCTATATATATTTTAACATGTCAGTTGTCAAACTGTGTCCTATTCTATGTATCAGCCCTACCACTTTCTGAGAAAAAGACTGATGTATGCACATGCACACACACGTCGTTTTAGATACTTCCACATATTAATCAGTATATCAACACAATATGTCAGAGAAAGTAATTTGCCAGTCTGTTCCAAGTACCTACTGTATTGGTTCCAATGAGTCTTCATGCTCTAATAAGTGTGCCATTTCTCAATGGAACCAGGAAAGGAACAAAATTGGAAAATAACCTGCATTTAACCATCTTGAAGTTTTACATAGTGCATGCATTTCCCTGACAATGTTCAATGTATAAGTGAAAAGTAGCAAGTTTTTTTAAAATTCAATTCATGTTGCTTATATAAGGAACATGGTGACATATGTAAAAAATTTTAAATGACAAACATTTGTCATAAGTAATAGAAAAAGAACCCCTAGATTTAGGCATAGTGACTGGATTGGCTTTGCAGCATAGACAGTGGATAGTGCAAAAAAAAAAAAAAAGAAAAAAAAGAAAAAAAACCTTGTGGACTATAAATTGAGATTTCCTTGCAGGACATTGAAGACAATCAGGCAATACTTGGGCCATGTATTAAGGATTAAAACATAATGAAGCTTGACCAAGCAGATTGGATATGGGTAGTTGGAACACCAAGGTCCTGTTAGGGCTCAAGGTCTTCTGTCTTCAGTCCTCTCAGTCAAGCTTAGCCATATTTAAGCACATTTATGGCACTGGGTTTATCTGATAATGCTCCATTGAAACCCCACCAGGCTAAGCCTAACCATGAAAGTAGTGCATGCCTGCAGTTTCTGCTTAACACCAAAATGAGGCTGGGCCTATATCCCAGAATCAGGACTGGTCCCATGACCTTGTTTTTGCATCTGATTGGCCTACCATGCCCACTTACATATATACAATGTATTATAATGCTGGTTAATGCCTAATGGTCATTGGTTTTTGCATTGTTTGACAACTCATACACCAGCTCTTATTGTGGGGAATGGTACATGACATGCCAGACCATGCAAAAGCCAATTGCTTTTAACAGGACATGTTAGATACACTTTCTGCATGGTGGCAGCATCTGCTTCCTTGTCACATGACATTTTCAACCAATGAATGAAGAGGGTTTGTCTATCCCTCAGATTTCTCTACCTGCAACAGGTGGTACCAGCGGAATTAAGTTGTATTGTCGCCTACAGATGACATACAGTGGTACCTGCTGTATATAGCTAACCCTCAGGCAAGAAAAAGTGGCCACATACAGCAGGTGACCTGCCACTGCAGGTAAATTTACAAAGAAACTGACTCCTTTGGCCAAGTCTAATGGCCACAAAAAGGAATGTGGCTGTTCATGGCAGTGGTTGCATACAGTAGGTACCACTGTATTCCATTCAGATGTGACATGATACTTCAAGTGAAAGTTTGGTTAATGAGGGGCCTGAATAAAGGGGTACTATTTTAAGACCATCCTTCCTGTCAGTCAAAAGCGGTCTTATACTGCAGCTGGCATTTCATGAGTGATATATTGACAAAGAAAAAGGATCCAGTGTCCCAAAAAGGTGGTCTAAAAATCCAGGTGGACACCCATCAAAGGTGATCAGAGAAGGTGCACAGCTACTGGAGCATTGGATTTGACCAGGCAATGTAAAAACCACTGACTTTATGCATACATTAACTCTTTCAGTGCCAAGCACGACTAAAGGCAATCTTCTTAAGGCAAACTACATGTAATCTGAATTGTCTTAAGCATCCCAGATTCATACTCCTCATAAATAGACCTTTCATTCAAGTACCAGCATGCCCATGGTTCCAGAGAGAATATCCCAGAGCAACAGCTTTTCTCGGTATGCATTGAGTGCAATGTGCCCAATGCATGCCGAGAAAAGCTGTTGACTCAGTCCAAAATTTGGCACTGAAAGAGTTAAATAGTCCTGTGATGCATAGACTTGAATGAAATCTTGTTTTTTGCATACTTTGTTGACACCGTGCTCATGTAATATACAGATCAAAAGTCAGTGATAGGTGTGAGAGTTGACCACTGCCTGTTGTTTTAGTGTCTCATGTGACAGTGTTCAGCAATTTTGAATAACTTCCTGTTATTTACTGTAAATTGCTTTATTTTCCTGTGTTTATATTTTCATGCTTTTGGTACTTTTGACATTTCACTGTTTTGGACATAATTCCTATTCAAAACAATGTTAAATTACTATTTCACTGTGTTTTTATTTTAGCAGTTTTGTACCTCAGGCGACATAAGCGAAAATAAGAATACAGCAAAATTAAAGCAATTTACTTATGCCTGTTTTCCAATTGCCTTAATAAACTGTGTTTAAACCAAAGCAATTTACAGTAAGTGCCATGTAACAGAAAGCACATGGACAAAAGGAAGTTGTTCATGTTGCTGAACACTGTGATACAAGGCACTAAAACATAAAGAAGTTATTCATATTGCTAAACACCATGACACAGTGTTCAGAAATATGAACAACTTCCTTTTGTTTAATTGCCTTGCATCACAGTGTTCAGAAATGTGCACAACTTCCTTTTTCATCACAATGTTCAGAAATATGAACAACTTCCTTTTGTTTAAGTGCCTTGCATCATAGTGTTCAGAAATGTGAACAACTTCCTTTTGTTTAGGTGTCTTGCATCACAGTGTTCAGAAATGTGAACAACTTCCTTGTATTTAAGTGCCTTGCATCACTGTTCAGAAATACGAACAACTTCTGTTTGTGTGACTGGCTTGTACAGGAAATATGAACAACTTTTTGACTGCCTTGAGTCATAGTGTGTAGAAGAAATACTTGAACTGCCTGGTGTCATAGTATTCAGAAATTAATATGACAACTTCCTTTTGTGGGGTGCATTGTATCTCGAGTGTTCAGAAACACTATGAACAACCTTGTTAAATGTTTAACTGCCCAGTATTACAGAAATTTCGAGAAATCTGGAAAAATCCAGAAACCAGAATAGGGTACAACAAATAAATTCATCAACAAGTACTCGCTGGAAGTTACTAAAGTAGGCATTGTTACCTGATAGCATGGATAAACCAACTTGATGAAAGCAATACCAAGGGGAATCGGGGTTTTATATGAAAACTGCATGGAGAGATGATAACAGTGATAACAACAGCAACGACACATGGTTAAGTTGAGTGTGACAATTATGCTTTGAAAAATAGGAGACATTGTGTGCAGTGCTATTTTAATTATGCATGGAACATACCATATGGTGGAAAGTGTAAATGATGTAAAATTTTTGCCTTGCACACAAACACATCAATTTCCCAAGAGACTGATGCAGATCCAACCCGACTATTCAAAGTGCATTTAGTTGACAACATTTGTGGGTTCAGCTATAGGTAGGGAGACTATTCAAGAGTGTTCAAACCCACAAGTTCATATTCCTCGATTTGTCTGCGTCATAAAACCAGACTTTGGCTTCTGGATGATTTTTTTTTTTTTTTTGTATGCTGTCAACATGCATTTTCCCACTTAGATCACCCAAAAGGGCCCTGATGTAAAACTGTGTGTGTTACTATGTTTTTACTTAAATTTCTCGTCAATACAGAACATTTTGATTGATAATTGTAGTGGGAGCTGTCATGAAAGATTCCTGAGGTTAATAGATTTGCATGGCGCTGGTTGTGTGGAAGGCTGTTGATTCGGTCTTCCTCTAACCAGGAATGGGTTAACGGCAGACAAGAGTATTAAATTTTGTATTATAAATATTTGTTGTTACATTAAGGTCACTCTGTCATAGGTGCTGAGTGTATTATATGACATCATCTTCTGGAGTAATGCACAGTAAAATCAGGAAATGGTGACATCAAGTACAGGCCAATATCTTTGTCTGGTGAGGTTGCCAAATCAGCAACAAAAGAAAGCTATTTTGGCAATGGCACTGTCTGCCAAGTTCTTCACAATGACCTCTCCCCTAAATATAATATAAAAAAAAAAAGAAACAAACGGACAAAAAATGAAACAAAAATTGTAGAATAGCTCAAGTTTCCTCAGGTTCAATTACAGGAGTAAATAATTAGGTCTTGAAATATGATAAAGTGTTGTGATCATGCTGTGGACAAAACTAGCAGAATAGAGCTCTCCCACCTTTGATGTCACGCACACCATAGCCAACTTGCTTTGATTGCAGTCTGGGCGGAAAAGGAAACCGATGCATATGAGAATTTTGATCGACTCTAGATACGAGACAGATGAAGGAAATTAAGCGGGTACGTTTCATGCAATGCCAACTGATTCATGCCAGCCCTGTACGTCTGGATGAAAATTTAAGTGTGCTTCCTGATAAGTTGGTACTAATATTATTGATAAGTTTTCCGTCTGAGTAGGCGCAAGCATTGCATAACAACTAGTTACTGGGTGTACACTGCCTTGGGAACAGCTTCCAGCTCTGGCAGTAGATAAAAGGTCGAAGAATGGATGATTTTATAATATAAGGTGTTACAAATTATAGTTAAACCAATCTACAATGTTCAAATGTCATTCATACATATTTGGCCTTAAAGACATGAAATACGGTCTTGGGAAGTTAATACTCACATGAATTCACTTTTATTTTGATTGTACCACTTTTCAGGGATCTCTGTCCACAGGTACAAAAACTGGTATTAATCCTATACTTCTGTTGGTGTAAATTAATGATACACTTGTGCCAGTGTAAATCCAACTCATTGTACATAATCTGATGATGAAAATAGATTTTGCACAGAAGGAAGACGGCTACATCAAAGAAAGGGACACTGGATATTTACCCTGTCAATTCAATTAGCATATACATATTTAACGCTCACCTGGTCTTGTGGCTGTGCTGGATTCATAATTAAGGTGCAATTATTTCTGTCACTTGCTATTTCCCCATAGCGTGTCATGGATGGTGAAGTGGCTTCATAGCCATATCTTTTACCATTAATTCTGTGGTAGTCAAGGCCTTGGTCAGTGGTTTTTGCATTGGCTTTCAGTCCAGCCACACCTATACCGGTACACCAGGTAGCTCGTAGGACTTGCCAGGCAATGCAAAAACCACTGAGCCCCTCGGGATATCAGCATGTTGGTATTAAATGAAAGCTCTTTCTATAAAGAATCTGAATGGGCATTATCTTAAATTTTGGAGCAACATATGGGACTGGTGTGCAATGAGTTAATAAAGAAGGAGAATGGGTAATGAATTGTACATTGATTACGCCAGTGGACAGCATGCTTCACAAAACAATAGCAATCAATACTGGGTATGAAATATTGATCCCTGGAGGTGTGGGTTATTGAAATGTATAGATATAGAACATGCAGAAGAACACAGCAGGGTAAAGTTGATACATGTAGAATTTTTTTTTTCCTTTTCTTTCTTTCTTTTCTAATACCAATATCTCATCATGGAATAGATACTGACATATTACAGGAGTGCGATGCCAGATTTTCCAAACTTGCTACAATCATTTGTACGTGTTATCTGTGAGGTACTCTGAGGCAAATTAAAATAGAAGGATTCTTAAAAATGACTTGAGAGCTGACAAGCATTATATCCATTAAAGGGAGGTGGGTAGGGCTAATTGCTGCGTAAAGTAGATCTTTACCCCCACACACCCTCCAAAAGAGAAGAAAAACGAAACTGTAAAATTTGTTGTATGAGATGAAAATTTAAAGTTGCATATATGATTAGTGCCGAAAGAAAATACAAGCGTTGGAAAAATGTGTGACTTTGGATTTAAACTGCAGTACGCCAAGCATGTTGACGGTGAATGGAGGGAGGCTGAGTGGACGAGTTGATGATAGCGATAGGATTATGGTTGACTTACTATAATGTGTGACAAGTCAACAATGGCAGCTTGTCCATGAAGGGTGGGGACCATGGAGAGAGAGAGAGGCTGTTATTGTACACAGCGTGTGGGCTCTCTCAGATACACTGTAACCAAACTGGCAAACAGGTTCTCCCACATTCTCTGCAAATGGTCCACTCAGATTCAGCATTGAGACAGCCTGTGTACTGTCTCGGTCACGTTCAGTTGACTCTCAGCTCATACAAGCATTTCTGTTAGGATTCAGGGAAGCTTTGATTCGTCATGGAAAGCAAACAGCACAGAATTTTCCCAGGCTTATATGGAACACCCCAAGGCCTTTGTTTGCACAAAACAAGTTTATGAAAAGTAATATTACTCTGTCCTTGCTCAGGGTTAAAATGGAAAGGTTTAACTGTTAGTAGATGCGTGGACTTTTTTACCCTGACTGTAAACTGAGGTATTTTTGCTGACAATACAATATTGTGAAGATAAAATTCAGTGTGATGTAGCTTTGAATTGAAAGGAATTTTGTGCTAGATAGTACCTGTCTAACACGTATATCTTCTGTCAAAATATTTGCTCCAACATGTTGACTTTGTTTCAAAAGTTCAAGTCTGGTGAGATTTTGATGGAATCTTGGGATTTTTTTCCCTTTGATGTTGTTTGCTCGGCCCCAGCAACTCAGGAGGTAATATGAAAGTTTCCTCCATCATTTGCTGGTGAAGAAAGTCAGTTGACAGACACAGGTTTAGTTGACCTTTAAATTCAACAGACCTGCATCAAATGTCCCGAGACACTAACATCTAAACTTTTAATTTACCAGACCATCATCAACACACCAAGTTTTTTCAGTAGCCCCATTCAAGTCTGTTAAATTGACTTCCTACTATATAAAGTAAAACAAAAACTGGGAAAATTGAGCCATCAATAATTCATATTGAAGCGATTATCCATTGATTTAATGTGAGCCAAGTGGAAGAAATATTAACATCTGGCAAATTGGTAAAAGACTATAGAGTGGTCTTAGTAGTGCATGTATGCCAGTATGACCTGGAAGGTGTGAAAGTCGGGCTTTGTTGATTTTGTTGTAAAGTGACCTGGCATGTGGCGGAGTGTCCGGTACCTGTATTGTGCAGTGGCACCTATCTCTAGGGGAACCATTGCAATGAGAGACCACCTGCCATCGCATATCACCTTTTCAGGAAACTCAGGGTCTGCACTGACCAGTAGCCAATTAGCCATATGGTACTGTTTCTTGAATTTGGCTAAAGAATTTCGAAAATGACTCAAATATTTTAAAATGAACTATTAAAGGGTCAGCACTGAATTTTTATAAATTTGCCTGTTTTCCAATTTTGGCTACAGATTTTTGAAGTCTGGATCTTTCCCTGAAAACTGTGTGTATTCATCTTATGTATACCTCCAATGAAAGACCACCTGTCTTGAGAGACCACAGTTAAGTCATCTCTAAGGTGGGGCTTTTAAGGAGGGTTTCGCTGTACTCAAAATGTGGGGAGTCAAGGTTTGTGATGGTCAGGCCTGACAGAAGGCTGGGTGCTGACAGTTGATGCCTGTCACATGGGTACAGTCCAGGGATGTTTTATGACGGGGTGTAAACCACAAATGAGCATTACATGGATGTTATGATGTAACTTTTATTGTTATCTTTTGGGAAGTGTGACAATAGCCGTTTTACATGACACTCTTGAGGATACACACACAAATTATTCATGTAAGTAATTGGGTAATTTTCTCTTGCATAACCCTTGGTGTACTTGTGCATTATAGTTCGTTAGCTCTGAATCAGAGTGCAAAGAGTATTGCACTGTGTGAAATGTCAATTATACCATTTTGACCTGGCTGTGTAAAATCCACAGTGCACGGAAGGGAAAAAACTATGGAACAACTTGTGGTGAAAATATGTGTTGTATTAAAAAACGTGAGGTGACATTGGAATAACAGACATATAGAAATTGTTGGTCCCCCCCCCCCCCCAGTAAACAAAAAAGAGTAAAGCGAAAAGCTGAAGAATAAACAATGAGAGCAATTGACTGCTGAGGCCACACACTAATAAGGTATATGTTTGTTTTGATTACATTATGGAAAAAAGCAGAGGAAAGGGCCAGGGAGATGGTGGCTGGTGTAGCAGTTACTAGGTGTCTTGTAGTGCCTGAAAGGCCTCATATTACGTGTTTAGTATTTAATCACCAAAACACTTGTTGGTAAATAGTCAAGTTGAAGTTTCATCCTTAACACTCCTCATGAATTAACTCTTTCAGTGCCAAAGTTTGGACTGAGTCGTCAGCTTTTCTTGGGGGGGATTTGGCGCAATGCATGCCAAGAAAACTGCTGACCTGGGACATTGTCTGTGGAACTATAGGCATGCTGGGACTTAAATGAGAGTTCTTTTTACGAGGAATACAAATCTTTGATCCTAATAATAATTCAGACCAGTCTGACTTAAGTAGATCAACTTCAGTCGTGATTGGCACTGAAAGAGATCTGACTGATCTAAAGACCGAGCCAATAGCTCCTTTCTTTGGTGTTGGTCACATGTAGGGCCAATGATCTTCCATTTCAAGAAAGGGGAATTACGTTTCATCAGGAAAAATTTTTCAAATTCCGTTTCACTGCTATTTATTTATATATAATTCATATAAGAAAAAATATCAAATTCCGTTTCAACGATGAAAAAAATGCCGCTTCGGTTTCGGAAAAAACTGAAAATCATTGGCCCTACGCATGTTTATTTCTCAACCTATGTCAAAGAGAGCTTTAGTCTAGGAGCATATTATCTTAATTTGGGTAGCATGCACAATTCTCATTTAAATTGTTTTTCATTATACTTTAAATACGGTCTATGCATAAGTTCACCAAGCAGGGGAAACCCCAGCGGAGATTCCAATGTCAGAGCCAGGCGCACACAGGTTTCTGGGTAATTTGCGGGCCACTCAGTCTTACCACACAGGCTACAGCGCTACTGAATACAGCAAGTAGTGAAGAGTGAAACACGGACCATGATTTTGTCAAAAACAGAATGTAGGGTGGCTGAAAAAGTATTTGAAAGACAAAGGAATATCAGTTGATGGAAGGAATAAAGTGGCACTTTTATTTTTGATATTTGTCAATTTGAGTTGATGTTTCTTCCTGACCTAGTATCAACATTACAGCCCACTACACAACAGTCAGTGGTGGTTTACCATGATAATTTGCCTAGTCACTCAACGTTCTAACTATAAATGCTTTCCGTACTCCTTCCGCCAACGATCTACAATGGTAAACTTCTATACACCTCCTGTATTTGGTCCATTTCCTGCTTTTCTGTTCATGTTGACACAAACAAAATTAGTGTCCGCCATCATGCATTATCGTGACCACTTTTGAGAAGATGCACAGTGCGCCATCTGGTAGCAAAAAATCAGCCTGCATGCCTCGCTTTCGTAATGGGACAACTGCCGGGGTTTTCTCACTTGGTGAACTTATGCATAGACCGTATTAGTTCAAAACATTGAAGCAGATGACATTTGACCACCAACCAGGCTTGGCCGATTTAAGGGGAAAAGGCTTAGATTACAAATAACAACAACAACAACAACTGACTCTCCAGAAGAAACTGTTATTGTTGAGGAGGGAGATAGTGGTAAAGCACTTCTTGAACAGTGTTTGGTCATAGGGGAGAAGACTTGACAGCAAGTGATCCACTGAGGACAACCTTTGACCATTATCCCACAAAGCGGCCAAAACAGACTGGTGGTCAAACAGTGCTTCAATATTTTTAACAAATTTTTTTGCAGTAATCCAAAACAATTTGAATGAAAAATGAAGACGAGACATAAAGATAACAGGCCCCAGATCAACCGCTTTCCTCAGCTTGGACCTATATACCAAGGAAAGCTGTTGACTCAGCCTTAACTTGAAGGGAAGAGGGTTAACATGTTTAAGTTCAGGTGATCATTGGATGATGACGTCTCAGCATTGTTAGCTCAGCTGACTTATCAGTCAGCTGAGCTTTTACAAGGCACAGTCATACATCTGTCCATCCGTTGTCTGTCCACACTTCACATTTTTTACTTTTTCTGCAAAACCAGCCGCCAGATCCTTTTCACACTTGGTGGGGATCTACCACGTTTTGCTCAAATTGTAACATTCCAGTGAATTTTTTTTTTTTTAATGAATTTTGTTGTTGAATTTTTTGGCAAAATATTAAAAAAAATTTCTCGGAAACTGCCCGGCCAATTGCTTGAAATTGTATAGGGATGCTTCTGGTGACCCCTAGACCTTAATTTTTTCAACAGCTGGTGATGCAATTTTACTGTATCTTTTTTTACAATCGGCAAGGGGATATGTACACATTAGCAACAGTGATCTTGGTAACATAATTCACCGGACCACTTCAGTCGGTGCATGTAGGGTCAGCTGAGCACAGGACTGTCACAGTCCTCTTGTTGGGAGAATGGCTTTTGCCTCAAAGTTAGCTCTTTCAGTGCCAAGTGTGGACAAAGTCAACAGCTTTCCTTGGTGTACTCTTAGTGCACTATGCCCTTGTTGCACTGAGTACAGCTGTTGACCCAGGCCATTTGTATGGTCTGTCAGGGTTCATACAGGTCCTTGAAACCCTTGACAGTACTTGAATTTATTACCTGCTTTTTCGAGGCCTTAAAAACCTTGAAAATCAGTGTTTTTGCCATAGAGTCCTTGAAAAATCCTTGAATTTTAAATACCCATTAATGCACCTTCCTCGAAAAGGAAGGTTAGGTCGATCACTTCCTCCCCTCCCACTATAGAAACCCCAAAAAATGGACAGCGAGGCACAAAAACGAAAATCGATTAAGTTAGAAAGTCCTTAAATTTCGGTAGAAATGTCCTGAAAAGTCCTTGAACTTGAAATCTGCCAAGCTGTGTGAACCCTGGTCTGTGCAGCAGTTGGATTGCAGGCACTTGAATAAAACGTCCATGTACAAAGAAGATGAATCCAGCATTGTTCTCTCAATGGACAGCACATTGCCTTTTGTTAAACTTGCCAATGAAAGTTTAGCAGACACACTTGAGTGTGTGGCAGTCGGCAGAAAAAGCCGTGGCTTTGGTGGCCATAGGATGCAATATTTATAACGACAAGGGCCAAGTAGCATGGTAGTGTAGTGAGGTTGGTGACCGGTAAACAGTCTCCAGATTCAATTACCTATTTTTCAGAATGAACCAAGCATGAATGACATAAAAACTGCTGCATTGACACAACTTGCTATATGCTCGCACATTTGGTGAGTTTCCATGGTAACAAATCAACAAATGTACCTGCAAATCACCGAGTGCTTTGTCTGAATGTTACGTGTGTGTTTGGGAAATGCAAGGTACCAGACTATGGCTGGTACTTTCGCCACAGGGCAGAATTGAAAAGTATATGAAATACGGAAGTTCACAAATGGATTTACAAGAGGCAACTGTAATGTTACTCCAGGGAGGAGAGTGTAGAAAGGAGCTGAATCAGTCCGTGGATTATAATGTAATGCTTACACCATCTAAATGTTTAACACAAACTAACTCATGTACTCATTAATTCATGCCGATTCAGAGCGTCTGATAGGATGTGACCAATATTATTAATGGTTTGAAATTTTGCTTGCAGTCTGGGAGTCAGACCTGCTGTTATGATAACAATGAAAATGTGACACGTTTAATATCAGCTTATTTATTATACACCGGTTGTTTGTATGAATAAAGCTATCAAATAGCAATTGGTAGGTCCACTGTGGTTGTTGTCTTTTATATGAGCACAATTATGAAAACCTTGAATCTTTACTTTTATATATTTTCTGTCAGAAATGTAAGTATGTATGTATATATAGATACAGAGTGGTCCCCCTCTTATAAGGCCCCTCTCACCAGAGGCCACCACACTTGTAAGGCCATTATTCTTGTTCAGAAAGTATGGCATTTCCATTATATTCTCCTCAAGAAGCCACCCCTCTTATAAGGCCACTTTTTGGCTGCATATGGGGTGAGAGAGAGAGAGAGAGAGAGAGAGAGAGAGAGAGAGAGAGAGAGAGAGAGAGAGAGAGAGAGAGAGAGAGAGAGAGAGAGAGAGAGAGAGAGAGAGAGAGAGAGAGAGAGAGAGAGAGAGAGAGAGAGAGAGAGAGAGAGAGAGAGAGAGAGAGAGAGAGAGAGAGAGAGAGAGACTATATTATAACGTGATAGAGAGAGAGAGAGAGAGAGAGAGAGAGAGAGAGAGAGAGAGAGAGAGAGAGAGAGAGAGAGACTATATTATAACGTGATGCCCTGAATGACTATATTATAACGTGATGCCCTGAATGACTTCTCAGCTCAATCTGTTTATGACTCATTCTGCAGGGACCCGGTCAAAATCACTCCTGCATCACTATTCAATTTTTAACATGCAGAGAGCCGGTCTTATGTAAGAAAACTATGATTTTGGCACAGATAAAATTAGTCATATAATATTTACTTACATGTACTCAGCAAAAACAGTTTATGGTTATGTGGAACATCTTGTTTTCATGCAGACTTCTACATCAGAACTGGAAGCCTTGAATGATTTTCCGTTTGTTTATTTATTTTGTTCAAGTATATGAGTTCACAGGTTTCATAGTTTTGTTGTCAAATGCTTTACTCCATGGAAATTGTTAAAACACAACTAAAACTCAGTATCCTTTAACTGTTTCATTGACAATTTGGACCAAAGTCAATGTGCTTTGAATTAAAATGATCATACCAGATTCATGTTCCTTTACAGCAACCTTTCATTGTAGTAAATGCCTGCCTATTGTAGCAGAAATGGTCCATGTAACCAGCTAGGCAGTGAAAGACTGAAATCATGATTTGTATGAAATATGAGACAGTTAAGTCATGATTTGTATGAAATACAAAAGAGTCAAGTGATTTGTATGAAATATGAAAGAATTGTCATGATTTGTATGAATTATGAAAGAGTTAAGTCATGATTTATGTGAAGTATAAAAGATGCATAAAAGAGTTGTCATCATTTGTATGAAGTATGAAAGATATATGAAAGAGTTAAGTCATGATTTGTATGAAATACGAGAGTTAGTGATGATTTGTGTGAAATGTGAAAGAGTTAAATCATGATTTGCATGAAGTATGAAAGAGTTAAGTCATGATTTGTGTGTAATATGAAAGAGTTAAGTCATGATTTGTATGAAGTATGAAAGAGTTAATTAAGTTATGACTTATGTGAAATATAATAGTTAAATCATGATTTTTATGAAATGCGAGAGTTAAGTCATGATTTGCATGAAATATAATGAGACCTGTCTTGAAAAACCACCCTCACAGATTACCAAGTTGTGGTCTCTCAAGACAAGTGCTAGCTCATAGGAGATGTAAACAACATATAATTTGAAAAACACCAAGATTAAAAGCTATACAGGCTTGACTGGGTGGTCTTTAAAGGCAGGTGGCCTCATATTAAAGTGCTCTGTCAAGACAGGGATTGGTGTAATTGAAGGAGAGAGAGAGAGAGAGAGAGAGACTTTCAAGTGTTCTGTTTGTGAATACAGCTTTACCTGTCTGGCATTAATCCGTAGACAATGAATCTTTGTGCTCCTCACTAAAATGAAATAATGATGCAATAACTATTTGAATGTATATACAACCTTTTGCAGGAAAGGAGAGTATAAAATACATAAATACCCTGTTTGCACTGACAGAAAATTAGGACCTAACATACCTGTTAATTAAACCAACTTTGGGAGGAGCCTTCAGATTGCGAGACTCCAAAAGTTGTCGAAATAAGGAAGTTGGAGGGGGGGGGGGTGACACAATTTCTTTGATTTGTTGCACTTTTCACCTGGTGCTCCAGATTAAAAAACATTTGGGGGTGACACCTATAGATGCTTAAGGAAACAACAGATGACCTTGAGAGGATAAGCTGGGTTCAGGGCACACAATATGATCAGCACTTTGTGATTGTCCATGGACATGAATTTTGTCAGATTTGACACATGTTGCTGTGCTGTGCCACCAGTATCAGCAGCAGTGGCCCAATAATGTTTTCTTGAAATATTATACTGTACGCTTACCACACCTTTGTTTTAGAAGTTTTTTTTTTTTTTTTTTTTCCAATGGCGCCAGTTTTGAGGGACTTGAAACAATTGCCTTTGGTGTTTGACTCGTTTATCTGACATGTTCTGTTATTCTGACACATTTTGAAGGGAACAGATGGTGTTATTGTCTCAATACCCACAAAAAATGGGGAAAAAAGGAAAAAGAAATCCAGACAGATAAATTGTCCTCACTGCGGCTAGGATATTTGTGTGTCTAGAGCCTTGCCTTTTCTCAATAACGCTCCTAAGCATGGTGTATTGTATGGTAGCACCACTGTAACAAACATTTTAAAAGCTTTTGCATTGCTGTAAAGCTGGCATGGTCTTCAAAAATCCTGACATGGTTCTTTGCACAAAAAGACTCACAATGTCAACCAATCGCATTATATTATCCAATGGAAGTGTAACTACAAAAGAAATAATTCTAATTGGTAGAGCTTGGTGTATGTACTGTGGTCCCTATGTTATCAAGCCACCCCAGGTCTGTTGGAAATACAGCCTTGTGAGAGGGTTGGCCTTGAAATAGCTGCAAGGAAGGAAAAGTGGGCTTTGTATAGGGGGTTGCCGGGGGGGGGGAGGGTATATGATGGAGACGGCTATATACATGTATGCACATACACATTGCTAAAAGATGACAACAAAGGAAGGATGTGTCGTAAATGATTGTTTAATGAGGACGTTGAATGATGTACATACACTAGTGATGTACATACACTAGTGATGACCCTTTCTTAACCTGCCATTGTTATATGGGAGGTCATAATAAGGCACAGCAACATAGTCACATGTTGGCTTCCCCTTGAATTAAGAGGGAGTCAACAGCTTTCCTTGGCACGGGTTGGGTATTTAGTGCCCAACACATGCCAAGGAAAGCTGTTGGCCTAGGGCATATTGTCTTGAGAAATTACCCTATAATTCCTGTTCAAATTGTTTTTCATCACTGTTGAAGTTAACCAAAACATTGATGCATATGGCATTTGACCTCAGGCCAGTTTTGACCATGGGGGGGGGGGGGGGGTAGCATTTCTGCTAGAGGGTAAAATAGATAAAATTTTGTACTCGAAAATCTTAGGATATGCTTGGGTACCCAAAAACCATTTCTTCAGAGCACCTCAAATTTAAATTTTGTTTTGAGTAGTGTTCCTTTATCGCCCTTTTGACAGTTGCAACTTTTATATAATTTATTTTTAAACATTTGCATACCCTGAAATTGCGTTCTTTCAGAAACCCTGGTCTTCGTCTATTGAAATATTCTCTTGATCTTACAAAGAAAAAACCCTGTGTTTCCATGCACTTTTTCTGTGTGGACACCGTACAAAGTGCCAGCACTCAGCAAATATTTCCAAATAATTTTTATGATTTTTTTCCACATTATTCGTAGAATATATGCTGTATCCATGTGGATAAACTGACATGTTACTTCATTGTACAAATACACAGGTACGTGAGTTCGTTTGGTATGGAGTTCTCAGCAAAATTATTTCATGCGGCTCTTCCAATATCCTGATGGCTCATTATTGGATTAATCCAAGGGCAAGATATTGATGGGTGACAAGGTTGAATAATTGAGGTGAGAGGAGCCGTCACTTAAAGATAGGTAGCATATGGAGCTCTGCCAAAAGTGGGCAAAACTTGTTATTTTTGTAACAGCTTTAGTTTGGTATTTATGTTCCACACCAATCACAATTGTGAACACTTGGCTGGGGTGAGTGAGGCATATTTGGAGGGAAGTGTACATGCAGATCTGCTGAGCTCTGTTATATCATTATATTTCCATAGGGTCCAGAAGTCCATTCTGTATGGCCAAGGGGGAGTATTGTTGCATTTAAAATTACATACAACATTCGCAACAAAAAGGAATTTTGACTGCGTATTGTAAGTGCCAAATTGTCAGGACCACAGGTTCTTCTGTGAATGCAAATTTGGTTTATAATACTAAGGCCTTAATTCGTACTCATTGAGGGGAAATTTTCAATTTCATAGTGTGTAAGAACTAACTATAGGTATTTTCTTGTCCGATGCCAAGTTTGCCTACTTTATATAAAATTATGGGGGAAAGGTTGGGTGGGCTTCAGATTGTAAAGGGATATATTTATAACAAGTACTGGGCTGTGTCTGGCACATATTTGGCCATTGCAGAGGCTAAATATATACTTCAGAGTTTCATGTTCCTGACGAGGTTGCACTTGGGAATTATGATTCATTTTTGCATGAATACTTAACTTAGTTCACAAAATTCTGGCAAGAGATGTGTCCAACAGTTTTCAAATTTGATTGCATGTAGACACAGTATTGAAGATATGGCTATTGTGTAGTTGTATAGTTTGGGGACTTAAGTCTCGGAGACCTGGCTTAGTCACAGAATTTACTTAATTTACAAGTGGCTGCAAAACTACAGGTGTGTCCACCAGGTGTCTTCTATAGTCAGGAGATGGTATTAATCAGGCTGAGTGCGATCTGGCTTTAAAAAAAAAAACATTAAAAAGGCAAAACATCCTGATCAGTGGCCAGTCAAAAAGTCTCCACATATAATGTTCAGTTTTTTCACCCCCTCAGCCTGACTGGATGGATTGTATTGCAGATGAAAACAGTATTTTTTGGTTCCAATTGTCTTTGCTGTGCCTTTGATTAGTCTCCCCAGTATCCTGTCTGAAGTCAAAGTTACAAAATAAATATAGTACCTTTATGGTAAGGTAATTGTCTGTATGGTCGTGATAATGATACTGTATTTTGTGTTAAATTTTGAGGACATTGACACTAGAGTAGCACTGTCCATTAGCTCTGTATAGCCAGTGACTAAAACATACACACAATTTTGTGAGCTTTATCCAAACTGTCTACAAAATATATTCCTAATTTCGTCCACATTTCATGCATGTATCTATGGTCAGATGATTTATTTCAAAATGTAAATTTTACTCATGACTTGGGCTAACATAATCAGCATATTCTGTAAATCGCTTCGTTTTTGCATGTATAAATTTTCACAGTTTCCATATTTTTGACATTTCACTGTAGTTTAAATTTCACTGCTCTGGACATAATTCCTATCCAAACACTGTTAAAATACTATTTCACCATGTTTTTATTTTCACGGTTTTGTGCCATAAGTGAAATAAGCAAAAATAAGAGTACAGCAAAATTAAGCAATTTACAGTAGCTAAAGAGGTTAATATTATTTCAGTCAAACTAGCTACTGTTGGTAAATTGCAGGCACCCGCCCAGTGATGGGCTGGGTTGATAAACAGCCAGGAAATTAGTTTCTGGGACTGCTGTGTTTGTACCAAGGAGTATAGAAGAGAAGGAGGGAGAACTCAATTCCAGTCTGCTTCAATGGAAACATTATAGGCAGGATCCCAGTCTCTGCCTTTGTGCTGTTCTTTAATTTCAGTTGAAGATGTAAACAATCGTAAATTCAGACGGCGAGTCTGATGTTCCTTGCGGGAACCTTCACATAATATTTTGTTTTTAGAGACACAATTTGAGATGATTTTGAACTCATTTGCCATGTATGTATATATTAACATATTAGTGGATGGAAGATGTTACACTATAGGCTGAATGCTAGTTTTTGTCTTAATATTTGCAGGTTTAATTCACAAAGTTTTCCACCATATGTACATCTATATATTACTTCATCGTGACGGTGAGAAAGATGATTCACAAGACAAAATATTTTATGTAATCATTTTTATATACACAGGGCGAAAGATAACATTTGGTTGACTTTTTTGTCAATCACCATCTGTTCTTCTCACAAGTTAATTAGTGTACGACAACTTAAAATCATGTGGACAAAATGTTTATAAACATTCATTAAATGACCTGATGTACAGAGGATGCACAAGAACATGCTTTGTGTTGATGTCCATTTTCACCATTGTAGCCACAAAGGACTAAAGTGAGATGCTTGCAAACATTAACTCATTCCATACTAGTCCCTGATATTTCCGTATATATACCTAGATTTAAGACAATTGATATTTAAATTCTTCATGAAAAGAGCTTTCGTTCAAGTACCAACATGCCTATAGTCTTAAGTCAGTGGTTCTGGCACTGCCTGGCAAGTCATGCTGCAGCTGCTGCAAGGGCAGCTGCAGCATGACTTGCCAGGCAGTGCCAGAACCACTGACCAAGCCTGTGACCATAGTATGTTTAGATTAATTATTTTGTTGTCAATTGTAACAATCATACACAGTGCATTCATGATTGTATTTGTTCAAAAAAAAAGTTTTCACATAGTTTGAAAAAACTATTAGGCTACCAGAATAGATTTTATTTAAAATGTTGTCATCAGTCGAGTTTATGACTTTTAGAATATCAAAAATTAGACTTTCCTGCGCAGATTTGTTATCAATTTGATTAATAAATAACCGAACATTTCTTATACTTCTAGTATCATGATTATCCATCAAACCATCCATCAAATTAAAAAAAAAATGAAATCATTGTTAAATTCAGTAGAAAACATCGTATTTCATGTAACATAAAATAACCTGCGACTTGATTATAGGGGCATATTGAAAAAGCGTTACCATTAAAGACGGTGTTTGAAATTGGTTGCACATCTCCACATAACAAACATTGAAAGTTGTAAAGATTTGACCTAGCGTTTGACCAATATTGATTGTTTTGGTGGGATGGATGTACTTTGGTATGGTATTTGACTTCAGCACAAGATTTTATTGAGGATAAAAGTTAAAAAAAACAAATGTTTATCTCGTGTAAATAGTTCTCATAAAGAACTGCTGAAAGTTTTTTTTTGTGTAATGTTTGCTGTGCTGTTTCAAAAATTGTATTTGTGTCTTTTTGTCCAAAACCACTTCTTAGTAGTCATTACCCTATTCCGTAGTCCAAACTCTTTACTCTCCATAAGCTAACGTGTCCCTGTCTAACCTATATACATATAGAAGTACTATTGTCCATATTGCACACGTTCCTCTGTAAAAATTTGACATAGGCTGTATTAGCCCACACAAATTAAAGGGTCTTCAGCGGATAACTACTCAACATGTTTCGGAGTCCTTTACCCGCACATGTCTCTCTGAGTAGCGGCTCCTTGTCTAAGCTAAATATTCAGCAAAGACTACCCACATAATAATGTATAAATAAAAAATATAAATTCCAGAAACTTCCAGCCTAGCCATATGAGGTACCAATATATTTGTACCTTATATGGCTAGGGCACTTTCATCTAATCACAGATGGAGATACTTAAGTGTATAGCTAGCAAATAAATTTGTGTCAGGAACTTCCAATCAGACTCCCTGATTTGAACATGTACGCATTAGCCAGTCATGGACATACATATAAACAATTGCTTGTACCCCACTCATAGAATAGTCAAAACATGAAAGAAGTAAATGGGGGTTTTATGATGCAAACCTTTCAATGGTTGTGTCACTGTCCTGTGTCTTACCCTTAAAGTACTAATCACTGCCATAGTCGTCTTCTCTTTACTGGTAAACATATTCTCATCAAGATACCTGTCATTCAAATACCAGCAAGCCTAGTCCAAAGCAAAAAGTAGTCTTAGTCAACAGCTTTCCTCGGGGCACTTTGCACGCATTGCACACAAAGTGTCCCGAGGAAAGCTGTAGACTTATTGTTAAATCAGCACTTAAAGGGTCAATGTGGTTGCCTCTTCTTTTCTTATACACCCCTTGCACACAAAAAAAGTGTTCTTCTGGCTGAATTGCTGGTAATGTCATACACTGTACTACATGGTGGCAGCACCTACTGCCTGTGTCACATGACATTTTCAGCCAATGAATGAAGCAGGCTATGTTTGACCCCAAGGTGTCTGCACCTGTAATAGGTGGATACCTGGAGGAAGTTTCCAAGGGCACCACATACAGGTGACATGTTACATCTGAAAAGTCAAGCAACAGACAGCGTGGAAACCAGATACATATTTTTGATGAGATTCAGTCTTTCTGGACACTAAGTCTAGAGCTGAGCTCTCACTAACCTCACGTTTCAGCTGTTTTTAATTTAAAAGAGAAAAGTTATGTTAATGTTTGTAAAAGTTTGTTTTTTTTTTTTTTTTCAATATGTGGCATAACTATGATGTAGTCCATGAATCAAACAAGTTTATTTCAGTTTTTAGTGTTTCATTAGTATAATATAGTCCCTACTTTGAGAGTCCATCCCACAGACAGGCCTGTGACTTGTCTGCTTTAATGTTTTACTTAAACCTCGTGTAAGCAGTAAACATGTTTTGTGTGGAGCATTGTAGGTAAGATTATCTTGGCAACGTGCCTCAGGTCAAAAGCTTTCCTTGGCGTGGGTTGGATGCTTGCATATCACCTGAGTCACGATCATTCTAAGCCCAATCCGTGAGCAGTCGACACTGTAATAACTTCAATAAATTTTAAAATACATCTGTCAAGCTGTCCTTGTAAAGCACAATGTTGCTTTGATATCTGATATTCCACACTTGTCTGGGACCTGATAACTGCAGCCAGACAGAGCTGTTCCAAGATTTTTTTATAAAAGTTGTGGGGGGGGGGGGGATTTTTGCTTTTTGAGCTCGGCAGATTTGTCAGTATAGCTGAGGGTATCTTATGGTCCTTCACCCGTCATGAACAATTGACTTCTTCTCCAAAACCGTCAGCTGGATTTACTTAAAACTTGGTGGCAATGTATCTTGGGTGGGTCTCTACCAAGTTTGCTCAAATGGTCATGCTCCAGTGATTTTTAGATTTTTTATGGGTTTTTGTTCTTTTTGGGGCAAATGTTCAAAAACATCATCTCAGAAATTGCTCATTCAATTGCTTTGATATCACACAGGAACACTCCTAGGGGCTCCTGGTTCCTAATTTTACACCAGATGGTGCTGTGTTTATTTTCTAATTTTTTATGATTTTTTTGTGTGTTTTTGTATTTTCGACTTCTCCAGAACTGTGACTCAGGTTAAGCTGAAACTTGGTGGACATGTTTCTTGTGGAAGGGTTGAACAAAGTTCTTCTCTAGGTGGCACTGCTGTGGCTTCCCGATTTTTAATGATCTTTTTCAATTTGGGTACTTATCATTAAATGCACCTTTCCTATTTCTTACTACGTATGTCAATGGGCATTCTATTGCTAATTCACTTTTTCCACTTCTTTGAATTCATTTGCCAGATTAATTTCAAACTTGGTGGCACTGTACCTTGGGAGGGTCTCTACCAAATTTGTTCAAATGGTCATGCTCCATTGATTATGGGATTTTTTATGAATTTCTATGGGGTTTTTTGGCGAAATCTTAAAAAATCGCAAGGGTATATGAACATGTCAGCTGAGCACAGGGTCACAGCCCTCTTGTTTATGCTTTTTTGCTAGACCAAGTATATTATAGGTGCTAGGCAACATATTTAAGGGGCACTTAATCCCTGTTGAACTGGAGTTCATTCACCTGGGGATGGGCAGTGTTCAAATTAAGTCAAACGTGTATGTGACAAACTGCATCAGTTAGGAACATGAAAAATAATGTTACTGGCAGGTGAGCAATTAAGAAAGCTTGATTCGGTGAATGTCAATCAAGTCGAGTTTTCTTGATATGAGGGTATACTACTGTCACAAGCCAATGTGATACATTGAGGAAAAGGCCAGGCCTAGAAGGAAGTTGGGCTAAAACTTCCAAGATGGAAAAATACCCCAAAAATTTATCTGGTGATTTTAAAATTGGGACAGCTAGAATGTACAAAATCAGAATTTTCTTTGCAACATGTAAGTGGAAAACATGTCCAGTTTTATAAGTAAACTTATTTGGCTAAATAAAACTGTAGTGTACTTGATCCTCACAGACCATATAGAGTTCACTGACATCTCAGTCTTTCTCTGTTAGCAATTTCTTTTCTGTCTGTAGAGCCGGCAGGTCAGCTGACGTTTATAGCTGCAACACATCATGAAGATAGATGGTTGAAAAAAGGAAAAGTTGTTTTTCAGAAGATGGAGCAGCACAAAGTACTGTGACATCACTAATTGTTTGTGTCATTTTAACTACTACTCTCGCAGTGTTGTATTCTTTGACAGATAAACAGACTAAGTTGGTGTTGCATTGTTGTAAAACAGTTTCCATATTGTTGGTGTTGCCTGTGAATACAGAGAACCTCAGGCACACTTGGAACCTCCTATACCTGTGTTTGTCTGGAGTATTGACACAGTTACCAGGCTGCTTAACTCATTCCATACCAGTCCCTGATATTTCCGTATATTTACCTAGATTTAAGATGACAATTACATATTTAAATTCTTCATGAAAAGAGCTGTCATTCAAGTACCAACTTGCCTATCATCTTAAGTCAGTGGTTCTGGCACTGCCTGGCAAGTCATGCTGCAGCTGCCACAAGGGTAGCTGCAGCACGACTTGCCAGGCAGTGCCAGAACCACTGACCAAGGCCTGTCACCATAGTATAGAATGAGTTAATATTTCTAGGTAATGCAACATCAACCTAATGTGGGGCTTCTCTGCCAGGACTATATTTAGCTTGGTGCTTGAGCTGATGTTTTAACTGAGCTTGTATAGTTGTGGTCATTATTGTCTGCTGCCTTTGTTGAGTCTACCAAGAGATCATCTCGGTGAAACACTGATAATTTATTAATCATTCATTAACAGGTCAAATCTACATAGATCACCTCTTCATTTGTGCATTGTAACTTTGGATGAAGTCATGTCTGTTTGATCTGAGGCCTCTGGAACGTTAAAAACTCCCGAGGACCGATTGCTTTGTTGTTCGTGTCAACTGTATTGTGAAGGTCTATATCGAGGGAGTTATCGTAGTTGGGCACATTAATCATCTGTGTGCCCATTGGGCCATAGTAAGCTACTTCAGTTGTCAAGCTTGACATATTGCATGATACTAAATTAAATGAGAATGTGTCTTACCAAGTCGACAGTTAATGATATTAGCACTGCTGATCTGCCAGTCAGCTCAGTTTATGTGCATCCATCATCCATTTGCATTTGGACTTCTCAATGGCAGTGTTTTAGAGAGCATTGCCGATTTTACGCTATTCAAAATAAGTTATAATTCTTCTCAAAACTTGTTGTCTGGGCCTTACTGATACCAATGGAGATCTACCTTGCATGGCTCTCTGCCAATTTCATTCAAAAGGTCATGTTTCAGTGATTTTAGCTCAACTGATTTGTGAGTCAACTGAGAATTTGTCATTGATTTTCACCCATTGTATGTCAACAAGTTACATTTCTGACTTGTCAGAAACATTTAAAAGCTCAGTTCCTCTCAACTGGATGGCTATAAATTTTGTTAAAATGGTCATGCTTCATTGATTTTACGGCTCAGCTGACTTGTCAGTGGCCTTTTGAAGGCATTAAGTACCACTGGCCCTGTATCTGTGGCTTTTCTCAACGACCTGTTCACCATTTCCTTGTGAGACTTGCTGCAGACGTTTATAGTGAGTTAAGCTGAGCACAGAAAGTTCTCTATGTCTTTTTGCTTATACTTAACCTTTCCAGGTCAGAGTAGGACCTTGTCATAAATTTTCCTTGAAAAGGATTACATGTGTAGTCTCCTGGCAACCCTTCCCAATCAAAGCTACTGACTCAAGGCAGGTCACAATGGTCATGTGTACTGTTGACCTGAGATACTCTGTCTGAGTAGGTCTCGTGTACTGTAGCATGACCTGAGGTATACTGTCTGAGTAGGTCACGTGTACTGTAGCATGACCTGAGGTATACTGTCTGAGTAGGTCACGTGTACTGTAGCATGACCTGAGGTATACTGTCTGAGTAGGTCTCGTGTACTGTAGCATGACCTGAGGTATACTGTCTGAGTAGGTCACGTGTACTGTAGCATGACCTGAGGTATACTGTCTGAGTAGGTCACGTGTACTGTAGCATGACCTGAGGTATACTGTCTGAGTAGGTCTCGTGTACTGTAGCATGACCTGAGGTATACTGTCTGAGTAGGTCTCGTGTACTGTAGCATGACCTGAGGTATACTGTCTGAGTAGGTCTCGTGTACTGTAGCATGACCTGAGGTATACTGTCTGAGTAGGTCACGTGTACTGTAGCATGACCTGAGGTATACTATACAAGTAGGTTGTGTACTGTTGACTAGAGGTACTCTCTCTGAGTTGGCCATGTACTGTTGATCTGAGATACTCTGGATAGGTCACATGTAGTCTTGACCAGGTATACACTATCTAGGTAGTCATGTATACTGTTGATCTATAAGTTACACTATCTCGGTAGTCATGTGTACTGTTGACCTGAGCTACACTATCCAAGTAGGTTGTGTACTGTTGACCTGAGCTATACTGTACAAGTAGGTTGTGTACTGTTGACCTGAGGTACACTCTCCAGGTAGGTTGTGTACTGTTGGCCTGAGGTACACTATCCAAGTAGGTTGTGTACTGTTGACCTGAGCTATACTGTACAAGTAGGTTGTGTACTGTTGACCTGAGGTACACTATCCAAGTAGGTTGTGTACTGTTGACCTGAGGTACACTATCCAAGCAGGTTGTGTACTGTTGACCTGAGGTACACTATCCAAGTAGGTTGTGTACTGTTGACCTGAGGTACACTATCCAAGTAGGTTGTGTACTGTTGACCTTAGGTGCACTATCTGAGTACATGTAGGTCGTGTACTGTTGAGCAGAGGTACACTGTCTGAGTACAGTGCAGACCGTGTACTGTTGGTCCCAGATACTCTGTCTAAATAGGTCACATGTAGTGTTGACCAGGTATCACGTACTATCCGGGTAGTCATGTATACTGTTGACCTGAGCTACACTATTTCAGTAGTCGTGTACTGTTGACCTGAGGTACACTATCCGGTAGGTCACATGTTTTGCTGACCTGAGGTACTCTTTCTTGGTATGTCATATGTAATGTTGATCAGGGGTAGTGTATACCAGTGTTTCCATTAACCCCCAAATGAGGGTATATTACCCTTTCAAATCCTCAAGTACCCTCTGAGAAAGTTCTAAAGTGTCACAAGTCTTGTTTATTTACATATAAAATTGGTAAAAATCTAGTCTTCTGCACTGAATTTCCCTTCTTGTGACCCCCTGAAAAAATTGCTAATGGAAACACAGGTATACTATCTGGGGAGGTCTCATATACACTTTACTTGAAATGTTCTGTATGTGTACAGTATTTCAGGGACACTATTGAAGCAGATTAAGTGTTACATCCTGGCACTTTTGATGAGTTGAGTGGGAAAAGATTAAACATACATGTTAATAGTTGGTTCATTACGAATGATTACCCAGAACTCCGGATCATTTGTGAAAAATACTGTAACCGTTCAGACTGTTTAATATGTGTTTACCAAGCTGTGTTTAAACATGTACTGGCAATTAGTGACACTGCAAAACCCATTTTATTTCCTGTTCATGAAAGAGAGAAAAAATGATTTTAAAAACCCAGGGTTATTATTATCTGCCTATATTTGTATTATAGAATGCAGCCAGCACGTTCTGTTTAAACCTTGTTAACGTATAACAGGAATTACCACTCTTGTGGTGTGGTTTGTAGTCTTACCATGATGGAAGTGTTACTGACATAATGTAGCAGGTCATATGAAACAGTGGCAACAAAGTGCATGGGGGACATAACATACATGTATCTGGCAAAAGATAGTTCAGTTGAGAAAACTTAAAAAACAAAATCTTTGTATGTATGTGTGTATAGATCTTTTCGATAAATAATTGTGTGGCATCAAAATTGGATACACATGTATGTGGTTTTGATCTGAGAGTGATAAACCTTGCTTGGCTGACTGCTTGCTTACCGGACCAGGCAGCTGTTGTGTGACGGTTGGCAAGCAAACTCTCTTGACCCTTTCCCCCCCTGTAAACTGGCCAAAACTGGCCGGTGCCTGGTCAAGAGTTGTATGCTTCAATGTTTTTGACTAATCTCAACAGTATTGAAAAACAATTTGATTGAAAGTTGTAGACAAGACCTGTCAAGTTAACTCATTCCATACTATGGTCACAGGCCTTGGTCATGTAGTGGTTCTGGCACTGCCTGGCAAGTCATGCTGCAGCTGCCCTTGCGGCAGCTGCAGCATGACTTGCCAGGCACTGCCAGAACCACCGACTTAAGACGATAGGCATGTTGGTACTTGAATGAAAGCTCTTTTCATGAAGAATTTAAATATGCAATTGTCGTCTTAAATCTAGGTAAATATACATAAATATCAGGGACTGGTATGGAATGAGTTAACCAGACAGTCTTCAGTTTTCCTGTGCATGGTTTTATGGCTGCTTACCTTTTAAGCATCCAACCCACACCAAGGAAAGCTGGTGACTGAGTCTTAAGTGAAGGGGGAAAGGGTCAGTAAGTCTTTGCATAATATTTTGTCTATTCCTAGTCAGTTAGAATTCAGATAATAATGTTTATTGACATAAATGAAAAACAAGAATACAACCAACCAAGGCTACGTGTGGGACTTTTACAGAGAGGAGCCCCCCCCCCCCCCATATGCTTCACCCTCCTCAGGCTTTCTCAGGGGGCCATAAATCTACATAGTCTAGACGTAATTAAGTATGACATGAACACAACAAAAACACTGGTGACTTCAGGGTAGAGAAAAACAGACGCAAAAAGTAAGACTCGGGTGCCCCCATATTAAATTAGACTGGTTAAAAAAATAAAATAAAAGGAAATAATTATAGTATAGCTTGCCAGGCAGTGCAAAAACCACCCTTCAAGGCAATGCCCACTGCAGAGTCTGATGACTACACACACCCTGCCAGACTGACCAGGGACAAGTTTTCTTTAAATTGTGTTAACAGTTTACACCTTACTTCACAGTTAAAGCGACAAGAAATATATTTTGTTGAAGTTTATATGAAATACAATGTAACATCTGATCAGCAGAAAAACACTTTGGTTGCCTTGCAGTTGTTATATGAAGTACAATGTAACATCTGATCAACATAATAACACTTTGGTGGCCATGTAGGTGTTATATGAAGTACAATGTAACGTCTGATCAGCATAATAACACTTTGGTGGCCATGTAGTTGTTATATGAAGTACAATGTAACATCTGATCAACATAATAACACTTTGGTGGCCATGTAGGTGTTATATGAAGTACAATGTAACGTCTGATCAGCATAATAACACTTTGGTGGCCATGTAGTTGTTATATGAAGTACAATGTAACATCTGATCAGCATAATAACACTTTGGTGGCCATGTAGTTGTTATATGAAGTACAATGTAACGTCTGATCAGCATAATAACACTTTGGTGGCCATGTAGTTGTTATATGAAGTACAATGTAACATCTGATCAACATAATAACACTTTGGTGGCCATGTAGTTGTTCAAATGGTCAAACACTTTGCCCTTTCAGCTTCATGTACGCAAAAAAAAAAAAAAAAAAAAATAAATAAATAAAACAGAGAAGGAAAAAAAAACCCTGCTTCTGCAGCAATATGGATTCTTGTCATTTAATCCAAATGCTTATTTACTGACTTTATTTCATATATAAGTTTGATTTGTGCTGGTCAGAAGTCAGAACTGCTGTGTTGATCTGCTGTGCCTTCTTGCTTGAGTGAATGCTGAGAATGTTTTGTCTGTTGTGCAGGAACTTTGCTGCACTTGTTCACCTGTCTGCCAAACAGATGGTGATGGTTCTTGACAGGTTAGGCCTACATTGGAAGTCAGAGTTCACTAGTTAAATATAATTTCTGTCACTCAAAGAAAAGTTTTTTGGTTAAAATATAATAAAGTGGGACAATGGTTCAAGGCGTATGGAATTATTAAAAAGATAAAACTTGGGTGCGTGTCTATGCCTGTGACAGCCTTCTGTGCGATCGCTCGATGTGGCTGCGAGACCCAGGGAAGAGGGGTGAATACCAGGCCAGCCTGTGTCCTGAGAGAGCCATCTTTGGAGCACAATAGCATCTCATTATCATGAAGAATGCTCTGACAGACAAGGACACGCACTTATTATGTTGTACCATTTCGCCTGTGCAGATGATGAGTGAAACACTCAGCCCATATGTCAAACAAAATCTGTTGACCTGTGGCGTGAAATTTAAAAAAATTTGTGTCGATGATGCTCTTTCTACTGTTTCATAAATGATCAAAAAATAGGAGAAACACTCAATTAGAATACATTCTGCAAAGAGACTTTTCTAGAACTTTCCAGAGCAATACCACTTATGAAATAAAAACTGGTAAAATTCAATTTGTGTGCCCAGATTGGTGATTCTGAAAGTGAAACCAGTGAAATTTATATTTTTTGTGCACTCAGGGAAATTAGTTCTTATCCAGAAATTATTAATGACTTTGTGGTTGCTCTTGCAATTTGTAATTACCTAATTTATGAAAATATAGCATGTAGTCGATTTATTAATTTTAGACTTCCCCGTGGAGATTTGACTTGCACTGATGATATGCAAGAACCATAGGAAGACTCCAGGAACAATATGAAATCAAAAGGTACAAATTCTTGTGACACCACCTTTAGATGTAACTTCTATATGTGAGGATGGTCACTCAAAACAGGTGTTGCAGTATGCCATTAAGTGGGTTTTTTCCTTTGGCATAGGCTAATGGGTATTGTTTTTAAAGTTTTGTAGCATATAGTTTTGATTTGATCATTGAAAATAATGATTTTAAAATCTAATTAAAATAAAATGCCTTAAACATTTAATAGAAAAAGTAAAAACTAATGCCCTTGAAAGCAAGCTCATCTACTGCAGTTTATAGAAAATGATGGAGACAATTAAAGAGCTTGGGAAGCACGGAGAAAAACATAAGGAAGTTGACATGGTTAGACAACGTCTATATATCACTGTGGCAGCTTGTGTCTTCAGCATGCTGGTATTATCATAATACATGTACGGGGACTAAGTTCCTCTTTTGAGAGACCACTCCAATGGGAGACCACCTGACTTTTAACTCTTTCACCGCGGGACGTGACTGTAGTCGAATTGTTTGCAGTCGACAGGATGCGGCTGCAGTCAAATTCTAAGATGGCTGCCAAATTGTGACATTTGACCTTTAAAATGACCTTCTGGCTTCTGACCCTGAAACTGACCTTACTAAAAGTGCAAGATGTATGTAAGAAGTTTTTATAAGATTTGAAATGAACTTGTTTTTAAACATTTTTAGATATGAACTGTTGGTTTGTATTCAAGGAAAGGGTTTGTAACCTATAGCTTACCTGGATAAACTGACAAAGTTGGCATAAAGGCCTATGTAACACAAGTGAAAAACAATGCTTACATAGTATTGTTTACCGCTATTTATTGTATTTACTATAAATATATATGACTGATTCAAAAGAATAAATATGGATCAATTTTAGATGGAAAAAATGGCAGCATCAGATACATCTCTTGTTTTGTGTGTTTTAGGTCTTTAATTCCAAGATAGCTGCCAAATGTTAAGACCTTTGACCTTGAAAGTGACCTAGAAACTGACCTTGCCAAATAAAAACCATGATGTATATTGCTAGTGTTGACAGGTTGAATTAAATACTGTGAGACCTTTTTCAGATACAAAACGTAGTATCAAATTAGTCAAAATAGTTGAAAAATACACTTAGAAATTTAGCAGTCAGAGGTTAACATGGGTAGAAAACCAGCGGTGATAGAGTTAAGACCACCCAGGTCTACCCAGTTTTCAGGACAGTTGACTGCCTTTTACTCACAATGTGCTGAGCAAATCTGCTGTTACACTTACATGTACATTAAATGTGAGGACATATCCTGGACTAATTTAGCTATAACAGGAAATTGTTTAAAATTCTACTTAATCCAATGTGCCCAACGGAAACCCTGCACAGGGCAAGAAAGTTTTTAAAATGCCCCAGTCTCGATGAGTGGTAAATGTGCGTGTCCTGATTTCGGAGCAGTAGTTTTCTTCGTGTGATAAATGGAATAATTACATGTATGTCTAAATTTGAAAAGTGTGACTCCTCAACTGAATATATATATTTTTTTATTATTTTTCTTACCCAACATTTGTAGTTTCCAGCATTCTCCTTTTTTCCTTCACTTCTCCAGGCTCTGAGAAGCAATTAGAGGACCCACCTCTGGGCCCTTATATTGTTGCTAAATGAAAAGGGCTCTAAGAGTTACAAAATGTCAGTGGTGTGCATTGCAGTTCCGAGAACCCTCTCTGTTTAGCATGTTTACTGACAGCATATTCATCAATTACGTTATAGCAGATTAGCGGTTGACTTTTTACCATAAAACAGACTGCCCTAAAATAAAAATTTATTAATGGATGACATGACATAAAAATGTTATTTGCACACTGCCAGTTGTGTTTCATTGGTGGGTGTATGTGGGAATTGCACGTTTTGTTCTGGTCAACCGCATATTGCCTTTAATCAGTAAACCAGCCTGCCAGTGGGGTAAATAATAAACTAATAAACTGTTTTTTTCTTTGTGTTTTTAGTCATCATGCAACAAAATTATAACTTTGGCTCTGAAGCAGTAAGTGCCTATACAGTGAAACCTCCCTATACTGAACACCCTTGGGACCGGAAAAAAGTGTTTGGAATAGGGAGGTTTGCTTACATTGGAAGTATATATTTGGGACCGAGAAATGGTGTTCACTATAGAGAAGTGTTTGGTACACGGAGATGTTCAGGTAGAGAGGTTGTACTGTATAGTCTCTCATTTGAAAGACCTGTGTTTTGGGCAACCACCTGCCTTTGTGACTATTTTCACTGTGCAAAAGCACCTTCTAATGATTATATACCTGTTTTGGGAGACCACCTGCAGAACCTGACTAGTGACCATCCTAAATGATTCTAAAAGACCACTTATTCATCTAGAAATTCCCAATTTCAGATAAGTAAAACCCACCTATTTTGCACAAGGTCGGTAAAATAAATTGTCAAAACCAGTTTACTGTTCCAAAATATGTTTGTAATTCCAATAAATGAGTCAACACATGACTGCAGGATGGAATGCGGTCTAATAAGTGTACACCAGTCATGCTTGAACTTCAATTATGGATGGAAATTCAAAGTAATGATTAGTTGTTGGGTAAGTGGTGGGTAAGTGGTGCAAGAGTCAACCTCTTTTGGGAGGCTGTCTGCTTTATGTGACCACTTCTTGGATGTCACTAAGACTGGTCTTTCAAAGGAGGGACTACTGCATTGGTAAAAGTTCTTCCAGGAACAATATTTGGCTGTCATCACTGCAACCTTAGGGGCCATGTACAGAAAAAAAAAAGAAAAGAAAAGAAAAGAAAACTTTCCAAAGTTAATAATTCAGGGATCAACCTCTGAAATGGGGGAAGGGGGTCAAACACTATATGATATTTTCATCACCATTTTTTTTGGGGGGGGGGGGTGAGAGGCTAACAAAAGTCCTTGCAGAATGTGCGTATTTCTTTTTTTTGGCAAACCAAGTTTTTGTTCATATTTCTAACTTAACTTTATGTTTAATAGTATTTTAAATGGGAGAGGTACACAGCAGATGGCTTCACCAGGTAATTATACCTGGTATCTAACTGTCACAGATGCTGCCATCTGGAAGATAAAATTAGCTTGTCCTATTGGTTGGCCATTTGCAACAGGAAGTGGTGTGTCAAGACATTGTTCCCTGTATATGTTGCCCATTGACTGGATAATATATGTGTCAATCATGAACTGGGAGTTGTGACTTTCTGCCTACCGGTATTTGTAAAAAGTGAGAGTGTAGTGATTGAGATTAGATCCAGGAAAATGGAGGTACATTTATTGGCTTGAAGGGGGACAGGATTGCCAATTAGAGCTTTTATATGATTTTGGAAAGTTTGTTTTTATTAGTTTGTACATGGTCTCGTATATGCCATGATGTGATTTATGACTCATTGAGCCAATCACATACTTAAGGGTCACTGCATTTACATGTACATATAATGCACTCTGGGCATTTGGCACATTCTGCTAATTTTAATGTGCATATTGATGATGCATAGTAAGAGCTCTGCATATCTATGAAAGACAAGAATTCATGTTTGTCTACTCACTGTGAAACATTTGTGAGATTTGCCAGTACTGATCGAAATAAATGTTAAATAGAACAACATTCCTGCTGTAATTGCTGCACATGGAATTCAGGCCACTGGAAAGACTTTTCCACACCAAAGTTTAAGAATTCAGGACATTTGCACATGATTGTAAGAAGTCCATGTTAAATTATGAATTATGTCTATTGTCTGTGATTTTCAAAAATTAAAAAAAAAAAATCAAAAATAAAAAACAGTGGCTTTATTTTTATTTTAGAGGACAAGTAAAGTTTTCAAGTCATTTGTCCATCCAATCATTCTGTTCTGAGTGCACCAAATCATAGGCCTTTTTACATCTGCCATGTACACTCAGGACATCGGGCCCTGGCTGTGTTTTGTCCACCATGCATATTAATGTCAGCACTGATTGAAAGGAAATGTCTTCGTAATGTTTAAAGTACAAGGTCAAAACCAGCAATATCTGCCAATATCAACCCAAATAGTAATCTCCACAGCTACCTTTTCCTATGGGTACAGATGCCAAAAATTGTTAATTGGAATACAGATGCCAATAATTGTTAAATAGATTTGTTACATTGATACTGATTGTCTTAGAACTGTCAGCCAGAAGCAGCTAGAATTAACGCCAGTCATAGAAGCAGTGCACATTGTATACCACACAATATAACAGTATTATGTATGTCATCACAGACAGGCTTTCAACCAAAACTGATCTCTCGAGGTGAACATGGCAGCAGTTAACATTATTCAGTTTGGGCAGAGGGAGAACTCCTAAAACAAACCACTGGACACGAGTCGGACAATTTTCAATGTACGTGATTAACTCATTCCATACTATGGTCACAGGCCTTGGTCATGTAGTGGTTCTGGCATTGCCTGGCAAGTCATGCTGCAGCTGCCCTTGTGGCAGCTGCAGCATGACTTGCCAGGCAGTGCCAGAACCACTGACTTAAGACTATCGGCACGTTGGTACTTGAAGAAAAGCTCTTTTCATGAAGAATTTAAATATGCAATTGTCATCTTAAATCTAGGTAAATATACGGAAAAATCAGGGACTGGGATGGAATGAGTTAAACAGAGAATGTAACTTGGGTTGGTTTGTGCAGATAGTGCTTTTGGCATAACTTACTGGATTTTTCACTTTTCACTGCACCTGAAAAAGCCAACAAGGAGCGCCACAGACATTATATTTGCAACTGCCAACATGTGCTGGATTTTGTTTGTTGCACACATAACATTGGTAGAAATGGGAAAATGATCTCTGAATCGAGCAGCTGTCAAACTTTTGAAGTTGCCATCTGTGTTGTAGACAGTATTAGGGCATGCACACCAGAGTGCTTAACCCTTTGCCCCTTGAATTGACACTTGAGTCAACAACTTTCTTTGGCAGGAGTTGGGCACTGAGTGCCCAACTCGTGTCAAGGAAAGTTGTTGACCTGGGGCATGTGATCTTGATAGGGCTCATCTACATCTCAGTCAAATTGTTTTTCATTACTGTTGAAATTAGTTGAAAACACTAAAGCAGACAACATTTGACCACCAGCCGGTTTTGGTCGGTTTAAGGGGGAAAGGGTTAAAACATCCAAGATTACATGTATTCATGCAGTGAATGCATATAATTCCATTCTGATAAAAGTATACTAGATGTAGGAGCAACATAGTGACAGAAAATGAACATTTTAATACATTAACTCTTTCCCCCTCAAACTGGCCAAAACCAGCTGGTGGTCAAATGTCGTCTGCTTCAGTGTTTTCAACTAATTTCAACAGTTATAAAAAACAATCTGCCTGAGAAATGTACATGAGACTTATCAAGATCACATGCCACAGGACAACAGCTTTCCTTGGCATGGGTTGGGCACTTAGTGCCCAATCCATGCCAAGGAAAGCTGTTGACCCAGTCTTAATTCAAGGGGGAAAGGGTTAATCCTTTTAGAAGCATTGCATTACAGGTATTTATATAGATCAGACATACAAGGCCTGATGTCGCAGCTCATCAAATCTGCAGCAAATAGATGCATGAGACCCTAATGTACGCCATCTATACAGATATTGACCAATAGAATATGAGCAAAAATTTATATTCACTAGTGAAAGATAAATCTGTGACTATGGCTAAAAGTTGTTATCAGTGGCCAGGTACAGGCCTTTGAGAAAATGAAGAGCAAGCCATGGCAGGATTTTGGAGCTCCTAGTGCTGCCCAATATCAAGCCAATATTGATTTTGGTTCGATGTCCTCTCCAAAGAGCTCGGTTTGATCTTGCAATTGATTTTAAGTCTTTGGATCGCTAACACTGCCACATTGTTTTGGAAAATTAATATTCATGACCTGTATGCAATTCCGTGTGTTCAAATCAGCAGGCAAAACGAGATAGATTGAGCCTGCAAGATCACAGGCCTCAAAGATGAGATCCCACATAAACCATTGACCCACCTCATATCAAAGGTAAGGGCAGCCAACAGTCATAACACAGGCAGCTGGTGGGGATTAAACAAGCAAACATTCATTCAGAAAAAAAAAAAAAAAAAAAAAAAATTCATTCAGAATGGGCATGCTTACAGAGTGGGCTGTAGCTATAATTGACCAAGCGGCACTCACATAAATTATGTTAATCGGCGATATCATACACATGTGATCATTTTTGGAGCATAATTGTCATAACAGCACTTAGCACAAAAAATGTTGAAGCAAATAAAAAAGTAAATAACTATTAATTGAACAACATAACATCATGCTGTTCTGTTTTTGCTACTGCTAGTAGCTTTAGGTCACAGGAATTTGAGGTACAAGTACTGTCACCAACACACCAAACTACATGAGCATAACCATATAGATTGTTTTGTATTTCTCTTCCCACACACCTGACCTGAGCTAACAAAGCCAGGCTTGATAATATTCATATACAGAGAATTTGTATACAGGAAATTTAAAAGTATTAACTTTTAAAATATGTGCGCAGCTGACGATAAAAATTAGTCCACTGAAAGGTATGCCAAGTGTTAGATCATATCCAAAGATAGGCAATTTCAAAATAATTGAAATGGATATTTTAAATTTAAAGTACAGTTGACTGTAGTTTGTTTGAATTGAGCTGGAATTTGGGGAATTCTTATTGAAATTCCTGGCAGGCAATGCAAGTGTTTCTTACACAACATTGAAATGTTCGTTGGTGTAATCAGGCATGCAGACTGAGTCAAACAGTATCTGTACTGTCACTTTTGGAGTGTCAGTGTTAATGTTTTCTCTTGTCATTGATTTAGATCCAAATATGGGCGTTTACCATGTCACCCCTCCCCCTCATTTTTTAGCTCAGCTGATAATTCAGCTGAGCTTTTAGGAGGGCGAGGCATCCGTCGTCCGTCTGTCGTTCGTCCATCATCTGTCATGCGTCCACAGTTCACATTTTCGACTTTTTCTCCAAAGTCGCAGACCAGATCCACTTCAAACTTGGTGGGGTTGTGCCTTGGGTGAGTCTCTACCAAGTTCAAATTGTTGTGGTCCAATGATTAGGGATTTTTAATGATTTTTTTTGTTCATTTTGGGGGGAAATCTTAAATGACAAAATCTTTTCTCCGAAATCGCTTGGCCGTTTACTTTGAAATTGTATAGGGACACTGAAATTGTATAGGGACACTTCTGGGGATTCCTTATAGACCTGAAACTGTTCAACAGGTGGCGCTGTGATTTGTTTTTCTATCTTTAATGAATTTTTGTGCGTTTTTGCTATTTTCAACTTGTTCTCCAAAACCATATCTCAGATTGTGCTGAAACTTGGTGGATATATTCCTTGTGGAAGGGTCACACAAGGTTGTTCATCAGGTGGGGTTACTATGGATCCCAGATTTTTAAAGAATTTTTCAATTTGGGTACTTGTTGGTCAATGCATACATTTTTTTTTTTTTTTTTTTTCCCTGGTAAGTCAATGGGAATTGCAATGTTAATTCACATTTCCCACCTCATCTCCAAAGCTGTTTGCCAGATTCACTTCAAACTTAGTGGGGATGTGTCTTGGGTGGGTCTCCACCAAGTTTATTAAAATGGTCATGGTCCAGTGATTTTTGGATTTTAAATGAAATTTTTGTTCATTTTGGGGGGAAATCTTAAAAAATCTGCTTCTCAGAAACCGTCTTGCCAATTACTTTGAAATTCCAAGGTGACACTTCTGGGGACCCCCAGACATTAAGTTCTTCAACAGGTGGCGCTGTGATATGTGTGAATTGTTTTATGAATTTTTGTGCGTTTTTCTTTTCTATTTTCAACTTGTTCTCCAAAACCATATCTCAGGTTGTACTGAAACTTGGGATATATTCCTTGTAGAAGGGTCACACAACGTTGTTCACCAGGTGGCGTTGCTGTGGATCCCTGATTTTTAACAAATTTTTCAATTAGGGTTCTTGTTGGTCAATGCATACATTCCTATTGTTTACTATATACCCGGTAAGTGAATGGGAATTGAAATGGTTGTTTACATGTTTGACCTCATCTGAAAACCGTTAGCCAGATTCACTTCAAACTTAGTGGGAATGTGTCTTGGGTGGGTCTCTGCCAAGTTTATTCAAATGGTCGCGGTCCAGTGATTTTTGGTGTAATTTGGAATTTTTCTTGTTGATTTTACATGCCTATTGATTGCCATGCAAGTCAATGGGGATTGCACAGTCATTAGGGTTTGCAATGCTAATTGACAATTTCTGACTTCTTCTGCGAAACCGTCAGCTAGATTCACTTCAAACATGGGGGGGGGGGGGTGTTCCTTGGGTGGGTATCTACCAAGTTTGTTCAAATGGTCACAGTGCAATGATTTTAGGATTTTTTGAGAATTTTTTTGTTCATTTTTTGGCCAAATCTTCAAAAGTCTTTATCCTTGTTGTCTCCCCAGCATAAGCCGTTGGCGAGACTAAGCAGTCACTTTTCGGACGTCCGGATGTCTGTCCATCTGTCTGTCCGTCTGTCTGTCTGTGAACAAAAAACTTAGGAGTGAATTACCCTGGCAAGACATTCATGCTCCCCGGCATGACTGTGGTATATAGTCAGCCAATTGCTTTGAAATTGCAAAGGGACATGTCTGGGCGTGAGGGGGATACATGTACAGTAGGTGAGTGACCTTGACCTAATTTCCAAGGTCACAGGACGAGGTGCATGAAATTCACTGTTTATATGGTAACTTGAGAAGTAATAAGGCTGGGACATTCTTATTGCACATGCTAGTTGTCCTTACTAAGGGCCAGACTTAGACAGTAGATGAGTGACCTTGACCGCATTCCTAAGGTCATAGGGCCACTTGCTCAAATTTTACTGTTCACCTGACAAGTTGAGAGCTATTTGAACTTGGACCTTGATGTTGAATGTGATGGTTGTCCTGAGCAAAGGCCAGACTTAGACAGTACATGGGTGACCTTAACCTCATTCCCAAGGTCACAGGGACCCAGACACTTACGTGAATTTTATTTTCACTTTATAACTTGAGAACTGTTGAAGGTAGGACTTTGGTGTTGAACTTGTTGGTGGTCCTCTATTTAGGAAATATTGAGACCGTACATTAGTGACCTTGACCTCATTCTCAAGGTCACAGGGCCACTAACATGAATTTTACTGGTCGCTTGATATCCTGAGAAGTATTTGTACTGTGACTTTGATCTTGCATATGGGGATGGCCCTCTATGAAAGTTAGATTCAGAATAGGTCCGTGACCTTGACCTCATTTCCAAGGTCATAGGGCGACTTAGTCAGCTGAGCACAGGACTGTCACAGTCATGTTGTGGAATTTGTGCCATCCATACTTTTGAAGAATTTGTGCCACCCATGTGTTGGTGGAATGTATGCCTCCCATATTTTTTTATAGAATTTGTGTCTGCCATAATTTTTTGTGTGAAATTCCTTAAAAAAGTCAAACCTATATATATATGCTCACTTTCGTCATACAGGTCTATTGCCCTCAATGGGATTGGAAATCAAGTGCTCTTATGAAATGAAAAATAAGAACGGATGTCTGAAAGAGCAGATTCAAGAGCTTTAAATGTGATTTAAGAGCTTTACATATGATCCAAGAGCTCTAGATGTCATTATAAACTACCAGGTGAATGCTGTATTTGCCTCCTAGCCTATGCATAAGGTACCTTAACATGTGAGTGCTCAGTGGCGGTAAGTTCGTGTGGGGCTTTGGAACCCTGCACTTGTTCTTGGTATTCCATCAATGACAGGTGTTTGGATGGAACAGCTCTGAACAGCCTGACTGAACACCGTCCCATGTGAAATAATGTGAAACATCAGAACCTCCCCTCTCCCCCAGTGATTATTTTCCTGCCGAGCCAGTTTGACCATGCCTGTATACTTATAAAGTGAAACCTCCCTATACCAAACACACTGGGAACCAGAAAAAAAAATGTTCAATATAGTGAGGTGTTCGGTATAGGAAGGTTTGATAACATTGAAAGTATATATTTGGGACCGAGAAATGGTGTTCAGTATAGAGAGGTGTTAAGTATATGGAGATGTTCGGTTAGAAAGGTTTTACTGTATATCAATTGTTCACATAAGTTGTTCATGAGAGGCCTTAGTCAGTGGTTTTTGCATTGCCCGACACGTCATGATCGACTTGCTCTTGCTGTTTGCCAAAGTGTGACTTGCCAGGCAATGTAAGATGCTCCAGCGTCATTTGTCAAGGCTAGCTGTTTCTAGAGTGACAGCTTTCTTTGTGTGGAATCTCAATATAACTATAATGTAATTATCATCATTAAATTCTGGTTAAAAATACTGAAATGGCAGTCTTTAGTGGGAAATCAGCCAGAATACAAGTAATGTTTTGTGGAGATCCGGCAGAGGACAGATTTACTGCTTTACCCACTCTATGTTTATGACACATATTTTTGTTGTAATTACATGTAAATTTTAGGCGGGCACAAGTCTCAAACTGTAGCTCGAAGGTGCACACCTGTACTTTATGGGGTGTTATTTTGATTATTTTTTGGAGGGGTGGGGGCATGATTTATGGGTTTGTTCATACAAAGGACTTCCCGGTAGAGACTTATCAGGAAGGGTTTTGTTGTATTGCCTGTGATGTTATACCTGCATGTTTTTCCTGTGAGTGAGTCTCAACAGTTTAGGCGAAATTCAATCCCACAATTATGTAAACTCGTCACTACAAAACAGCATTTTTAAGTCGGAAATAGACCGTGTCAAATTACCCTCCCACTGGGCTGTTTGTGTGTCACTATTGGGAACATCAGGAGGTCTTTTCTGTGTAGATATATATTTTTAACGCAGAAATATCATCGCTCAAGGGCAGTCATGGTTGAAAACAATACATGCTGTGGACCATTGCTTTGGGGATGACAGAAAGAGAAGTGCCCAACACAGGGAGAACAATAAGCAATATAGGCACAAGGAAAATACAGGGCAAAAAATTGCAGAGAAAATTTGACTTTGAATTGGCTTTTTGTGAACTGGACACACCCAGTTCCTTCAGCTTTTCTTCTTTCTTTCTTTTTTTTTTGAAAGATAAAGGAAGTTGAGTCAGACATTTTATCTTGGGGATCTGGATGTAGAAATTGCTGAAGTCAGCAAAAGGATTTTTTTTTTCAGACAAGAACATAATGAACCTGCAGAGTCACAGGTCATTCTTCATATTGCGTTATTATTTTTTATAAATCTTAAAGGATGATGCTCAACAAAAGATGCTGTTTGAAACTGTCTGTGCCTTTCAACAAGGTATTCAGTTCATGTATCTTGTGAGGATTCATTGTTATATTTTTTGGGACTCTTCCTAATTGTTTTCAAATTTGTATATAATGATAGATTTGGAAAAGGAGATGGAACCAGAAAAGAAGATTTGCTATAAAGCAAATCTATATGCCTTCATAAGTTCTAAATATGACTAGATGAAAATTTCAAAGGTCAGCCTTGACCTTTGACCTCTAGAGTATACATGTAAATTTTTTAAAAATGTGCAGTGTTGCAAGACCTACAATTTGAACCTGATATGACTGAAATTGGATGAAAATTGACCAAGTTATGGCTTGATGAAAATTTCAAAGGTCCAAATGTATTTCCTCTTAACTTAAACAGTCATAACTTTAACATATTATATTTAGCCTCACCTGTTCCTGGCTAGAATATGACAGAGTTAATTAGCCTTCCCTTAGTTCAGGTTGGGCAAAAATGCACCCAGCCTGTTTAATGCCAGGAAAGCTATTAACCCTTTCAGTGCCAAATTCTGGACTGAGTCAACAGCTTTTCTCGGTGTGCAATGCGTCCAATGCGCGCTGAGAAAAACTGTTGACCTGGGGTATTCTCTCTGGAACTATAGGCATAGTGGTACTTGAATGAAAGGTCTCTTTACAAGGAATATGAATCTGGGATCCTGATGATGATTCAGGCTTGTTTGATTTAAGTAGATGGACTTAAGAGGTGATTGGTACAGAAAGAGTTAATATTAATCTGGGGCATGTCATCATGATATGCCTCATCTACAAATCTCAGATCAGCCCAAAAAAAATTTTATATTGACATGAAATTTGAGCACAAACATTAAAGCAGATAACAGTGTGTATCTGTGAGCTTTTGGATAATTTGAGGGGTAAGGGCTTGCCGTGGGGGATTTTTGTTCTAGTTTTGTACATCAGTTAACTTCATAGTTGAGAGGTAGACGTATTACAGCAGTAGGCTTAAATATCCATGGGCGGGGACATTTGTATGCTGTTCCTTTTGGTGCATTTGTCATCATTATGATGTACACGCTATCGAAAATATAAAATTACATCAACAGGATGGAAAAAAAGTAAACTTGTATACTTGATTGGTAAGTTGAAAGTTCTTTTCCTGTACTGAGTGGGTATTTTCAAGTGAGTGATTTATAGACTCAATTATAAGCTTAGGTTCCTTGCACGCATTAGTTCAATATGTCAAAGTCATACCAGGTCTTTATGCATTTAAATCAACACTTTAACCACAAAGATAGAAAGATCTCCATAGGTGAAGTAAGGTAGGATTTGAACAATGCAGGCCGGCACACTGCTGGAGGGCATCAGTGTTGTTCAGTCTGCTATTTTTCAGTCACTTTGCAGTTGAAGGATTTTGTTTTTTGAGAAAGCGATAATCTTGGTGTGTGAGTTTGGCTTCCTCCAGCAGAATTTGCATGAAAATCATTGAATGGTAGAGCGCCAACTGCTGCTTTGACTGACCCCATCATCTGCTAGACATCTCATGAGGCATTATGGCCTCTCATGCATCGTAAAATTAACAAAATGTGAAAGCAATGCTCTCGAAACATCAAAAGAATGTAACCTTTCACAACAAGTGGGGTCTCTCTCTCTCTCTCTCTCTCTCTGCTCAGTTTTGACTATTTCAACAGCTTTCCTTGTCATGCTTTGGGCTCTTTGTAGCTACAGAACAGTGAGGAAAGCTGTTGACCTGGCATATTCATATGGTCTCAACAGAGGTGCCAAGTGGCCCAACGTATAAAATGGGTGCTCAAGCTGAAAAATGTTGCAAAAAGCGGGAGTCCCATTATATGATAATGAAGAAGACGGATAAAAAAGCAGAAGGTGGACAAATTTAGATGATTTATATCTTTAGAAACACGGGAGATCTCCAGCCACGTTGGCATGCTTGGTATTTGAATGATAGGTGAGTTTACAAAGAGATATGAATGTAGTCATGCTGGCATCCTTGTGTTACATTAATGTACATATAGTTCAAAGTACATCAAGTTTTGTTGGCATTGGAAATAAAAGAGTTAAGGATTGTAGAATAACACTTGCAGGCAAATGTTTTGGCTAATGGATCAGGGCCAGAATTTCCCAAAATTTTGCGAGAATCTATTTGGATTTTTGTCAATTAGTTTTCTTTTTAAAGAAAGACAAGTTTAGGAGAATCTTTTTGAGAATAGATTCTCGGATTCGTGCCGAAATTCTGGCCCTGCTGGATGCAACAGAGAAATATAAAGTAACTACAGGTGTATATTTAATTGGTAGCACCTTAACCCCTAATGTGCTGATTTAAGACTGAATCAACAGGCTGCCTTGGCCCACTTTGCATGCAAAGTATCCCGAGGAAAGCTGTTGACTAAGACTACTTTTTGTTTTAGACTAGGCTTGCTGGTATTTGAATGAAAGGTATCTTTATGAGGAATTTGAATCTTTTAACCATTATATTTCAATGGTAATGAGAAAATGACCCTAGCCATAATTAGCACGTTAAGGGTTAATTCATTCAGTACAACAGTGGCCTTGGTTTTTGCATTGCCTTGCGATTAAGCCAGACTTTCAGCAGATGCTGTACAGCTCAACAGACAAATTCAAAACCGCTGACTGTAAAGACATATCAGTGACGAATGAAATCTCTTTTCATAAAAAAATTGAATGTATGATGTTCATTTTGTGTGTGGATAAATGTGTGGTGAGAGCGGGGCCTGGCTTCATGAGTTCAAGTTTAACTATAATGACCTTGTCTGTCTCTCTGCTGTGATCCTCACCTGAAGACTGATGACTTCACAAATAGGGTTCAGCTGGGGCTCAATTCTTCCTAAAATTGTGTCGTTCAGCTACAATGAAGCCTCAGTGTACATGATGTGTACATGGGACTCTGATGCCAGACACACTGGAAACATTCTACCAGCTGATGGCAGTTACCGTATGAATCACAGTCTAATTTGACAGCCCAGAAAAGTGCAATATTGTATTGAATTCTAAACATGTCATGTATGTTTCTTGGTATGTGAGGTGGATTATATTAACATGGCTAAAAATACTTAGAAAACCAGAAATGATTTTCGTATAGATGTGTCATAAATGACACCGTCATACATTATTTCTACAGTCAGCCCCGTTGTGAGAGTTATAGATATGGTCAGAGACAACTGTCTTTAAAAATGAACAGTATCAAATGACCATAACATTAATGTTGGAGAAATGGGATTTGTGACTTCCATTTGCCAAGTGGTCCACCTTGATGAGTGTCCATTTAAGGGGGGAGTCTCTTAAGAGACAGTGCGTGGTCGGTTGAAGGCAGGGCTGACTGTGGTGAAGTAGGGGTCAACCATGGGACACCTGTCATAAAATGAGAAACTTACCTTGAAGTGTGGGAATGATCTTGCCATGGATCAGTGCCAGAGTTTATTTCTTTTCTTTGTGGTAGACACCTTTTTACCCTGCGTCTCAATGGTTTCCCAGGACTGTGAAAAGAGCCTACAAATCAAAAAGGTACTAAAAATGTTGTCTGATACATGTGTTGCTCTGAGTATACCAGAGAATGGAGCAAATAGCTAGTATTAAGAATATATATCCTTACTGTGGCCCATATGTGGATGCATTTAACCAACTGTCAATTTTTGTTGAATCAATTAAATAATCAGGTATAAATAATTTTGATGCTTTACTTGAAATATTTACTGCAGGTTCACAGCAATATATTTGCCAAGGGCAGAAAGCATGTAAATTTAACAGCTGAATATGAGTTCCCCCATGCAGAGGTACCATGCCTCCTGATGTATCAAGTTATCAGGAGATAACTCATTTTAGGCGAGTTTGACAGCTTTTGCCAATCTTCCTACTGGTGCCTGAAAGCTTGCTGCAAGTGAAAGAAAGCTGGATTTTTTTTTCTCCATAAATGGAAAATTTTTTTGTTTTTGTTTGAGAGCTGAAAATTGCATCATTTTACACTGAAATTAAAATTAAAAGATATAGGGGTAAAGCCTGCAGACCACCAACATAGGCAGGGTAAACAGCCTTTCCCAGTACATGTATCTACACGTTGAGGTAAATATTTGTGCTGCTGACCCACTACTACCTCCCCACAAGTACCTGCGGAAAGGACATCATCCAACTTCCGCATGTTAGGCATTGTTTTAGGAAGTACATTGATCTGCTCATTGCCTGTAAATCACAACAAAACTGGCGCCTTTGTGAATTACGCCTACTGTGATGGGGCCTGATTCACAGTCAGCTTGACATGTGGTGTGCCCGAAAGAGTTCACCCACACTATGTCTGACCCCATCGCAGTCAACATGAGACAGAGTCAAGAACTTTCCTGGGCTTAGATTGGCTGCATATTGGACCCAGTCCAAGCCAAGAAAAGCTGTTGACCCTGGCATGTCATCAGGGCAGTTGTCATGTACATTGTCAGCAAAAGTGGTTTCTGTTAACCCTTTCCCCCATAAACCGACCTAAACCGGCTGGTGGTCAAATGTCATCTGCTTCAGTGTTTTCAACTAATTTCAGCAGTTATGAAAAACAATTTGACTGAGAAAGGTACATGAGACTTATCAAGATCACATGCCCCAGGTCAACAGCTTTCCTTGGCATGGGGTGGGCACTTAGTGCCCAACCCATGCCAAGGAAAGCTGTTGACTCAGTCTTAATTGAAGGGGGAAAGGGTTAGCATGAAGTCTAAGTAAATGCATTACAGCACACAATTTTTATCGAGGTACTTTAGGGCCGTTTGAGCAGGGAAGGATATATACGGGTTTAGTCTTATGTTTCATATCCAATTTCACTGAAAATTAAATTTGACCCTAAATGTACAATATTGTAGACTTCTTGAATGTGAAAATGTTATTTAAATTTGCCTTGATGTTGTTCAAGTTCCTGTATTTTACACTGAGGGTGGTGCAGTAGTAGTTTGAAGTGGAGCAACACCCTTCCTACAGCTTACAATACACTTTGAATACTGTGGATGCCTTCAAAAGGCTGTAGAAATTCCCTTGAACAGGGGGCACTTTAACAGGCCTTGTGCTTGGTACATGTACATAAAGTCTCATTGCATGCTATGCCACTGGGTCCAGCACACGTTATTTGTCTACATACCATACTTAGAGAGAAGTCCATAATTAGTAACCAGACAATCAAAGTAATATAACATATAGAACATACTGTGCAAGAATGCTTGCTTTGTTGGCCAGAAGAGGTCACATGACAGTCAGTCTTTAACCCTGTCAACACCAAATTGCAGTCAACAGCTTTCCTTGGTGTCATTTGAATACATGGTGATCCCAGGTGAGCTGAAGAAAGTTGTTGACCTGGACCAAGCCTGGAACTATTGACTGGAGACCAGGGATGCTGGTACTCCTAGACTAAGGCTGGAACTATTGACTGGAGACCAGGGATGCTGGTACTCCTAGACCAAGGCTGGAACTATTGACGGGAGACCAGGGATGCTGGTACTCCTAGACCAAGCCTGGAACTATTGACTGGAGACCAGGGATGCTGGTACATGTGGACCAAGGCTGGAACTATTGACTGGAGACCAGGGATGCTGGTACTCCTAGACCAAGGCTGGAACTATTGACGGGAGACCAGGGATGCTGGTACTCCTAGACCAAGCCTTGAACTATTGACTGGAGACCAGGGATGCTGGTACATGTGGACCAAGGCTGGAACTATTGACTGGAGACCAGGGATGCTGGTACTCCTAGACCAAGCCTGGAACTATTGACTGGAGACCAGGGATGCTGGTACATGTGGACCAAGGCTAGAACTATTGACTGGAGACCAGGGATGCTGGTACTCCTAGACCAAGGCTGGAACTATTGACGGGAGACCAGGGATGCTGGTACTCCTAGACCAAGCCTGGAACTATTGACTGGAGACCAGGGATGCTGGTACATGTGAACCAAGGCTGGAACTATTGACTGGAGACCAGGGATACTGGTACTCCTAGACCAAGGCTGGAACTATTGACGGGAGACCAGGGATGCTGGTACTCCTAGACCAAGCCTGGAACTATTGACTGGAGACCAGGGATGCTGGTACATGTGAACCAAGGCTGGAACTATTGACTGGAGACCAGGGATGCTGGTACTCCTAGACCAAGGCTGGAACTATTGACGGGAGACCAGGGATGCTGGTACTCCTAGACCAAGCCTGGAACTATTGACTGGAGACCAGGGATGCTGGTACATGTGAACCAAGGCTGGAACTATTGACTGGAGACCAGGGATGCTGGTACTCCTAGACCAAGGCTGGAACTATTGACGGGAGACCAGGGATGCTGGTACTCCTAGACCAAGCCTGGAACTATTGACTGGAGACCAGGGATGCTGGTACATGTGAACCAAGGCTGGAACTATTGACGGGAGACCAGGGATGCTGGTACTCCTAGACCAAGGCTGGAACTATTGACGGGAGACCAGGGATGCTGGGACACCAGGACCAAGGCTGGAACTATTGACTGGGGACCAGGGATGCTGGGACACTTTCATGAAGTGTATGAAACGGATGATACTGAGCACAAGTTTTGACTATATGACCAAATGGTTGATAATATATAATTTGAAGAGAATGACTGGTTGAAGAGGCTTGGTGTTTTCAAAGCAGGTGGTCTTTACATCTGATATTTTATTAATCTTTAGTCTGGGTCAATAGAGACCTTCAGTCCGTCTGCCCTTAGCGATGTTGAAATTTTCAAGCTAGATACTGTATTTCAGTTTATGATTTCAATGCACTATTTACATGCACATCACCAAAAAAAAAAAAAAAAAAAATACATGTCTAGATTTTATGCAGTGGGAAAAAAAATGCAAAGTTTCATTTATCTTGATGGAACTTTTTATAGTCTAAAATGCTGTAAGTCAGTGAAACTGATCATATTGGTATTGTGCTGTCCAGCCAGATTGGATTAATACAGTGTCTGCTTCATGCTAATAGAAGATATTTTCACTCACTTCTGGCGACTGTTGCAAATAAAAATTTGTATCGATGGGCTAATTGTATACGGCGTATCACATTTTGTGGGTATTGGTCAAAGTTCTCGAGAAATACAATGGGGACAAATGTTCAACTTGGTAACATACATGTGTAGTATGGGATCAGAATACGCAGCTGTACATTTAAACTGTAAAACAGGTACCGTTAATTTGTTAACTAGTACTTTAGAGGTTTGCAGGTACAAAAGTATTAATGCAAACATTTAAAAATTATATTTGTTTTAAAGGGCACTATTAAAAGATTTCAAATCTGGATATTATTTTTCTTTCTTTCTTTCTTTCTTTCTTTCTTTCTTTCTTTCTTTCTTTCTTTCTTTCTTTCTTTCTTTCTTTCTTTCTTTCTTTCTTTCTTTCTTTCTTTCTTTCTTTCTTTCTTTCTTTCTTTCTTTCTTTCTTTCTTTCTTTCTTTCTTTCTTTCTTTCTTTCTTTCTTTCTTTCTTTCTTTCTTTCTTTCTTTCTTTCTTTCTTTCTTTCTTTCTTTCTTTCTTTCTTTCTTTCTTTCTTTCTTTCTTTCTTTCTTTCTTTCTTTCTTTCTTTCTTTCTTTCTTTCTTTCTTTCTTTCTTTCTTTCTTTCCTTCCTTCCTTCCTTCTTTCCTTCCTTCCCTTATCATTAGATTTCTGTGATATTGTATTTGAAGACAATTATATGCAAAAACTCCAAACATGACCAGATTATACCTCCATGAAAAAGATGTGTCTTTTTGTATGAAGAGGGGTGACAGTTTTGAAAATTATGCAAATTAGGACCATTTAAAAAATTAAACCTTGACAATCTTCAAAACTATTGTAGGCAGAGGTGCCACTCTAACTTCAATTGATACATTTGTACTGTAAGCCTATCCAATGAACCACAAACAGAAGTTCTAGAATTTTAAGTTATGCTAATTAGGGGCACTTGAAAAGTTTGTATGTTGAATATCTTCAAAATTGTTACAGCTAGAGTTAGCATTCCATTATAGAGTGTTATACTTACGTGTGTGTGAGAAACTAAAGTGTCTTGGTTGTGTATGTTTAAAGTTCTACCCAGTCTGCTGGGTTTTACATACAGTGAAAACTCTTTATAATGACACCATCTTTCCCTGAGAAATGTGTTGGATAACTGAATATGTCAGATAAATGAGTCAAATAACAAAGAAAATGAACCCTTTCCCATGAAAATTTGTGTCATTATATTGAATATGTGGTATATCTGAGTGGCATTATAATGAGGTTTGACTGTATTAGGTCATTGGTTGTGCTTTTGGCAGTGGCTCATCAAACTAACACACAAACGAGACACAACAGATGAAAAAACAACCCATAATAGTCTGGATTATTGATGTTGCCTGTCACTATCACAATGATATGGAGTTCAAGTATCTGATCTGAAGACCCAAGCCTTCCTGTTTCTATTTGTCTGTGAATTCCAGTTAACCATTTATATAGGAAGAGTATCATAAAAATGTATATCTTGCATGACCTATTCCTATTGTATTTGTGTCTTTTCGTCCAGAACCTCTTCCTGGTAGCCATTATTACCTTATTCCGCGGTTTGAACTCTTTATACTCCATAAGCTAACCTGTCGCTGTCAAACCTATATAAATATGGAAGTACTGTTGTCCCTATTGCACACGTTCTTCTGTAGAGCTTTGACATAGGCTGTATTAGCCGAAATAAATTAAGGGGTCATCAGTGGGGTAACTACTCAGAACATGTTTCAGAGCCTGTATTGCATTGGGAGAGGGAATATGTCAGCTTTGTTTACTCTGTTTGTGGTGTCTGGTGTTCCTTACCTTTTAAATATGTGGTGTAACACTATCTGTCTTTGTGCAGGACATCTTTTTCTTGACAGCCGATTTGTCTTTATGACAGTTGCGTGTCTGTTCTTCAGCCTGTGTATGTGTAAGAGGGATTTATGAGGCTCACGGTGCCTGTCTTGAGAAACCACAATTTGTTATGAGAGAGCACGTCCTGTCTGGAAAAAAACAGCTTTTCAAGAAACTCTTCTTGTTGCTTTTTGTGCTGAAAGATGACTGATCCTGAGAGGAAAGATGACTGATCCTGAGAGGTGACAGATAGCCTGGTCAGAATCTCTGAGGCTGCTGTCTCAAGACAGGTTTTTCTGAACCTCCCTTCATAGACCACCTGTCTTGAGAGACCAGAATTTGCTCATCGTGAGGGGTGTCTTTAAAGATAGGTTTTACTGTTTTTATTTTTTTAATGCATATTTTTTAACTCTTTAAGTGCCACATTTGGACTGAGGTAACAGCTCTCCTTGGCGTGTTGTGGCCACAATGGGTCCAAAGCATGCCATGGAAAGCTGGTGAGCCAGACTACCATATTCTAAGTACATACAGGCATGCTGGTACCTTAGAGGTCTTGTAACAAGGAACATGAATCTGGCACCCTCATTGCAATTGTAATTCAGAGCAGTTTCGTTTCAAGTAGTTCAACTTGAGGCACAGTTGGGAGTGAAGGAGTGAAACCAAATGCCTGTGGAGTCATTTTCAGACAGCATCGTAATTGTCTGTCTTACATTGTACTGGAGTCATTTGTGGAGAGGACGGGAATCAACAAACTATGTCTACAATAGAACCTGTTTTCAAAGCCCCCACCCCAGCCCCCTTCTTCCCGATCACCTAGTTGTCAGTACATATATGTGAAACCAGGTGTCTCTTTTGGGAGGTACAAAAAAAAAGAGCAAAGGGAGTGCTCATTGTTTTCACACACACACACATACAGACAGTTGGGGGGTACTCGTTGTTTTCACACACATGCAGACAGTTGGGAGTGCTCATTGTTTTCACACACATACAGACAGTTGGGAGTGCTCATTGTTTTCACACACATACAGACAGTTGGGAGTGCTCATTGTTTTCACACACATACAGACAGTTGGGAGTGCTCATTGTTTTCACACACATACAGACAGTTGGGAGTGCTCATTGTTTTCACACACATACAGACAGTTGGGAGTGCTCATTGTTTTCACACACATACAGACAGTTGGGAGTGCTCATTGTTTTCACACACATACAGACAGTTGGGAGTGCTCATTGTTTTCACACACATACAGACAGTTGGGAGTGCTCATTGTTTTCACACACATACAGACAGTTGGGAGTGCTCATTGTTTTCACACACATACAGACAGTTGGGGGTACTCGCTGTTTTCACACACACACATACAGACAGTTGGGAGTGCTCATTGTTTTCACACACATACAGACAGTTGGGAGTGCTCATTGTTTTCACACACATACAGACAGTTGGGAGTGCTCATTGTTTTCACACACATACAGACAGTTGGGAGTGCTCATTGTTTTCACACACATACAGACAGTTGGGGGTACTCGCTGTTTTCACACACACACATACAGACAGTTGGGAGTGCTCATTGTTTTCACACACATACAGACAGTTGGGAGTGCTCATTGTTTTCACACACATACAGACAGTTGGGAGTGCTCATTGTTTTCACACACATACAGACAGTTGGGAGTGCTCATTGTTTTCACACACATACAGACAGTTGGGAGTGCTCATTGTTTTCACACACATACAGACAGTTGGGGGTACTCGCTGTTTTCACACACACACATACAGACAGTTGGGAGTGCTCATTGTTTTCACACACATACAGACAGTTGGGAGTGCTCATTGTTTTCACACACATACAGACAGTTGTGAGTGCTCATTGTTTTCACACACATACATACAGTTGGGAGTGCTCATTGTTTTCACACACTCACATACATACAGTTGGGAGAGGGTGTATATGGTGCTGTGCACTGCTAATGATAATAAAATGATTCAAGACCTTAGTGATCACAGGAAAACTTTTGTCCAGGGTACTTCAAAGAAAGAGAAAAAATAAACTATTAAAAGATTTCAGCAATGCCCCAACATATAGCTTCCATAAAAAGGTGGGACTGGTCTGCAATTCCTCTTGACAATATTAATGGCAAAAAATTTAAGCAACTAAAGCAGACAGCATTGGATTTCGAGGTACTTTTGAGCAATTTGAAGAGGACTGGAGCAAATGGCATTTAGCGTATTAGGTTGCTACCGTAAATAGAAATACAATGTAACTCATTGCATCAAGAGTCCATATAGACCCGAAATGAAAATGCCAGCCATGAGAACAGAACAAGGATCTCTTAACCCATTTCTGGCCAGAGTATGACTGAGTCAATAGCTTTTGTTGGGTTGGGTGCAATGTGTTGGACCCATGCCAGAGAAAGCTATTGACCTAAGATGTGCCATCAAGAATAGCCTTCTGTAGAAATTCTAGCACAAAAATATTTTCAGTCATGAGAAATGCAAAAAAATTATTAAAAAAAAAAAATGTTACGGCAAATGACAATTTACATCTGGGTGCATTTGGGTGATCTAAGTGGGACTGGATTAATGATATGATTGTATACAAGAAACAATATCACTTTTTCAGCAGTAGGACTGTCAAAATTTTCTAGACAAGAATACCAAAAGAAAGGGGCAATTATATTGAGGAAGTTTGAAACAACAGCTGTGTAATTAGTTCAGGTAAATTATTATTTTTAAGTGTATTGCTGTCAGATTTGTGGGAAGACATATGCTGTGGTCTCCCTCTCATAAGTGACCCCGGTGTGTCAGCAAAATACTCTTATAAGAGGGTAAACTGTCTCGGTGGGTGGGGGTGGATGAAGTGACAATACAGGACTTGTGGCATGAAGTGGTGTGCATGTAAAGGTTGAGGCCTGCCATCAGGGGGCCTTATAAGAGGGGAACCATTCTCATCCACAACAACCTTTATGGTCTTTTTTTTTTTTTTTTTTTTTGAGGGGGGGGGGAGTGCACATGTACCAGCCATAAATCACACAAAAATTTGAAAACCTCAAATATCCCAAATGCAGTGAAGCCTGTCTTGAGAGACCACCCTTAAAGATGACTAGATTACGGCCTCTGAAGACAGGTCATTGAAGGCAAATATTAAGTGAAAAACACTAAGGAAAGTGTGCTGATAAGATGGTCCTTGAAAGCAGGTGGTTGTTCATTGGAGTGGTCACATGACAGGTACTGCTGTACACAAAAACAGAAAAAAGAGACCTTCGCAAGTTGTATAAAGTTGAAATATTTTTACCCACACAGCCTTCAGTCACGGATCATATGGAATCCTCCTTGTCTTCTGTGACACTCTATCCATCATTTTGATGAGAATTCCTTCAATATATGACACGTTTGCCTGTCAGTGTTTCAGTGGGGGGTTGACAGTAGTGGTAATGGCAGGTAGGGTTGATACTAGACCCCAGTCATCCATCATAGACACAGTTGGCCTTGCCTGCTGACTACAACTGACTGGTAAGAGTATGTGTACATGTCTCCGATCACACTGGGTTTCTGGTCACATTTTTATGGCAAATAAATGAGTCTTTTAAAGGAAAAAAACTGTCACCAGATACCTGGATAGGACAGATTTTGATACACAGCGTGGGAGAAACAAATTTTCATTTTTCCTCAGTTAGACTATATTCATACAGAGGGAGGTGCGGGGGGGGGGGGGGGGGGGGGGGGCTGGGTGAACTTCTATAATTAGGCATGCAATCAATCAACTTGAAGGTCATTAATGTACCCATATGCCACCCCATTGAGCTCTGTGGGGAACCTGTGGCACCTACTTCCCAGCAGGACAGATCTGGAAGGAACTCTTCTTATAGGCTAAGGTCATAACATTCTTTGCTGTTCTTCAGCAGACCAATCTTTATGTTTTATCAGCTCCACTTGAGTTGAGACCCAGGACTTGTAATACATGGATGTTGGGTCTGTTTAGCAGGCAAGTTGTTAAGCTCTTTTTTCATATATAGTGATGAGATTGTGTACAAGTGGGGAAGGGGGGGGGCTGTGAGTGAGAGATCACTCAATCACTGTGAACGAATGAAAATTTTGTTGATGAGGGATTTGAATTTGTTATAATGGTTGAAATGAGCAACCTTTTGTTACAATCAGTGCTGAAGGATTTAAATATCAGAATGATACATGTATCAGTGACACATATATCAGAGTGATACATAGGCCTATATCAATGTGAAACATGAATCAGTGATACATGTATCGAGAGCAATACATGTATCACTGATACATAATTATGTCAGAGTGATATGTATATCAGTGATACATGTATCAGAGTGATACATATATAAGGGTGATACATGTATCAGTTATATGTTTATCAGTGATACATATATCAGTGATATCTATATGTTTATCAGAGTGATGTGCATTGTTTCACCCAACTGTACAAGCTGCATACTGTTTAAAATGAAAAATGAAAATTCCACTTCAAGCAGGCACACCATTCAACTGGTTTTGATTCCTGATTTCTCTCTTTTTCAGAAGGAGATTCGCCAACATGCAGGCCAGAAACGCAAGAAGAAACACAAGCTTAAACGCACAAACCCGGAGCGTATGTGGAAGTTACGGATGAAGTTTGTTGAACAGGCAAAGAAGTACTTTGGGGTTCCATACGCTAAGAAATACTGGACACCTGATGGTAAGTCTAGACTGGAATGAGGTGGGGGCAAGAAGAGAATTTCTCTGTTAGATTGAATGGATTGGGCAATTGTCCTGGACTTAGCAATGCTAGAAGCAACTCTTTTCATCATTCAATGGATAGAGTATTGTAAATTTCAGCTTGTATTTCACCTTTGTTTGGCTTTGCTGCTTCTGAACAAAGTTGAGGAAGGAAAAAAACTGTTCAGAACACATTTTGCACGAAATGTAAAAGTACTGAAGAAAGCTGACCAGTACACTTGAAACATTCACAGTACTGTACCTGAAATATGAAAGCCCTGAAGTGTGGGCACACTTGAAACATTCATATTTCTATAAACACGAAAGACCTGAAGTGTGGGCACCATTTAAACATTCATATTTCCTTAAACACAAAAGCCCTGAAGTGTGGGCACACTTGAAACATTCATATTTCTATAAACACGAAAGACCTGAAGTGTGGGCACCATTTAAACATTCATATTTCCTGAAATATGAAAGGCATGAAGTGTGGGCACAGTTGAAACATTCATATTTCCTGACATGTGAAAGGCCTGAAGTGTGGACTCACTTGAAACATTCATATTTCCTGAAATATGAAAGCCCTGAAGTGTGGACACACTTGAAACAATCATAATACCTGAAATGGAGAAGCCATGAAGAAAAGGTTCACCTGAACCATTCAGAGTGCCATATTAGGACATAGCGCTGTATAGCCCTCTTTGGACAGTGTGTGTGAGCCTAACAAAATCTTCTATGGTGAACCAATTTCATATTATTCCAGGAAAAACTAATCTCCATTTGTCAAAACTGTGGTTCAGTCCATATAAGATGAACATCACATCTTGCACTGAGCAGTGCAGACTAAATTACTGTGTAGCAGAGTATTGTCTCATTTTTTAAGCCCACCAAAGATAAATCTTGGTCTTAGGAGAGGTTCTGGTGTGGCCCTCTTGTGTGGCTTTAAACAGTAAGTAACCATATGCTTGGTTCCTAACCATGTTTGGATTTAAGCATATAAATGTGTGTGTTGAGAACGGTGGAAGTTTAAATGATTAAAATCAGTAGTCTTCTGTAATATGTGTGATGTGGGCAATGCAAGTGACATAACATTAAATACTGGCTCTAGTCTCATTAAATACTGGGTCTAATCTCATTCAATACTTGATCTAGTCTCATTAAATACTGGGTCTAGTCTCATTAAATACTTGTTGTAGTCTCATTCAATACTTGGTCTAGTGTCATTAAATACTGGCTCTAGTCTCATTAAATACTGGCATTAGTCTCATTTAAAATTGGCTCTGTTCTCATTAAGTACTGGCTCTAGCCTGATTAAATACTTGGTCTAATCTCATTTAATACTGGCTCTAGCCATTAAATGCTGGCTCTAGTGTCATTAAATACTGGGTCTAGTCTCATTAGATACTTGGTGTAGTCTCATTAAATACTTGGTGTAGTCTCATTAAATACTTGGTCTTGTTTCATTAAATACTGGCTCTAGTCTCATTTAATAATGTCATTAGTCTCATTAAAAATTGGCTCTATTCTCATTAAATACTGGCTCAAGTCATGAAATACTGGGTCTAGCTTTTAAATACTGGCTCTAGCCATTATAATACTGGCTCTAGTCATTAAGTACTGGCTCTAGTTATTAAATAAAGGCTCTAGTCACATTCAATACTGGCTCAAGCCTCCAGCTCCGTTTGACACTTCTGTGGGTTGCACGCTCATATATTAGGAATTGGCTGGCTTCTGAAGAGCCTTTCTTCATTATATATTTTGTTACATACACCATGCACACACAGACAGACCTGAAGATGCAGTGCACATTGACAACTGTGTATTTGGTTACCTTGCTATATATATGTCTCAGAGAGATAATACCACTGTCTGCACTTATTGATTTAGCTGGGATGTGGGAAACCTCTGGTACTGCCAGGTACATCCTCAGTTTTACTTCTGGCTGTGAAACATATATCCCCTGAAAATGCAGATGACAGAGTACAAAAAAAAAAAAAAAAAAAAGAACAAAAAAACAAAAACAAAAACAAAAACAAATAAATTAAAAAACAAAAAGAAAAAAAAAAGAAAACCCAAGCCGTCTATGTGGTTTTGAGATGTGGTAGGCATTATTTTTTTCTATCCTGCCTTTGAATTTGGACTATGGAATATTTTAAGTGATATGCAGTGCTGAGTTGCCTATAAGCAGACCAGGCTGCTCTGTGTACTTGGTCTGCCACAGGACTGCAATATTTTATTAATCCTTTTCCCCTTTGTTTAAGACCAAGGATCAAGATGTCTTCTTGACATAGATTGGAAGCTTAGTGCCCAACCCGTTCCAAGGACAGCTGCTGACTTGGGCTGTAATTTTGATAGGTCTCATCTATAATTCTCATTCCAATTCTTTTTCATTATGGAAGCAACGGACATTTGACTGGCATCTGGTTTTGACTGGTTCGATGTGGAAAAAAGTCACAGTAAGGGTAACAAAACTGCACTGTCACCATTCTCTTGGTCTGACAGACCAATCAACGAGTCGATCATTATCACCTGGGCCACTGCCACTGTGTGTGCCATGTTGCACTATATAGTCTGTTGCCATGGTAACATACCAGAGCAGACCAATCAGAATTTGAGTCACTTTTTCAGCGCTGAAACAGGGATCATGCAGGTCAAAGGGCAGACCACAATGGAAGGGAAAGTAATGATATCAGTCTGTCAGGCAGGCACAGTGTGGTATGGTGCTCTAGCAGCTATTACATCAGGCCTGCTGTAGCAGTTAGCACTTTGCTATACAGTAGTCCCTCTTTTGAGAGACCACTCCTTTGGGAGACCACCTCCTTTGAGAGACCACAATTGTCAGGTCTCTCTGTAGTACTTTTCATGTTATTTATACCTCTTTTGAGAGACCACCTGCTTTATGTGACCACCTTTGGGGTGGCACTAGGGGCGGTCTCTCAAAGGAGGGACTACTGTAGCAGTATCCAGAATGTAATCAACTCTGTCCATGCTAACCACAAAAAAGGTAGGCTGATCTGGATGAGGATAATTATCTCAAATTCAAAATTCCTTGTGCAAAGACCTTCCATTCAGACACCAGCAAATATTTTCAAATAAAAAGGAACAGTGCAGATCAGCAGCTCAGCAGTCAAAGGGTTAGCCATAACTTAGGGTTAATAATGCCATCATCTGGAACTGAAAGTGTGTGCTGTATAAGGGGGTTATTCAAAACTGTCTACATTTCCTCCACTACCTGGTCAGCACACCGAGCAATATGCTTGGGGAGTGGCAGTCAAACATTAATGTACCAATCTTGAAAATGTCAGTCAATATTTGACCATCATTTAGGCAAAGGTAAATATTTTAACTCTTTAGGTGCCAAATTTTGGACTGAGTCAACAGCTTTTCTTGATGTGCATTGGGTGCATTGTACCTGAGTGACCTCTGGGAGCTATATATATAAAACTCCTACATGTGTTGTGCGCCCAATGTACACTGAGAAAAGCTGTTGACCGGGGATATTATCTCTGGAACTAGAGGCTGGTACTTGAATGAAAGGTCTTTTTACAAAGAATATGAAGCTGGGATCCTTATGACAATTCAGACTACTTTGACTTAGTAGATTCACTTAAGTTGTGCTTGGCACTGAAAGAGTTAAGAACACCCTTTTGTAGGAAGGGACGGGGAGAGTACATCTATATACTGATGTGAAAAGGCTGAATTTTTTTCCAGGCCCCTATGGCTTTCTGACATCAGTATTCAATAGGATCATTTTGAGAGCAGTGGATACAGCAGTCTTCAGGACAATGTTGAGCTTACTCAGTCTACCTATTTTTGTGTGTAATGACAGAGTCTCAGAAGTGCAATGTCAGATGGACTTTAATACATATGTTCAAATTAGGCACGAAGGGCAATTATGAACGTACATGTATATCAACCATGAACAACTAAGATATTTGCTAATACAGTGAAACCTGTTTTGAGAGGCCGCTGTGATGAAAGACCACCTGCCTTTTCAGACTATGTTTACTATGTCTCTTTTGCTATCTTTCCCTTGTTATTATACCTCTATTCAGAGACCACCTGCCTTATGTGACCACTTTTTGGCTTGCCCTAGGGGTGGTATCTCAAAACAGGTTTCACTGTACACACACACACACACACATATATATATATATATATATATATATATATATATATATATATATATATATTATATATTATATATATATACATACACACATATACATATATATGTACATATACACACATTTTAAATATGTTCTGCATTTGCTGCAAAATTAGTTACAAATAAAAATGTGCCAGATCGAATGAGAAATAATCATTATTGGCAGTGTCTGTCCATAGAGTAAAGCAGGGGAGTGTGCCTGCAATGGGGTGGGGTGGAGATGGGCGGCAAAAAAAAAGAAAAAGTCTGAGTGATACCAATATGATAGTGACAGAAAGACAAGGCAAGTGACTTCAATCATACTAACATCACCAAAAAAGTAGTGAAGATCTCTCACTTTATTGGGAGACTCGAACCTCTAGCTTAGGTTCGTAAACCTTGTGTAAAAACATTTACAAATGAGATTATTTATATAGCAATCTGTGATGTGCACCAAACAGTGCATGGTATTGTGGGTTTCCATTAATTTATGGCCTGTGGCCAATTGCTGGTCAGGTACACACAACACACGTAGGAGTTTTATATATATAGCTCCCAGAGGTCACTCAGGTACAAAGCCTTAAATTTCAATTAAATGATGGATTGGCCCGCTGTGGTAACTGAGCTTAATTATTAACTCGGGTCACACCAATCTCTTATCATACTATCTGATATTTACCTACAGTTAACATGTAGATTGCACATACCCTGGTCCCGCACATATAACACTGTATAAGTTATACCCCCCCCCCCCCCCCGCCAGTAGAGGCCACCCCACATTTCTGTGTAGTAAGTTTGGTATTTTTATTTTACTTTTCCCTCAGGAGAGTCCGTCCCTTTTAAGGCCACATTTCTGGTGTATTTGGGCTGACTTGATTATAATACTTCTCTGGTCAGAATGAGATGGACTCAGTGGCATTCCCTGGTGTGGGGTGGGCACATCCTCACCCAACCCACATAGAGGACAGCTGCTGAGCTGGGATGAGCAATCATGGCAGGACTTAGCTTGCAATTCTCAGCAAAAATGGTTTTCTGTTAACCTGAAGTTGAAGTAAAAACAAAAAAGCACGAGTGTTTACACCCAGGCACTTTTGGGTGATTTTAGGTTTAAAGGGGTTAGTGAAGTACCAATATGCTTAGTTCAACTGAATAGACCCCAGAGGGCAGCACTTGAGGGTGATGATTTGCATAGTTTTACTTTATTGGCATAACGATAAATCTCTCTAAAGCTATTTTCGAACAAATAGCCAAAATTATGCAAATGAACATGATCAAGTGCTGCCACCTTGTGTTGTAAATTGCACTGTTTGATTTGGTGCCACATGCCAAGTCATGCCATGGCTGCCCAGCATGACAGCATGCCATCAAAACTGCTGACCCCAGTGTGTAGTATCATAGTATGCGATGAATTAACCCAGTCTGTTCAAACAAATTATAATATCATTTCCGGCTCCATATTTTTATGCTTCATCCTGTGTGTGGGTGGAGGCAGGATGATTTGAGGTCCTGTCCACCTGCCCGGGTCATTTTAATTGTCCTAATGATATTGCTAGAGCACTGTTTGTTCTCATATTGTCAAAATGGAGTCCTGATTGTGAGGTAAAGATGAAAGAAGTGATTAATGTGTTACGGTGATCTGAGAGTCTGGTGAGGTAGTCTGCCTGGGAGTGATACCTTTACTGTGGTTTTGTCATTTAATGTTTTAATAAAATTTTGTGAGGTAAATATGGTGATGGGATATGCACCAGACTGTAATACGCTGCCAATGTACGGATTACCCTGTGTACTCAGGGGTTACAGAGTGGAGCTTACATGTACCTATGTGTTGACAAAAGCTGTTGGCACAACAACAGAGCTCTTAACTCTATCCGTGCCAATTTTTCACAAAAGTCAGTACAGTGGCACCTGCTGTATGTGGCCACCCCTTCTGCTAAGATAAGGAGGCCACATACAGCAGGTGCCTGTCACCACAGGTAAATTTTACAAAGAAATTGACTTATGTCCAAGCCTGATGACCACAAAAAGCAATGCAGCTGTTCATGGCAGTGGTTGCATACAGCAGGTACCACTGTATTCCCAAGCTTAACATGATGATATTAGATTGCTATTCCTTGCAGACTGACTTTTCGTTCAAGTAGCAGCACAGCTGTAGTTACAGAGATCATAAGAATGGTCCAGGTCAACAGCTTTCTTGGCACATTGGACTCTTTGTATGCTAAGGAAAGCTTTTGAAGCATTCAAGTCTTGGCACTAAGGGGTTAAACATGTGTCAGTCCTCAGTCAGTTGACCTGTCAATGTGCTGTCTGTTTTCTGTTACAGTGAGAGACAGCTGTCAAATTTTAATAGGACAAAATTTGGTGACGGTGCTGTGGACATGGCCAGTTTGGTTTTGGGAATTAATCTGAAGGCTGCCTGAGTATCTCATATTTGATCATGGAACCGATCTTAATGTTCTTGTCACATGACCTATGTCTGATTGCGGGGAAAAGTAACCGCCAATATACCAAACACAAGGGTTAGTACTGTGTAGTGAAAATTCTTTTTGGGATAAATATTGCTCACCTTCAGCATTTTGCCAGAATATGTGGGGCGGGGGGTGGGGTGGGGGTGGGGGTGGGAGAGTTTCTCCCAACCTGTATGGACAAGAGAAGCAGAAGTATATACAAGAGAGACAGCTGGTATAAAACATGAGGCACAGAGTTGTTTTTAGCTTTGCTGATCATAGGTTGCAAAGCTCATGTGATCATGCAGTCATGTCCATCCATAAGCTGCTCTCCATGATAACCTTACATGATCCTAGCCTCATCTGGTCCTCCCCAGTCATTGTCATACATGCAGTGGAAGAAGGATCCAGCCTTTGGGCATTACCCCGGGGGGTGGGGGGGTGGGGGGGGCACTCCCTACTTTTTTAGGTGGGGGTGCACAGCTCAAGTTTTTCAGAATGACCCATCATTAGGGCTCCCATCCTACCAAATAATGGATCTTCATTAGGGCTGCCAATCACTTTCACAGCATGTGCCCTGTTCACGGGGCTGGAGCGTAAATGGTCTGGTCTTGATTAGGGCCCTTTGATTTTATCAGTGACCTTGGTTAGGGGTCTCAGAAAAATTTCTGGACCTTTGTTAGGGAAGTCTTGGGAAAACTGATACCTTTGTTAGGGAAAGTACCGGCGAAAAGGCACCTTTCAGAGCGGCACATCCCCATTACGCTCGGTATAGGGAGTAGCCCCCCCCCCCCCCCCGTGGCATTAAGCTTTCAGTACACTTTTACCATTATTAGGTTAGTGTAGATTTTTGTATGGAAACATTCAGTTTCTGAGATCTGTGTGTCTGTCTGTCAATCCATGTGTCAATCCATCCAACTTTTGCTTGGGAGTGCAATACAGCCCACAGTTTTCAAGATACATGTAGCCCCATATAACTTTCAGGACTTATCAAGTGTACGGAAATCTAGGTCAAGTTCGATATTGGTGGCACCACATACATTATTATGTACTATATGGCTCAAAATGTGAAACTCTTGGGACCACTCTAGCATCCATAATTTTTGGACAGATTTGCCTGTAGAGGATGTCAAGATCACAGTTGCATTTGATACTAGTTATGCCACCCATAATTTGATGGAAAATTATGAGCCAAAATGTGTTGAAAGATATAAAATTTCACGTCTGATGAAACATTTAAATTAGACATGCCAAGTTATAGGATACATATATCATGTTCAGTGCTAACATGTTGTGTAATATCAGTGACCTTGACATATTTTTGTTAGGTCAGCAGGCCTGTAGGTGCTTTTGTAATGGCAGGATGTAGCTAAGACATCAATGACAAAGAGAACTGAGCCTCTAGATCAAAATTGCACTTGATTATATTGTACATAAAACTCTTCTGGTAAATCTTCTTTTTGGGTCACTGTGACCCAATTATTAGGGATTTTGCTGCTTGTCCAAGTTTATTGGTTTTCTACTATAACTTGAAAATTTATTACCCAATTTGAACAAATAGACTAGGGCTGCAGACCTGGATGTGAGGTGCATATTTTGAACACTAACAATTTTTTTATCCAAGTTGAAAGTCCAGGTTAAATAGCCGGGTGGGATATAGGGGTCACAATGTGAAAATCTTAAATAATTGTGAATGCTCTGCACCCCACAGCTTTTGAGTTAGGCCCAAACTACTTTTAGGGCTTACAAAGTGTATTGAAATCTGCATCAACTTTAAGGCTAGTGGTGCCATCTAGAATATTATACATGTAACATATGTGAAAATCTTGTGACCAGTCCAGCATCCTCAACTTTTTATGGATCTTCATGACATTTAGTGGGATTGAGGAGGAAGTCAAAATCGCAGTTGCTTACTACACTAGTGGCACTATATTTTGACAGAAACTATGGGTTCAAATGTTGTGAAATGTATAAAATTCCATATTTTGAAATTTAACTTAATTAGACATGCCAAACTTATAGGATATACAGATCATGTTCAATGCTACTAGGTTGTGTGGTATCAGTGACTTTGACTCATTTTTCTTAGATTACCAGTCCTGTAAATTTGAAAGAGGTGATTTCATAATGGCAGAGTGCATCTTGGACATCAATGGCAAAGAGAATTGAGCCTCCAGATCAAAATTGCACTTGAGTATATATTGTAGATAAAACTCTACTTGGTGTCTACATTTGGGGTCACCATGACCTAATACTTGTGTGACCTTGACCTATTTTTTCAAGGTCATTAAGCACTTAAAGACCCCAGTACACCTGGTGTGCTGAAAGGGGACTGGAGGCACTGAAGTATAGCTTTTGTTACTGGAACAATAGACAGGGCCAAGGTGAGTCTTAGTATACACTAGCCCATGGACCCCCCCTTTGCAACATGGCATACTGAGGCGTTGCGCTAGCCTTTGTAAGAAAAGGACATTTTATTCAATATAGTGATAAAGAATAAGGTGAATGATACCAAATGTACCAAAAATGTGTATCATGTGGAAGTTTGATATTTAATAATATGGATGACCTTGATTCATTTATCAAGGTCATGGAAGGAAAGATTTTCAGCAAATGATATTTTGGTGATGGTCATCAGATTATATGTCAGTTGAGCATTAGGCCCATGGGCCTCTTGTTTTATTCCCTAGCCATATCTCCTAGGGCACCAAATATGTAAGATGTTCATGTGCCATATTGACTTCAGAGGTGTTTATATTTGATTAAAATTGCTCCTTACGCCGATGTCAAGAAACAGGTGGACCATGAGTTTTAATACTGCAATCAAATGAATGAAACAGAGGAGTTAACTCATTCCATACTGCATTAGTCAGTGGTTCTTGCACTGCCTGGCAAGTCATGCTGCAGCTGCCTCAAGGGCAGCTGCAGCATGACTTGCCAGGCAGTGCCAGAACCACTGACTTGAGACTATATGTATATTGGTACTTGAATGAAAGCTCTTTTCATGAAGAATTTAAATATGCAATTGTCATCTTAAATCTAGATAGATATAGGGAATATTCAGGGCCTGGTATCTAATAAGTTAATACTGCAATCAAATGAATGAAACAAGAGTTAATCCAGCTTTTGCACTGGGACTCTATGTACATGTATACTGCTTTTAATATTTGAAAAAAAAATGCAAGACAAATAATAGTTGGTGAAAGTTATAATTAATATGGGAGGGCAAAAAAAGCACATTCAATATGAACAGTATTGCACATCTAAACAGGGATAATTGTTAAGTAAATATCATATTGGTCTTTTTGTTGCCTCAGTCCTGGTAAGTGTCCTCTTTGACTGCCCACCCTCTACCACCCACGCATATGACTCAGTAAATGCTGAAGTAATGGAAAATGTTCTAAATTTGTCCTATAAATTGTGCCCAAAAAATGTTACAATAGTGAAACATTGGTTTGAACTTAACCGTTTTATCCTGAAGGTGGCCCAAAACCGACTGGTGGTCAAATGTTGTCTGCTTCAATGTTTTGACTAGTTTCAACAGAAATGAAGAACAGTTTGACAGAGAGTTATAGATGAGACCTATCAAGAAAACATAACCCACCTCAACAGTTTTTCTTGACATGGGCTGTGCATTTAGCATCCAACCCATGCAATGGTGGCTGTTCACTTGGTCTTAGGTTAAGGGGAAAAGGGTCAATTAAGACTTACAGTATGAAAATCTCCCAAGTGCCCTGGGCTGCTACTGGGTATAATCATGATAACAGAGTCGAGACAGTTGGTGGTGGGATGTGTTTGCTACTCTCATTGGCTCAGCAATACTTACAGTCCTCACATGCTTTCAGTTGCATTATGAGGCAGATTAATGTCAGCCACCCACACCCACAAAGTTAGCACCGTGCTGTATTGCCAGAAGTGAATTATCGTAATGAGTAATGCTGTGATCATGTACAATTGTTAATGGTACTGTAGAACTTAATAAGCCAACTTCATAAGTGGGGAAATTTGAATATTAAGCCACTGGCTATTTTGTCAGTCCTCTTGAAACAAGTGATTATCATTAAACTCATAATCTCTGTGCTTGCAAAATTGTGAGCTACATCTATGTATTTAATGAGAGGTTTTTAATGTGGAAGGTACAAAAGACCAGGCAAGGGCAGTGGTAAACAAGGACAGAGACTAGTACCAACTGCCACCTGTTTGACGAAATCTTGAGTTCCTCTTGCCTGCAAAGCAGACCAAGTTCCGTGTTACAAGACTTGCGGAGTAGACAAAATACGCAGCTTGGGTCTGCTTTGGATGCAGGAGATCTTCAAGGAGGAAGTCAAAATGCTGGGAGAATATACTGCCTTTAAATACACATCTGGGGTCATGCTGCCAATGAATGTTGTGCAACTTAACATTAAGAGTAATCTTAGTGTATTGAACTGATCTACTGGTCTGTCAGGACGACTCGTTGGCGTAATATGAAATCCTGCGTTACCGCGTCATGAAGATCTCATGTGATGTGTTTTGTTTGGTAACCAGGCGTCACCTAACCAGACTAATCTTATTGACTGAGATGATGATGGTCTTGCAGATCAATATGATGCAGAAGTGATCACACCTTCCGTGTTTTAAATTTATGAGATTTGGTATCAGCTGGCAGTCTCTCAATAAAGAGTACACAGGGTTTTCCTGAGCACACCTTGACAGGTGTAAGGCAAGGTCATCAACACTTTCCTGTCTAGAGTAAGACGGCATCTGTAGCTTTGGGTTGAAGACCCAATTGTGCCAAGGAAAGCTTTGGCTATATCTATAGATACTATTCCTATATGACAAGCCTCTCCTTGTAGTTATAGTATTGTGTTATACATTATATGTTTGATACAGCATGGCTGCACAAAGCTCATTTTACACTTCGCGCTGCCTATTGTATCATACAGTTAGCTTTTAAAAGCTTCTGCCACATGGCGTGTGATCATAAACTTTACATGTAGTCTCACCTTCTTGTCATGTACAGTGGAATCTCCCTATTAAGACCATCTAAGGGACTCTAAAAATGTGGTCTTAATAGGGAGTGGTCTTAATGTCGGATATTTGGTTAACAATAAACAAAAAACCGGTCTGCTAATTGGTGGTCTTAATGTAGAAATGGTCTCTTTATGGACATGGTCTTAATTGGAGATTCCACTGTATCCGTGTCACTCCTGAAATTAATATATCGTTCTTTAGATTATGTTACGTGATTATGTACACTTTGTGAAATTAATATTTCCCTTGTTATTATCCCCCACCCACGAAGTGGGCGAGGGGATATGGTAATGGGCACCATTCGTGTGTCCGTTATTCCATCCGAAACAAATTTTGTCCGTCCCATATCTTCTACATTATTAATGCTACCTCTGCGAATTGTTTATGGTGGGTAGACCTTAGGTAGTAGGTGTGCATAGGCATTGTTTTGTGTGGCTAATTACTTGCATTAATTAATTATTTAACAAAGTTCGTTAAGCAATACAAATTTTGTCCGGGCCATATCTTCTAAATTATTGATGCTAGCCCTTTGAATTTTTTATGGTGTGCAGACCTTAGGTAGTAAGTGTGCATAGGCATTGTTTTCTGTGGCTAATTACTTCCATTAATTAATTTATTAATAAAGTTCATTAAGCAAGCTCAAAATACAATACAAATTTTGTCGGGGCCATATCTTCTAAATTATTGATGCCAGCCCTTTGATTTTTTTATGGTGGGTAGACCTTAGAGGGGATATGGTAATGGGCACCGTCCGTGTGTCCGTCCATGATTACTGTGGGCGGGGGATATGGCTAGCGTCAGCGGCTACTTGTTTGAAACTTAAATCATGGAGTGCATAAACACATCAAGGCCTGATCCTGTTGGTCTTTGTTCATGTATTTTTCACAGTTTCTCATAGGAGACACCATAAAATGGAATGCACTTTGGTGGTATAGCCCTAGTTGATTCTCCTTCCAGATGATATTCATGTATATCCTGGACCAAGACCGTACCAATGTGACCTTTCCTTCTGTCATTTGAACACCCGTAGAATTTTCCAAGACAAAATGAGATCAATCATTTCAGACTTGATACCCAAATAAGACATTATATTTGTCATAAATCTGTCTTGCTTGCATTCTCCTGCTAATAGCTCTCATATTGCCAGTAAGTATGTCGTTAGTGGACACAATCGAGTAACTACTGGAGGTGGGGGGTACAACTGGGGTTGTTTCTAAGATCTGATATGTTGCAATGCACAAGGACCTGGGAATTGCTATTATAGAGACTTTATAATCATCAGATCCTCTTTGGTGCTCTATGTCTTTGTTATATTTTGGACTGAGTCAACAGTTTTCCTTGGCATGCGTTGGGTATGTTGTGCCCAAAGTACACTGAGGAAAAATGTTGACCTGGACTATTGGACATGCTGGTACTTGAATGAAAGGTCTTTTTAGAGGGAACATTAATCAAGCACCCTTATTATAAGTCGGAGCAATTCATTGTAAGCGATTCGACTAGTCGCAGTTCGGGCTGAAAGTAGATATTATAGACCAGCAAATTCGTCAGTTTCTTTTTGGGAGACAAACTCCATGACAGTCTCTGCCTTGTGGGAAGCACAGTTATTCACATATTTATTTTGACAGGTGATCTGAGCTCTGGTTATGGTACACAGGTTGAAAGGTGGAGTATTTTGTTAATGGTGCCCTTTAATGAGCCCGCTGACAAAATGGGTCACGCCTAAACGTGTTTGGAAATTATTCCTAATATGCTTAATTTTCCTTTATGGTAATCACATTCTTACTCCTGTAGGTTTGGGACCATGACCACTGCATTATTGCGTTGGAGCTAATCTCTTTCTGTCAACTTTGTGATTAATATCAATTACAACTGAAATCTGCAAAGCCAGGGTATAATGATAAACTGACCTAAACAATGCATATTGCCAAGACAAATCCTGGTAGCACACCCTTCAATATTTTTTAAATTGCAAACATTCTTCTACTGGTCGGTCTCTTTTACGTGACATTAAACACATATTGGATAATTATACCAAAATGGACATTTACAGTTCCTTTTTTTTTCCTTCAACCCTGCAATATCCAGACTTCTACTGCTGCTTGGCCTGAAAGAAGTTAGGTTGTAACACTTATAGTCTCAGTTGTATAATATAGCGGATAGATGAGTACTTGAAACTCTTTCAAGCCTAGACACTACCCAGGCATCAAGAACTGATGGAATAAGCCCTGACATCTCAAAAAAGGAGCACTGGTTATGTGGCTATATATTTCTCCTTAGTAAAACTTTAAAACCTTCTTTGTGAGAGGTGAAATTTCCCATATCTTCTTTGTGAGAGGTGAAATTTCCCGTATCTTGGAGAAAACCAAACAAAAAAGGGCCCAAGAATCTATATAATAATAGACCAGTTCATGGGACTCAGGTTTATTTGGTTTACTTCGGGAAGTGCACCTTCCTTTGTTTACATTTTGTGCTCGATCACGCAGGCTGGATTACACGTGGAAGGATCAGAAAGTAAAACAGGGGATGTGTGTTGGATTGTATGGAAAAACAAACTGTCAGCAAACTGAAAATGCACGTTTTCACCACTGATGTGACATTTTAGGTGAAAGATTTGCACTGTTCAGCACAAGCCATGCTGTAAGCACTAGCGTTAGCTGTGGCATTGGTGGTAAACATGAAGGGATGGGCTGGACTCGACCACTTGCTGATTGGACAATCAGGCCAACAATGGGACACATAATTAATTAAGGTGCGGAAAAGTTCGGTTCAACTCGGTATGAACAGGTCTATTGTAAGGAAATATCATTACTCAATTTTGTTGTACAACTTCTCAAAAAGATTGTTCTTAGAATGTATTTAATTATTTTTGGGATAATCTTGTTGTCTCTGGTCACTGACCTTGATTGACCCCGGGAGGTGCCACCATAAATCAACTACTTCTGTATCATGAGGTGTGTTTGGTCAGCAGTCAAGAAAAGGAAGTATGTATTATATTTTCAAATATATGAAAAGCATTTGATAAAGTGTGGCATTCAGTTCTGTCATATAAATTAAGGAAAAGTGGTATTTCAGGAAATTTGTTGGAGTGGTTTTCAGATTATCTTTATGATTGACAACATGCAGTGTGGTTATTGAAGGCCAAGCTTTCCACTTGGGCAAGATCAAACCAGGTGTTCCCCATGGCTCTCTTCTAGGTCCCCTCATATTCTTGATTTACGTTAATGATATTGTTGAATTATTCAAACAAATAATAAAATGTTTGCGTATGATACTTGTCCATACCTTGAAAATGGAGAGCCAAGAGGCAGCAGTTTTAATTATGAACTTGGATGTTTCCGACATCGAAGAACAGGCCAATGGTACAAAGCCCTTGGTACAACTTTGCATGCTTGCATAAGTTGGACTTATCATGTTAACTAATTGGTGTGAAGTCGGGTGAATTGTTTAACACCATGAAGGGTTTGAAAATTACTGTTGATGGATATACCATAGAAACAATATATAGTTCTCTTCGTTGACCGTTTGTTGAACATGGCAGCCCTGTGCAGAGTGGATGCACCACATCTGATGGCAAAAAACAAACAAACAAATAAACAAGAACAAAAAACCAGAAACAGGAGAGTGTTCAGTTAAATGCTGTCCACATTGTGACTGGAGCAATACATAGCACAAGAAAAGCAAAATTGTATGTTGACCTAAGGTAGGATACGTTAGCAAAACAGAGGCAGTTTTCTAAATTAATGCTGATGTACAAGTAGATGAGCCAACTGGCACCTGATGATTTATATTCTATCATTCCTGAGCCTCCAGACTTGCCTGCTGGTATTACAAGACACAAATTTAATCTATACCACTTACAGGTACATGTATGTGCTGAACTCTTGTTAAATCCTTCTTTCCTTCAGCCAGTAGATTATAAAATATTTCACCTAACAGTGGCTAAGTAAGGAACACTTCTAGCCTTAAAACAAAATTATGTCAACCAGAGTCCCTCAGAGTATAAATTACCCACTGTTATACAGGATTACTAGCAGGTTTTGTCTGCTCAACACACATTTGCATATGTTTGTCCACATGTCTTGCCATTTCAGGGGAGCAATCACTCATGCTCCCTTCCACGCACATACATGTACCAGAAACATTTCAAAAGAGCTGTGGATGACTCCCCCAGACAGTAGATTTTACAGGGAGTTCATATGAGCAGCTCCCCTAATAGCTCTCCTGGAGTGAATTTCAGGAGAGCTGTGTGCAGCTCGCCAGGGATTTGCACATTGAAAAGCCAGTTTGTGTTAAAGTGCCAAACAACTGAATTCTCATTCACATAAAATTGGCATCTTGGACATACCTCTTGGTGTTCACGCAGTTCAGTTGTTGAAGACACATGATATTATTTCTTGGCCAGGCCTCTATTTACTGTCCAAAGATCAAAATTGCACTCTTAGCATTTCTTCCGTGGCTCCATATATACAAGAAACTACAGTTTTTTTACTATTTTGAATCTTCACTTTTGGTTAATAATCAAATACGTTCAGCTGATAATGAATACATTTTCCTGACTCATTTTTTTTTTTTTTACCTTGTCATTGCTGAAAGTGACTGTAGTCAAACAACTGTGATTTGATGGAAGTGACTGTAGTCAAGTTTTCATAGATGATGTCTCATGGGACCAGGCACTGGCTGTCAAAGCTACCACAATGCATAAACCTAACTACCAATGTGTTGACTGCTTCACATGAGTCTCTGTCATGCATGTAGCAAAAAAAAGTGTCACATGACAAGTCACATGACCGCTTCAGAGCATCCTGATAACCTTTGACCGATACTTTAAAGATGGCAAGCACACAAGCCAAGCTAGCAGGCAGTCTGCACAACCCAACAGGGGCCTCCACACACAGGAGGCTCATGACCTTGATTTTGTAAGACTCAAACTCTGACATGAGGAGTCTCCTGTCTTCAGATGAAGAGGCAATCCCGGAAACTGTACAATGATTCATAAAAGTGTGCAAAACCAGTGCACGTATCACAAAAACAGTCTATTATTGTCCAGTAAACAAAGTCATTTCATGAGTCACTCTGATGTATAGTTGGTGTCTCCATGAAAAAAACATTGTGAAAATGTTACTTTCAGTTTTAAATTTTAGTAGATATATATATAATAGATAAGCAGTATATGTAATAATAACAAGCTTCAAGGTATGGTATAAGGTGAAACTAAGCTTCTAGTCTTGGTCAGGAGGGGTGGGGGTGGAGGGGGAAGGACGTTGAGGGCTGGGGGCAGGGATAATGTGTACACCAATGAAAGATGCATATGGTTCCAGCAGGTAACAATATGGATATTACTCCCTCTGAATTACTGATAAATGGGCTAAGATCATATAAAATGTTACCAAAATGTCTCAAATCATATCTTTGCCACTTTGTTTGGTACTGTAAATGGGTCAAAATATTAAGCATGTCAAGTCATGCTTAAATTTGAGGGGGTATAAAAGGAAAAGTCCAAGGCGTTAGCCAGGTCTGGTGATGATAAGTGACCTTGACCTACTTTTAGCAATGTAATGCAAGGCACTAATTTTGTCATCCTTGTAGTAACTGTGTAAGAATATGCTGTCTTGTGTTTGTAGAAGATATTGACTGATCTTCTGGACAGATTTTTGTGAAGAATATGCCACAAAATGAGTGAACATCAGTGGAGGATTTATGTGCTTCTTTTGGCTGCTTATAGGGATGTTGACTCCCTGAATTATCAAGAGATAGGATGAAATTGCATAAATTATTGCCAGAATGTGTCATTTTCTATGTCTTCTGCTTTCTTTGTTATTGAAAATGGGTTTTTGAGTGATTAATAATATTACACAGTCAAGTGATGCTGAAATTTACTAAAAAACATAAATAATCCAAAATGGCAACCAAGTCACATGACCCCAAGTGATCTGTATCTATTTATAGCAACAACAATCCAATGACCCAATCCCAAATGCCTGATTACGAAAGTTTGATGTAAGACTTCATGTTTGGTGGAATATAGCTGTCCATATGCAGAGTCGTCAATTTGTGTAGACTTTGGGGGCTTGTCCGTTATAGGAACCAGCAGTGAAAAGGTTAAAGCTGCAGGCATTGGTTTGTTAACTTCTGCTTGAAGCACCATGTTCATGGAGAAATTGTATTTATTCGACTACAAGACCCTGCAGCTGTCCATGTTGTATGGTTGTTACTGTCGTTAGTTTTTGTATTGTTTTGTTATGTCTGTCTGTCTGTCGTCCCCTGCTGGAGGGATTTGGATACAGGGCAAAAGCCCTTTTTCATCATAGCATTGATGTTGAGTTACAATTGCTATGTAATCTTTTGAGATGAGACACACTTAAACTAATAAAAAAAAAAAAAAAAAAACCCCAAAAAACTAAGGAAAGCTATTTGGGCTTAGCATCATGAAAATTCTTACTTTCAGTTCTCAGCAAAAAAAAAAAAAGAAAAAGAAACAAAAAAAATGTATTGACATGAAATTTAAGTAAAAATATTGTAGCATATGGCTATAAACATCTGAGCACTTTTGGACAATTTGAGCAGCAAAGGGTCAAAATGGGTTGATAGATACAGAATTGGAAATTGAATTTCAGTAATTTTAAAGGTTTAAAATGGATTTGCACAGCTGTGGGTGTACAGTGCCGCCAGAAAGTTTTGCACGGTCTCCTCTGGTGGCCCCTCCGCGGGGTCCTCCTCAGGTACAACTTGCACGATCGAGGGACTCCTGCAGGGAACACTGTTAGGAAGTTTGATTTTAGTTTCTCAGTGGGTTTCTTGTACCTACCTGTGGCCCCCATTGGCCCTAAACTGGTTATGGCAGACTTATAATGTTTATTACACTTTGAAAAGTGGTACCTGCAAGTGGTTCCACTGGTGACCCCCCAGAGTTTTGGAGCGAGACTTTCTGCCGGCACTGTAGAATACAAATTTGTTGCTGTTGATGAGCTTTGCAGAAATTTAAGCCCCCCTCCCCCCTCCAATGTTTGGTTCCCCTAACCCAACCGACCCAGCTCTACCCCCCCCCCCACTGACCCCCTGTTAACTTACTTCCAACAGCCCCCCCTCCCCCCAAAAAACAATAAAAACACCTACCAACCCATATTGTCAGACTGAAAAAGAAAAATGCCTACCTACCGCCCCCCCCCCCCCCCCAAAAAAAAATTGGGGGTCCATTAGGGGAAACACTTCTTTTTTTGGCCTAATTTATGTTATCGTTTGCTGATATCTGGCTGTAACTAGAAAAGAAGGATTAAAATTATGGGGGATGGTGATTAGATGATAGTCGGGGAATAAAAAAAAAAAGAGGCATGAAACAATAGAAAGAGACAAAGATAGGTGTTATAAGTGGGACATTAGTGGAGAAGACGTGTGTCTCTGTATGGAAATGAGGGGCATGCTCACATCCATTTGTGTTTGTCTTTGAAATTGGATATAGCTTTTAACAGAGGAGCTTTCAAAACTTGTGATTGCAAATGAGATGCATATGTACATGGTATACACAAAGATACAATGAGAGAACAATACAGGTGTAAATGTCTGCATAACATAGTTCAATACGGACTACAGAGAATTGATGACGGAACCCAGCCAGACTGAGAGTACACTGTACCAGTTTCTTACATCTTTGATAGGTAAACAGTCGTGGTGTCCACGCAAGTTGCATTATAAAAGTTTTGTCATTTCGATATTGACGTTTTCTTTGAATTTTTTATTTCTTTTGAACTGGTGAGTTCCATGTAATAACACTAAATAAATCTTATGGAATTTTTTTTTCTCCAGGTGGGAATGGGTTAAAGATCCTGATTGGACTTCCTTTCATTGGGGCAGGTGTCAAGGTGCAGATGGGGCGGTTATTGTTTAATGATCAGACTGGAGGGGGCGGGGGAGGGGGGCGTGTGTGCATGTGTGCACCATTTAACACCATCATTGTGATGAATTATATCAACAAATTAAAATCTTATATTCAACCTTGGTTTGGCACCAAATGGAGAAAATTACAGAAATAATTGTGTGCCAGATGTGGATTGCACTGAGTTGAGTACATTGCCCCCCACACACTCATAAAAAAAAAAGAAAATTAAAAAAAGGTCCACCCTAAGAAATATCAACAACTCAACAGTTTGTTTTAAACTTTCTAAACATGGTGCAAGGAATGCAACTTTAAAGAATTGTTGTGTGTGTGTGTGTGTTTTTTTTTGTTTTTTTTTCATTTCTTTTTTTCTCAGAAGGTACATTCTAAAGTTGTTGAGTCATTCTTTCTTACAACTATGCAGGAAAAGTGACATTTTAGTACCGCGTGGTTTCTCCACAAAGGACTGTCGTTGACGATGCCCCTCTTGGTAAATGTCAAGCATGTGATGGGCCAGGGCTCACAAAAGACCCAACTGACCCAGGGATTTCTCAGTATCTTCAAATGTTTGCTTCAGTGAAAAAGTCAGATTTCATTGTGATATATTTGTGAATTTACACCCTGTTGTATGTCCTCTTATCTGGGTGACCATTTATGAAAAAAAGAAAAAAAATATATAAAAACAACTGAAAAAGCTTTGAGAATTTTGTTTGTACCTGTTGGGTGGTAGACGGAAGCATGCAAAAAGACAGGTACATGTCAGTCTGTCTGTCAGTCTCTGCCCGATGAGTGTTCAAAATGTTTTCCACTTGAATACCTTTTCTGACCTGTGTGTTTAGGCTGCATGCTGTTAACGTGTACTTTTTTTTGGATGGGTGTTTAAAGTAGACCAAACATTCCTTTAGCCAAGAGCATGTCAAGTTTGCCACATCCCTATTTTGTGCCTTAAAACTCTGCACACCAAACTGAGGCAAAAGTGCAGAATGGGGATGTTAATTTGATAAATATGGAAGAAGATGGGTACGTTGATTCATTCCCTGTTAATGGTGATTTATTTTGTCTACAGTTGAATTCACTTAATGGGGCTATATTTTTGTTGTCTGTTTCTTTTGATGTTGGTGAAAAACCATGAAAATTATGTCACATTGAAAATGTGTATTAACATACTATGGTTTTACATTAACTATGTCCAAATAAGGAAATTAAAAGTACAATTAAATGGCTGAAATGCCCAAAAAGCGAATATTTATACACATGAAAATAAGTGTAGTAGCTTCATTTAAAATTGTATTTGTGAAGTCCTTATAAGATGTGATGAGAGGGAACTTTATTAACCCTATAATACCTTATTATTGGACCGTGTCAACAGCTTTTCTGGGTCTCCCCCCCCCCCCAGTCATTTAGCACCCCTGGCATGGTGAGGTAGGGCGCAGACTACACCCTGGTCATTTTGCACCCCTGGCATGCTGAGGTAGGCTGCAGACTACCCCCTTTTCATTTAGCAGTCCTGGCATGCTGCGGTAGGGTGTAAACTACCCCCTGGTCAATTAGCACTTCTAGCATAATATGGTGCCGCAGGCGGCAGACTATTACAGCATCTTGTCCTTGTAAATCTTGTCTGAAATTGTCGTTGAAAACATTTTGAGTAAGAACAATAATCAATTAAATAGATGAAGCATATGTGGTTTGAGATTACTGGTCACCATGGACCTGGTTGGACCGGGAGGGGATTAACCCCCTGGGGACAGACTTGCTCTCTAGGCCTGTGTATTTCCCCCAGACTACACAGAGTAACCCTGTCAACTAAATCATTTGGGGTGCAAAAAGACAACAATATTTGTGACACTGAAGCAGATCTGAGTTTGTTGACTTTTGTATTCCATTTTTGTGTGTGTATCTGTGTGTGGGGGGGGGGGGGGGAGGAGATGTTGCATGCAAATAGCACAGCATGCAGTTCATCAGGGTTAATAATTGAGGTGCTTATGTTTTCTGTGAGGTTGGTGCTTTTGGCTGTACCATTGTTTATTTATCCAATTTTTTTTTTATTTTTTTTTTAAATAGAGGGTAGCCCATTAAAAAGCAGTAAAATTAGCTTCTTTCAAATGGGGCCCTGTACAAATAAACACACAATAAATACAATGTACATACATACCACTCAGTGGATAATAAGATAGTATGTTATAAACATCACAATTTACAAGTAAAGATATACTTCACAAAAGCAACTAAGTTGCTTAGGGATGGTTCAATATTATCATCATTTTTGAATTAGTACTTTGGGTACTCAATTTGATAACCCCAGCCCTCCCCCGAAATTAGTACTTTAAAAATGATGATTTTCCAAAAAAATCATGCCAAAATTGCACAAAATAGGCCGTAAATTGACCATCATTTTCTATTTTGAACTGACCCTTACAGAAATTCATGTACATTGAAGTCATTGGGAGAAGGGTTCATTTTGTCCAGAAGTATTCCCAGTAGTTCTGTTTAAAGTTCATAGGAGCAGTACATGTATACAGAGAGTTTTAAACTGCCAAGTCATGTTCTAGTTACTGCCAGGGCCAAGAACTTTTTGTCTTCCCCCCCCCCCCCCCTTAAATATCTGTCCAACTGTGTATTGATGCATGCAGCCTTATATTTCAGGGACATGGGTCTGGATGCAGTCAAGTGACAAAGTCTCCACCCAGCAAGTTAACTTGGATATTTTCAGGTTGTTTAATAAATCAGTTGTGGTTAGCCATTACAACATTGCGGTGCATATGGCGGCTCGGATTTGTTTGGATGACGAAAGGCCAATTCAAAGCTACACTCTGTGGATGGCCTCTTTCCAGGAGTGACTTTTGTGATGTGCATGTTTTGAACATTTTCCACTTTTTCAAGTCAAAAAAAAAAGTTGTGTGCAGGAAATGCATTAGAAGATATGAGTGGTGCAGTATATCCTAAAAAGATATACTTCACCATTAAGAACATCCTAAATTTACGTAAATATATATATTTTAATTAACTTGCATATGTCAGTGACACACTGTGTTGTATATGCCTGCCTTAGTACTTGGGCTTTACGCATTGAGCTGATGCTGTCAGTAAAAGATTGACTTGAATGGTGTCAAACAAGAGTTTAAAAGAAAAAAAAAAGTTTAAATTGTATTCGTTCTCGTAGGTAAACTGTAAACACCAGGTGGCACACAAAGGATCTCCTCCTTGCGAGAATCGATACAGGACGTATTTGTGAAAGGCGTCACCACTAGCTCAATATCAACAGTTGAAATCTCAGATGAAAGACGGGCACCCATTCACAGACCATTAAACAGTTGATGAAGCCACTCAGACATGATAACATACAGTCAAATAGCAGGCCTGCTTACTTAAAACAGAAATGGAATTAAGCGATCCATTTAAAACATTATTTGCTTGTATCTCAGGCTGTAGATAGGGATATAAAGAACAGGATTCAAATTCCAGATGGACAAGATGATATGATTTTTCCTTATGGCATTGAGCGACCCTGTCAGAAATGTACAAAATGTCAAGCTTGGTTCAGTTGACACTAATTACCATTATACATGTGTCTACATTTTTTCAGTCATTTACAGTTTTTTTTTCCATTTCCTCCTTGAATTTCGGTGACAGATTAAGTTTCTGAGATGTAGATTATAATGTAAGAAATGCACAGTTGGAGAAACTTGGTGATTAGTCATGAATGAGTGGTTAAATATAAAAGTGGAGCCCAAAAATCTGATTCTTCAAACTTCTCTTGATCAGCTGTACATCAGAAGACTGAGTGTGTTGACAGTTTTGCCTCATCTTATCTGTAAAATGAAATTAAGTCCAGGTAAAAAGTTAAACCTGCTGAAGAGTATTCCTACGGGAAGCTTCAGAATATCAAATTACCAGTGCAGTTCCAGCAAAATGTCCCCATCAGTTAAGTGTGTGTCCAGTATGCTTCAGGACTTGCTGGAGGGGGACATTTTTAGCTCTGCTGACCCAAGGTCACAGATCCATCCATTCATCGGTAAATATTTGCTCGTTAGGGCCCTACTGTCCACATTTTTCAAGTTAACCCAGTATATCTTTCAGGACTTACAGGGTGTATGAAAATCTAGGTCAAGTTCGATATTGGTGGCACGTACAGTATTATGTAGTATATGGGTCAAAATGTGAAAATCTTGTGAATGCTCTAGCATCTTCAACTTTTGGTGGATCTTCATGAAATGTGGTTGGATTATGGGGGAGGTCAAAATCTCAATCAAGGTTGATACTAGTGGCACCACCTATAGTTGTACAGAAATTATTAGTCAAAATGTGTTCAAACTTATATAAATTCATTATTTCAGCAAAGAATGCAGCTAGAGTTACCAAATTGTGTAGGCTATATGTATACACATTATGGCTAAAACTATAATGTTACACATTATGGATGACCTTGACCTACTTGTTCAAGGTCACCAGGACTATAAAGTTAATAGAGGTAAGTAGCTAGTGGTGGGCCTTGTATATTTAATTGTGGTTATGATGTGAATAAAACGTTACGTTTGTTACAGAGACAAGTCCCTATTGTGCATGGAGTACTGGTGGTACCACCTGTTGTATTTTATGGAGAATTTGACAAATAGGTGTAAAACACATTAAATTCATTGTTTTCACAAGGCCCTATTTTTGCTTTACAAAATTTACAGGAAAATACCTTGGGTCAAGGCCCATATTATGGTTTAATATAAATGACCTTGACCCAGTTTTCAAGGTCACCAGTCAACACATATACATGAAAATTAGTTGTAAATGCTACTCTTTCAATGTTCAATGTAGACACATATAACTTTCAAAACTAAAAGCAGATAACAAAACTAAGTCCAGTATGATATTGGTGGTGCCACCTATCAGCAGAGCACGAAGCCCATGAGCCTCTTGTTTCTGATTGACATTTCCATACAGGTGGTGACAATTTTATCTCACAATGGGTATTTATTTTCTTTAATCAAGGCTGAAAGTTAATTAGGACTAAAAGCTGTGGCAGTTGGTTCCTTTTTAGATTTTGGAGCATGTAGGTCTAATATAATCTTGCCGTGAATTTATGCAGTGTTTTCTTTTTAGTCAAAATGAGGCTCCAGTATGAAACACAAATCAATGAATTAAACTAGAACAAAATTGAAGTTCCTAAGGGAAACTAAATCGGGTACAATGAAGCTGAAATGTGCATGGCTAAAGCAGGGACAGGGAATAGAAATCAGGCAATTCCATGCACTTATAACCCAGTGGCATGACAGAATAAATACCTGGTATAAGGTAAATACAGTTCTAGTTCAACTCTGTGTTAATGTATGATGATCAGTAGCAATTCCAGCTGGCACATGCCATTTGTTAAAACACTTGAGCACATAATTGAAAGAGAGTTTTTCATGGCATAGAAACTTTGACCTCAAGACTTCTGAATAATTTTCTCCTAATCATACGAAAACAGCACAGTTCATGTAAACATTTTACATTTTCATACTTTTCAACACTTTCACTGAAAAAAAAAGGGGGGGGGGAAACTGCACCAGTTGCAGGTATGATGTGATGCTTCTCCACTTTGCAGCCTGTAAACACCTTGAAAATCCAAGGACTGCTTGTGATTGGCTGGTTGGCCAGAATTATATGGGTCAAAGCAATGATGGGGGAGGAGGAGCATTCAGTTGTTGCTTTGAAGGGGAATCAGGTTGGACGTTGTTTTTGTTCACCTTAGTGGACATCTTTGATTCAAATTTTTTTTTTTCTTTAACATTTTTGTTTTCTTGATGGCAAATTATTGTGCATGGAAGAAGATGATATATATAAATATTCATGAAATAACAATGTGTTAAACATATGCACACCCTGTAAGAACATGTGGCTGCCTGCACGTGGTCAAATTCCAAACCAGGAACTAACAAGAAAACCGAAACGCTGTGAATAAAATATCAAAGGGTCTGATGGCCCAGGCATGCAAGTGGCTGCATGCGGGAAAACCTGCATGCAATATTAAGACGAGCCTGCACACAAAGTGCCTGTGTGCTGGAAGTAAATGAGTAACAAACTGTGATAGCGCATTGGTTCAAAGTGAAGACTAGTTTTCAGAAAAGTGCAAAGTTCAGCTGTGGGTTCGTAAGGTGAGGTTACAGTTGGCTAGCAGACTCGATGAGGCAGGTGGCGTTTGGTGTATGAAGTGAAGTCAGGGTCTAGTGGATCAAGGTAAAGGGAGTGCTTAAGTGGCAAGAGCGGCGGCTCATATTGTACCTTTGGCAGGGCCCCCATCAAAATGCACAGCCTGCCCCTGGTGTTGACCAAAGGGGCTGGCTCCATTCCACTCAACTGCCACTGGAATATCAATTGAGAATTGTTAACTTCCTGTCAGCGCGTGCACACGTTCTGCATGTATCACGAAGAGCGGTCAGGCCACACATTGTGGTGGCTGGTCGTATGAACAGACCACGAAGAGCGGTCAGGCCACACATTGTGGTGGCTGGTCGTATGAACAGACAACACGGTGTCACTGTTCACTTAATTGCTGTACTCCACTGACCTGCATGTGGCTTATAGTGTGGGGAAAAAAAAAACTGCTGAAAATACATGTCATATGGAAACTGTAACATACTAGGCTGTGAGATGTTTGCTGTTTTATACAGTGAAACCATAAAAGTGATACTGTCCCTTGGTCTCTTCCCTGCAAAATGTGCCCGATATCTGAATATGTGAGATAATGAATCACACAGCAAATGAGTTGAACCTAAGCCTCAAATGATGTGTTCTTTAGTGACTATAGTACATTGGGTGTCTATAAAGTGTACTCATAATAAGGTATGACTGTAGTTTGGTAAGTTTTTAGTTGGTGGTTCTCCTGTGAGGTCTGCACTGTGGTGGTATGATGTCACTGATCTCCATCCTGTCATATAACTCTTTACCCTTCATTATTTTTTTTTTCATTTCTAATTTCTGACCCATCTGTTTCAATGGACACTGAACAGATTAAATTTACGGCTAGATCTAGTCCATGTATAGTCCCATTTTTGTAACTCATTCCATACCAGTCCCTGATATTTACATATATTTACCTAGATTTAAGATGACAATTGCATATTTAAATTCTTCATGAAAAGAGCTTTTCTTCAAGTATCAACATGCCTATAGTCTTAAGTCAGTGGTTCTGGCAGTGCCTGGCAAGTCATGCTGCAGCTGCGGCAAGGGCAGCTGCAGCATGACTTGCCAGGCAGTGCCAGAACCACTGACCAAGGCCTGTGACCATAGTATGGAATGAGTTAAAAGGAAACATGGAGTAAAATTTACTTGTCCTTGAATTGTAATGAAAGTCAAGCGTGCTCAAGAATTTGCTTTGGAGTCACTCTTAGGTAGAGCAAATACGAGGCCTTACTTGGAGAAGTTGTACAAGTTCACGTACAAAGTGCCCAAATGGAGTACTTTTTGCAACTTTTGTTGATGTAAATATAGCAGGATGTAAAAAGGGTCTGTTCATTGTAACTTTAGGGACTGTTAGAGGATTAAACCATTTGCAGGCAGCAGCACGGAATATTAGCTTACAGCATTATTAACCATTCGATTGATATTATTGTAAGTCAACTTGGATAAGATCGTTTAGGGCTTATGGAGTGGATTTTGTATGATTTTGCAGGTGATTTTCTACTCAGAAGAACACAAGGGCAGATCTTGACGTGAACAATGTTTGCGTTACTTTCTCATGGTAGATTATTTGATATTAACTCTGCCTTCCTCAAACTGGCTAAAACTGGATGGTGGTCAGATGTCATCTGCTTCAGTGTTTTTGAGTAGTTTCAACACTAATGAAACATAATTTGAATGAAAATTGTACGTAGTAGTTGGCATGGTAACGTGCCCCGGGTCAACAGCTTTCCTAAACTTATGCTGGGCATATACCACCCATTCTGCAGTAATTACATGTATGACTGTTGACTTAGTCTTAAACACATTCGAAATTCAAGGGTAAAAGGTTAATGGGGGCTTCAAATGCTAATATCATGAAATGTTTTAGTCGTCTGAAAAACTATGAACCAGATAATATATTTTCTCTGAATTTGTGATTTGAAGATCAATCTGGCAACTGTTACATGTATAAGATAGTTGCTCTTCAACATGTCAAGATATGGCTGGGTAATGCAGCAAACAGTGGATCCATGGAGGGTGGATCGTGGATGCCCGATTCAGCCAACACTTTTTCTATTTGCGTTTGTGATTATTCCTTTTCTTTATTTAAGAAAAAAAAGAACAAAAGAACGGTAGAGCAGCTTAGGGTAGGATTGTTTATTAGAAAGAGAGTATACATTATGTAGCCTTTATGTCAACAAACTACAAACCCCATCCAAATGTTATGTAAGAGAACCGTTTGTCAGTTGTCATGAGAAAAGTATGTGAGACCTGTGTGTGGACTTGTGCTTACTAAAATCATGTAGGAATGTAGGGTAAAAGATAGGAGGCTGGCCTGATCAAATAATGTATAACATATATACAGTGCTCCCTCTTTATAACACTGGTGTTGGGGTCCACAGGGTATACTGTGTTATAGCAAAACCACCTTATAACAGAGGGACCTTATACATAGAAATAATTGAAAAACTATTTCAGTGGGAGCCATGGTACTCACAGTGTTATATCAGAAACCACCTTGTAACGAAGGGCGTTATAAAGAGGGATCACTATATATATATATATATATATATATATATATATATATATATATATATATATATATATATATATATATATATATATATATATGTACATGTATGGGTACCAGTCCTATGTGGTTGCTTTCCTATAGGGATAGAATTAACTGTTGATTTGAAGTACAGTTGTATTTAAACTGTTTCAGGTGGCAAACGAAAGTTTAAAGTAAACGGGGTGGGGGGGGGGGGGCAGGACCCTTATTAAATCACTAAGTCCTTTCAGTCTTGTATCAGTACACAGTGGTACCTGCGGTAAGGACTACCTCTCGTGAAACATCACACTGGTTTTTAAGACCACCATTTCAAGACACTGGCCTTTAATTTCTTTGCTAGCTTACATGCAGTGAAAGACCACCTGTCATATGTGGCCACTTTTGTTTGGCATTAAGGGTGGTCTTAAATAGCAGGTGCCACGGTACCAGATTTTGTCAGTGCCATGTCAGTGCATTGCCAGCTAATTGTCAGACCTGGTAACACACTGACAGTTGTTTTACAGTTACTAACCAGCTGTATACCAGTTTGCCCAGTACTGAGTTGCAGTTGTCAAAGTCACAACAAAACAACTGACACCAAGTGGGGTTTCGTTAAAATCCAGCTGACTGTTAGTTGTCAGACTGTTGTCTGTCAGGTGTCAGTGCAGTGTCAGATACTGAAAAGGCACTGACACAACTGCCAGTAATTTGCCAGAAATGACAGAATATACAGTCAGTGTGATGTCAGACTTTTACCAGGAACACCAGCCATGCAATGGCAGTTGTGCATGTACAAGTACCACAATTTGTCAGATACACATTTAGAAAGGCAAGTGGTGTGAATACTGATATTGAGACATTACAAGAGGTACAGAGAGCGTCCAGGCAGATTATGTTACACGATAATTATGGACAACAAAGAAAGAAAAATTGCACCGTATTTGAGTATATTCAGGTTTGAAATATTTCTGACAAGGGAGGGAGGGATAAGTCTGTTTGGAATAGCCAAGTCATTACTTAGGGCTGTTCTGTCAACGCGGTTTCCTGGTACAGGTGTAGATTGTACCAATCCAGTGTGGCATGGCCAGGTAACCGTGGGGTACCGTGGCTAACGCCTGTACAGAAGTATGTACATAAAACCTTTGTTTATATAGGATTGATCTGCCTGTGAGCACTTTCTCCCTCTATATGCATTAACATATCTTGAGGCAGTCCACTTTAATGGATACTCTGTCACAACTATTACAGTCTCCGCTTGAAGTATACAGCATTAGAACCACTGAGCTGGACCTCTCTAATGGCAACCGTTGCCCACATGCTACAGATCCCCATGGGGATAAGCTGACAGCCTCATGCAGGTCTTGTTGGTTTTAGGAATGTTTTAAGAGAATTCTGACACAATATTCACTTTTGCACACAGTAATTATGTTTGACAGGTGCGCAAGGTGTCTGCAAGCATTGACAGGTAGGGCATACCTATTTTACGTGAGGGATCGGCGACAGACTTTGTGCAAACGTTTGAATTTCCAGTGCCGCTGGTTGTTTTTTTGCCAAGTTGCAGTGCCACTGGGTCAGGCCACATATAACAATAAAGTCCTTTGTCCTAGAGTAATTTACCTTGCCTGGTATTTGCTGTGGCCTAGGTCTGGGTAATTTGCCTTGACAGGGAGTCCTTATATGGGCACAGATGCCTCGTCACCTGGTGTATTGTGGACTTTAGCTCAGAAGAACCTTATGCTATCAAACTTACCCCTGTTACCCCAGCATGTTCTTATTACAGCTGTGGAGTGGATCATGAAATCAGGAGCATGGAAAACTGAAGGAACAGTACCATTATGATCAGCTTTATTATAAATGAGATCTTTAGCAGAAGATACCTGGGCAAAAACTTTAACTTTAAGGTCTTCTCCCTGAAACAGTACTCAATTGTCTCAAACAGGTAACACCTGGTGTACGTGTCTCTTAATCAAATAGTTAAACGACTAGCTCCTGCAGTAACTACAATGGTCATTCTCCTGCCAGACCTGTTTTGCTCGAGACTGTCTATCATTGCAAGAGGTCACATTGTCCTGCACAAGTTATGCCCTTGCTGTCGTAGCATTTCTTCCCCTGGGAAATAAAGCTCCCATTGTGGCTTTTTTTTTTCCCTGTCCTAGTTGGAGTGGCCTTATTTGAGGGGACCACTTTTGAAGTCTTTAACCTTTCGTGTAACTTGTGCCAAGTCGAAATTTATGACTGAAGTTTTGGCCTGTGAAAGAGAGGCAAATTGAAAGGTATGTTTATTACAAAGCTGAAAAATTGGTATGGTCATTTTACCTGTCAATGGAAAATATTCTGAAGTCTTGTGAAGTGTCGACTAAGGATAAACCACAGTTTATGTTTAACTCATTCCATACCAGTCCCTGATATTTAGGTATATTTACCTAGATTTAAGACGACAATTGCATCTTTAATTTCTTCATGAAAAGAGCTTTTGTTCAAGTACCAACATGCCTATCGTCTTGAGTCAGTGGTTCTGGCACTGCCTGGCAAGTCATGCTGCAGCTGCGGCAAGGGCAGCTGCAGCATGACTTACCAGGCAGTGCCAGAACCACTAACCTAGGCCTGTCACCATAGTATGGAATGAGTTAACCCCTTGCTGGCAAACAGAAGCCTTCCTCGGCCAAAGTCCAAGCCCAATGCACCAGAATGTGGACAGGAAAGTTGTCAGCTGATAACATGTTATTAATGACAAAAATTGACAAAAATTGGCAGATTTTTTTTTTTTTTAAATATAATTTTTAAAAGTTCAATGTAAAGCACCCTGGTAGCCCATTGCATGATATTTGTAGCGTGATTCTTCTAGTGTTTATTATCGGTGATTATTCACCACAGATTGAACATAATGGACACCCTTTTGACCTCTCATACTTTTATGGGATAAACTGGCTGTGCACTGGGACCTTGGAGTGGGTGGGTGGGTGGGTGAAATGATTACATTAGATATAAAAGAAATAGCTATATTTATACATATAAATTTGTTTATTATGCATTGTGCCTTTCTCAATGACATTGACTTGCATTTCATCAACTGGTAAATGCATTGTGCCTTAAAGTACATTTTGCAGCAATAACAGGTTTATATTTCTTGTTACTTTTTTGGTGTCATGTGAATTTGTATTCTTATCCAGATTCTGAATGTTAAGATGATCTCAAATAACATGAATAGACACATCACTAGTTTGGTCATATGCCGTGCGTGTGTGTACTTTGTATCAGGTACATGTATATGTAAAATGAAATTTGTTGGTTTTGTGGATGGGGATGGGGGTGGTGGTGGTAAAATTTCTGATGAGATGCACAAAATGCATGCTTTAAAAGGAGAACATTCTGCCAATGTATCTGAGTGCTTTGATATTATTTAGTATATTATACCACCAGTCAACAACATTCCTCGGCATACTTATTGTACCTTGAGTTTGCTGAGGAAAGCTATTGACCCTACATGTTAAATTTGGAGTGTTAATCTTTTACCAGTCACTACACTGGCAAAAGCCTTGCAATAGAGGATGTGTGTCACAGATGGCGCTACTGGTAGCTTGGGCTTGTTATCTGGCTTCTTACATGTGGAACCACCTGGCAGATATACAAAGCCAAACTCATTAATTGGTTACTGGTTGTGGTGATGTCAGGTGTACATGTAGTTTAGTTCAACATGAAATAGTTTCACAATAATTTACCCAGCTCCCTTAATCCTTAAAGTGCTGATTTCAGACTGAGTCAACCGCTATCCTGGGGGTACTTTGCGTGCCTTGTGTGCTAAGTGTGCGGAGGAAAGCTGTTGACTGAGACTATTTTTACCCCTTGGCTTTCTAGGCTGGAGGCGTATTGTCGTCATCTACGCGTCTGTCTGTACTTTCTACTTTCTTTTTTTGATGTAAACTCAGCCGACGAACTAGGCAGGAGATATCAAAAAGTGACAGGCCTACCAATTCGTCAGCTGAGTTTATATCCAAACCTGTCATTGTTGGGTTTGAAATTTTATGAATATGGGCCATGTTTTTCTACATAAGTGTAACATACTAGAGACATCCGTCTGTAGATCTTCAATTGTATAGTGAGTGTCTTGTAGAAGTCTTCTTGCATTTGATATTTTATAACAGTGATTCAGTCTCTCAACTTATTAATTACATAATGTTCTAGATTCATAAATATCACAAAAACCATATAGGCCTACTTTCTTCTTTTGCTGTAATCTCACCTGATGAACAAGCCAGGAGAACCATAAAGTGATAGGCTGCTAATTCTCTTTTTATTTTTGGCAGAAGTGATAAAATTTGGATTTTGAGTGGTAAGCCCTGTACATTTTGGAAACACTATAGTCTGTATTTAATGAAGAATATTTCAAAGATTGAAAGGACCGTTTTAAAACCACCAGTTACCTTTTTGTGGGTGACTTAGGGCCTGTATTTTTCCGTTTCAAAAAACTACAAGTTCCGTTTCACCAGCCAGAAATTTCCAAATTCCGTTTCAGTAGTTCTCTTTGTATGTAAAACACATTAAGGCAAAACAGGAAATTCCGTTTCAGAGGTGACAAAAATTCATTATTCCGTTCCGTTTCCATTAAAAATGGAAAAATACAGGCCCTAGTGACTGCCTGTCTCAAGTCAGGAGTGAAATTTGTTTCTTCACATTGGTATGGAAAGATGAAGGGTGATTCTTTGGTGACTCTGGAATCTCTTTGTTGTCATTGTTGGGTTTGAAATTTATGAATATGGGTCAAGTTTTTCTACGTAAGTGTAACATACTAGAGATGTCCATGCCTTGTTAGTGCCATATATCCAAAAGTACTCACTGTACAGAATCCAAATTATTATTTCAGGGGGCCATTGAGGTGCTTCAGGTGCCTATCGAAAAGTAGGTCACTTAGTCACATATTTAGGTCACAGTACTACATTAAAGAAAAAAAAACAATGTTAACACAATATCTGAAAAAAATTGAATGTAGCTTCATCAATTATTTATGACAGTTAGTCCTAAGGATGCATCAGAAGCCTACTGAAAACTAGGTCACTGGGTCACATATTTAGGTCACAATGCTGCATTGAAGAAAAATGGCGGTACCATGATATCTTCAAATCTTAATTTTCTCATTGTAGCTGCATCAATTATTTATGACAGTTGGTCCTAAAGATGCCTCAGACACCTGGTGAAAACTAGGTCACTGGGTCACATATTTAGGTCACAATGCTGCATTGAAGAAAAATGGCGGTACCATGATATCTTCAAATCTTAATTTTCTCATTGTAGCTGCATCAATTATTTATGACAGTTGGTCCTAAAGATGCCTCAGACACCTTGTACAAAAAGGTTTTGTTTTAGAGGACTTAGTAAACAGTTGTCCCTCTTCTAAGAGACCACTATTGAGACACCACCTGTCTTCTAAGACCACATTGACCAGGTCCTTAAATGTATACAGTGGTCCCCCTCTTATAAGGGCACCCCAAATGCACCAGAAATGTGGCCTTATAAGAGGGGTGGCCTCTCTTGAGGGGGGAGTATATTATGGAAACCCATACATGTACTTGCAGCATGGAGAAGTGGCCTTTCTAGAGGGGTCCCCTTTTTTCAGGGGCCTTATAAGAGGGGGACCACTGTATTGTTCATGTTATTTTATCTCCAATGAGAGAGCACCTGCTGCACCCGACCATGCTAGACCTGTACTTGGGGTGCATAGTCTCTCAAAAGAGGGACTACTGAGTAGTAAAGTCCCATTATAGTATTAAAAAAATACAATGTACATGTACTTGCATGGAAAAAAATCTGGTATAGAGGGGGTTAATATGTCATGGCTGAGCTCAGCAAGACATTAATATGGGTCATGCTGTCAGGTGGCATTTCATGTGTCATTATAGTGTAGCAGGTATGAAATTATACATATTACAAGGTATATATAGCCCTGAGTAGTGGGTAGTCATTGTTGTAAAGTGCTGACGTGCAGTGCTGGTCGATGTAGCGTCATTGTCTGTATTGAAATAAAAGCAAATTAAACCTCTTTATTATACAGACCTGTGATACAATGCTCTTGTCATGCCAACAGCTATTAACTCTTTCAGTGCCAGTCACATCTAAAGTTGATCTACTGAAGTCAAACTAGTCTGAATTATCATTCGGATCTCAGATTCGTTTTCCTGGTAAAAAGAACTCTCATTGTGTCCTATATGAGAGAAAGGCTTAGAGTGAGTACATACTTTAAATTTACAAATACAGTACAATCTCCAATTGAAGATCACCTCCATAAAGAGACCATTTCTATATGAAGACCAGCAATTTACTGACCCGCTTTTGTTTATCCTTAAATTGTATCCCCATTGTCCAGTCCCCTATTATGACCACATTTTTCAGTTACATAGGTGGTCTTAATAGGGAGATTCCGAGAGAGAGAGAGAGAGAGAGATCTTCACAGTACTTGGCTGACCTGAGGCCTCCTGTGGTCTCAGTAGGCAGGTCTTCTATGGTCTCAGTAGGCAGGTGGTTAAGCTGACAGTAGTTGCTAACAAGTTGTGCACTTCCTTATGGTCTGCCCAGAAATGCCACCCAGCAGCTGTTTTACTTTAAGTTACCGGCTGAAGACCCTTTAATTTATTTGGGCTAATACAGCCTATGTCAAAATTCTACAGAGGAACGTGTGCAATATGGACAATAGTACTTCCATATGTTTAGACTGTAAATTGCTTTATTTTCGCATGTATAAATTTTCACTGTTTTTGTCTTTTTGACATTGCAGTATTGTTTGGTTTCACTGTTTTGGAGATAATTCCTATTCAAACAGTGTTAAAGTGCTATTTCACTGTTTTTATTTTCACGGTTTTGTGCCATCAGCGAAATAAGCGAATATCAGAATACAGCGAAATTAAAGCAATTTACAATAGTTTAGACAGTGACAAGTTAGCTTGTGGAGAGTAAAGTTCGGACTGCAGAAGACCGGAAGACCGTAATGACTACAAGGAAGTGGTTCTTGACAAAAAGACACAAATACAATATGTCATTAGGCACCAGAGGCTGCCACTGGCCAAGGTGATAATGATTAACTTCCTGAGTGGTGTCTCAGTCTGGCAGAGGGTCGCAGCACAGTTTTGTTTCCTTTACTACAGATAAAATCCTGTCAAAGAAGGGCAGACCAAGTGTAGTAGAGATAACAGGGAACTTGGTCTGCTATGCAGGCACTGGTGAGCTCTGTCCTGAGCAAGATGCTTCAGTTTAGGAATGTCAGTATTTAGGAGTTTAGACGAACTTGGGGAGTATTTCGGTTGCTCATACATGTATATGATTGCAGGAAACCACGTCTCACAAGCCAGGATTTGTGCTTAATCTTCACTGGCCAACCACAGTTCGTACCAGCCTTTGGCTTGTGGCTATACTGCTGATTTCAGGCCCTGTATTTTACTTTGTTAATTGGAAAACAATTGAAGGTAGCTGGAGAAATTTTAGGTGAGCCACATGCTGTCTGGATGGTGTTATTTCAGTGTGTACGTGGTTGTCTGGATGGCAGGATATTGAACATCAAAGGATTATTACCTTTTAGAGCAGAGAAAAAAAAACACAGACAAAATGGTATATTAAAATGTGAAAAGTACATATCAAATGACATTTTAAAGTATATTAAGGACAGAAAAGCTTTCTGAAAAGAGTAATTTATACATATTACAATGAAGTTGTACATTTAAGAGTAATTGATGTTTCTGATCCTGCTAATTGGGCAAATTCCATGTGATATACTGTCCCTCTGATGAAATGACATGTTTCATGGCTTTACAACCCTCCACCATATTGCACAGTTCAAAGAAGTAATTGCCCTAGTGGTGACAAGTTGACACAGGCAAATGGATCATTAGCTTTGTTAGTTCAGCTCACAGTATTGACACAAATGATGAAGATACTACGGGAGTTACACCACCGTGGTAGCCTTACCTCCTGTTATATCATGGAAAAACAACACTTCGGGGAGAGCAGTTTGCACTGCCACATGGTAAACACCAGGGCCGTAATGTGTAGTGGAGGGGAACCTGTTTGTTAAGATCAAACCTTCAAAGTTATTGCACTGAGAGAATAATGTTGTAAATTTTGGCATGCCTAGATACTAATTCTGCAGTGTGAAGCCTGTTCTTAAAGACCTCCCTGAGGGTTCCTTAGAAAAGTTTCATATGAGAAATTGTGCTAATTACGGGGCTAAGTATACTTAAAGGTTGTCTTTTTTAAGACAGAGACCACTGTTATAGAATTTTTCAAAGGATGACGCCTAATAGTTTTACGTGCCTTACAAATTAACGAGAGCCTTTTATCCAGGTGTGGCCATATTCTTTGTAAACTGACCTTTTATTCAAGTACCTGCACACGTACAGTCACTATAAGAAAGCAGAAAACGTAAGAATGGTCCAGGTCAACAGCTTGCCTTAGAAGCCTATAGTGGCAGAGACCCTAAGAGTAGTCCAGGTCAACAGATTGCCTTGGCAGCCTACACAGAGACCTTAAGAGTGGTCCAGGGCAACAGCTTTCTTTGACAGCCTACAGTCACAGAGACCTTAAGAGTGGTCCAGGGCAACAGCTTTCCTTGGCAGCCTACAATCACAGAGACCTTAAGAGTGGTCCAGGGCAACAGCTTTCCTTGGCAGCCTACAATCACAGAGACCTTAAGAGTGGTCCAGGGCAACAGCTTTCCTTGGCAGCCTACAATCACAGAGACCTTAAGAGTGGTCCAAGTCATCAGCTTTCCTTGGCAGCCTACAGTCACAGGGACCTTAAGAGTGGTCTTGGGCAACAGCTTTCCTTGGCAGCCTACAATCACAGAGACCTTAAGAGTGGTCCAGGGCAACAGCTTTCCTTGGCAGCCTACAATCACAGAGACCTTAAGAGTGGTCCAGGGCAACAGTTTCCTTGGCAGCCTACAGTCACAGAGACCTTAAGAGTGGTCTTGGGCAACAGCTTTCCTTGGCATGCTTTGGGTGCAGTATGTCAAAGAAAGCTGTTGACTAAGGCAAAACTTGCCACTGACAAAGTTAACTGATAAAGCTGGAAGAGTCTAGTGCTCTAACCCACACACCCATCCCACTCTTGTATTATAAATTCAAAAATGGTTGTGGCCTTTCCTTCACCTTTCTTCATCTATAACCACATTCCCCCTCCTTTCATGGAAAAAGTACAATATTATAGTCACATTTGATACACATTTGTCCAAACATGCACATGCCATAAAACTACACTGTTGTTGCATTTACAAACCTTTCTGCTTTAAAGTTGTGGGGAAAACCCCGTCACACCCTTCCACTTCAATCTATAACACAGTATTGTATTATAAGAGCTGTATATATGTGTCCAAATTAGGGTTTAACAAAAAGAACAGCGGTCTTTTTTTTGTGTGTTTTTTTTTCAGGCAATGTCCCAATAGTAACAAAAGAACAAATGACATGTCATTTTTTTTTCTATGTGATATATTAGTTTTATTCTTGTCTTTTGTCATTTTGGGGCAGTAGGGGTAGGGTGGTGGTAGTTAACACATGTATATACATGTACAGCCTTCATGTATTATACATTTATGACAATACACAGAGATTGTGGTGGTTTACTGATCTAAGACTCCCAGTTCAGTCTCATTACTATAACAGCTTAGCTTGCAACTGCCATAAATCCATTTGATGTAGTGGCAATAGGAGATACACAGCGTGTCGTTAATAATATATTAAGCGTTGCATAAGGTTGCATCAAACGGTCCATTTAGTTGCAGACATTGCCAGTTGAAGGTTACTGCACTCTGTGTTATGGAGTGGACAGCCTTGTGGCTTAATTCTTGTGATGTAGTGACCATTGTCAGAAAAATGCTAGATTACCATCTGAGTGGTGCTTCATAGTTCATTAACAAATTGCTAGTTGAATATGCCATGCTGAGTTAACCCAGTGACTTAAGTCTTTTGTACCACAGCAGTTTGTAGCATTTATACCTCAATGAGGAAGCATCTGCAGTAAACCTGACCGATCAGTACAGCGGTACCAGCTCTAAAGACCACCTCTTGTGAAAGACCACACTGGTTTTTAAGATCGTCATTTTAAGACATTGGCTTTTAATTTCTTTGCTAGCTTACCTGCAGTGAAAGACCACCTGTCATATGTGACCACTTTTGTCTGGCATTAAGGGTGGTCTTAACCCTTTCCCCCTAGAATTAAGACTGAGTCGACAGCTTTCCTCGCCATGGGTTGGGCTGGGCACTAAGTGCCCAATCCATGCCGAGGAAAGCTGTTGACCTGGGTCATGTTGTCTTGACAGGTCTCATCTTCAATTCTCAGTCAAATTTGTTTTCATTACTGTTGAAATTAGTTGAAAACACTGAAGCAGACATTTGACCACCAGCCGGTTTTGGCCGGTTTGAGGGGGAAAGGGTTAAATAGCAGGTGCCACTGTATAACAGCAGGGTCAGGGTCAGCTATTGCCTTGCATAAAATAACCCTCCCCCCATGGTTGAAGTCTGGGAGAGTGATGAAGAGGTAATACGTCTACTTGTCAGAATCTGATGACTAGCTATTTCCGTTCTAGCTGGACGTAAAGGTCAATGTGAAGATGACAGATTTGGACTCTTTCATTACTAGTCAAAACACAAGTTGTGCTCATTCAAAGCACTATATTAATTCCGGCTTTAGATAAGAGTTCACCCTTTAAGTGCTGATTTAACATTGAGTCAACAGCTTTCCTCAGGACACTTTGCGTGCAAAGTGTCCCAAGGAAAGCTGTTGACTAAGGCTACTTTTTACTTTAAACTAGGCTTGCTGGTATCTGAATGAAAGGTATCTTCATGAGGAATTTGAATCTTTTAACCATTATATGTTTAATGGTAATGAGAAAACATCTGTAGCAGGGCACTTTGGCATTAACTCTTTCAGTGCCAAGCTCTGACTGAGTCAACATCTTTCCTTGGTGTGCTGTATGTGCATTGCACCCCAAGTACCCGAAACAATGCAGGAAATCTGTTGACCTGGACTAAATTCTTATGGTCTCAGCTACTGTGGGAATGAATGAAAGGTCAGTTTACGAAAAGACTATGAATCGTTTCATACATTCAGAACAGCTTAATTTTGTCAAAATTGGCAATAAAATAGTTCAAGACACTTAAGTGTCAGCAGCTATATTTCCAGAAAAAAAAAAGAGTGGAGCCCAGTGAGCAACTTGCATGTCATTTCGAGCATAATGTGACCAAAGCCTGGCAAGGAAAAGTCTTGGCTCCATCTTGTGCTCAGAAAGAGTTCACAGTCCGTTAATGGTCAGCTGAGTTGTCAGTAAACTTTGGAGAAGTGCTCCACGGGCTCTACAGTGCACAAAAGTAGGCTCTACAGTGCACAAAAGTAGGCGTGTGGTGTGCATTCATTGATATGAGTATTTAACTCAATCATTCCATGTGGTTACAGGTAAGGCCTTCTTCATTGGGATTACTTTGTATCGTCGGGCTAGTCGCACTGATCTGCCACAAAGAACACGTGAAACATGACATACCAGGCAGTACAGAAACCACTGTATGCCTGTAATAAACACCTGAATCAGACCTCCTTATCTGAGGAATTTTTTTTTTCACAGAATGGTCTTTTGTCCTGTTAAATGTAGAAGTGAGGGATTGGCGTGGAGTAAGTGCACGTTGATTGACGATGATGTATTATGGCTCATGATACCCAGTGACATTAAAGCATAAAGCTTGTGTGCATAGAAATATAATTATGTGATTTTATGTCCTAGTCAGATGACAGATCTGATAGCATGAAAAATGACCTGGTCAAAGGGCATTGCTGATAAACATAAATTTATATGTTATTGTGGGTTTTTTTCTTTGACACGGAACACAAAAGAAATTTGTAGTAGGAAGAACTTTGTTAGACAGCTCTATTCATTCATTTAGTTTATTTTTTATTTTATTTTACTTTGTTTTATTTTTTTGTGTTTATTTTATTTTTTTTATAATTAGTTTTGCACCACCGTGTAGATGTTTTTAAACTGTTCCAGTGCTAAACATTACAAAAGCCAAATACAGTAGTCCCTCCTTTGACAGACTGCCCCTAGTGCCACCCAAAAGGGGGTCACATAAAGCAGGTGGTCCCTCAAAGGAGGTATAAATAACAGGAAAAGTATTACAGAAAGACCTGACAACTGTGGTCTCTCAAAGGAGGTGGTCTTCCAAAGGAGGGGTCTTTCAAAGGAGGGACTACTGTACTCCTTTGAGTGACTGTACATAATGACTGCAGATTAAAGTTGCTTGTAAAACGACTACGAGTCCTCAAGCCCCAGCCCAAGTGCCACAGAAACGCAGGACATTGCAGCTTTGCTCAGGCTGCTTTGAACTGTTGAAGCAAGATAAGCTCTTGACTCAGTTTCCAACTAAGCACCGAGAAGGTTAATTACCTTTTTTCACAGAGTTGAGATCATTTTTTTTGCACATTTAGTGTGAAAGAAGCCAATGTTTTATAGAACATGTCAGGCACTGTATTTTACATGCTGGAAGCCCCTTCTTGTGTCCCAAGACATTTTCAACCAATGAATGAAGCACATTTTGCTTATTCTCCAGGTGTCTTGACCTGCTGGAAGTGGATGCCAGGAGGAAGTGACACTCAGTGCCACCTGTAGGTGACATGTGGCCTCAGTTTGAATTACATTGGAAGGCCATCCCTTCAAAAAGTTGGTGACTTTTGCCCTGGCATATCAATGGCTACTTGAATCAAAGCTCTTCTAGATGTAAAAGTTACAGTCTTGCGTGCTGTTCATAATCTGATGACTCTGAAGGAAAGTCTGGACTGTATGTGATCACATGACCCATTGTTTTCAAACCTGTGGTTGACTGGGTAGTCTCTTCACAGCCAATGCCAGGATAAAACTGTCATTTCCTCACTATGTTGCTTGTGTCATAAAAACTGTTGCATGTCAAGGTTTGAAATTACGCACATAAAAAAACCAACACATTTTGCAATGTCGGTTTTGTGTTTTTTGCGTGTGGCAACCAACTGCTGTCAGATGGGACTGACACATAATGAAAAGTAAATGCATTCAGCGGAGAGTCATTTTGGCAACCAGTTTGTGGTACAAGTGGCTGACTGCATGAATGACGATTTCTCTTAAATTGAGTGACCCTTGTTGTGACGGTCAAAAGATAGGTCTGAAGTTGAGGTTATCTCAGGAGACTATAGGTAACTGCTTTCTGTGGTATACTCTCGAACCAAAGCACCCAGAATGCCCAGGCAAGCAGGTGAATGATGCTATATTACTCTTACTGACAAAAACACATCAATCGGCAAAAAAATCCTTGTAGCATCTTGCAACATTTGTGTGTTATGAATACCAGTGATCCACTAGCCAAGTTGTACACTCCCTCTGCCTGGTCCGGTCACTGCTTAACTTTGTCTCAAGTGAAAATAAAGAATCGTGGAAAGTTTTCATTTTATATGTTAATTTTCACGAAAATATGTTCAACAGACAATTTTTGAAAAAGGCTATACCAGGCAGAAAGTTAGAAGAGCTTCAGCGGGTAACTATCAGAACATGTTTTAGAGCCTTACCTCTTAGGAATTTTAGATGGTTTAAAAAAAATATGTTTGTAGGTATATTAGCATAAGGTCCCTTAAGGTCAGTGATGATACAGTAGGATAGAATGATTATATGTGGTGGTAGCTGTGTCTGTCTACACATTCAAGGCTTACACACAGAGTGCCAGCCTCCCTTCACTTGGACAGGACTCTGTGCGTCTCCAACATGCCTTTCCATGCAGAATTTGAGCGCTATAATATACAGTGAAACCTCATAATAATGACCCCATTCACTCCCTGCAAAATGTGTCAGATATCTGAATATGTCAGATAAATGAGTCACGTAACAAATGAATCTAACTTTAAGTCCTTCAAAACCTGTGTCGTTAAGTGAATATGTCGGATATCTGAGTGTCGCTATAATGAGTTCTCACTGTGCTATTCACCTAGCTGTGATTGATTCCTTACTTTTCATTAAGTCTGGCAAGAGATACAGAAGAATCATTTGCTAGTACAGTGGTACCTGCTGTATGCAGCCACTGCCGTGGGCAGCTGCATTGCTTTTTGTGGTCACTAGGCTCAGACATTGGAGTCATTTTCTTTGTAAAATTTACCTGTGGTGACAGGTCACCTGCTGACTGTGGCCACTTTTTCTTGGCAGAAGGGGTGGCCATATACAGTAGGTACCACCGTACATGTATTCATAAGTCATGGGAAATCTAGGCAGGTGACTACCCCGATTATTACAGAGCATTGTGTACACTGGATGTGGTATGTGTGTGAAGGGGTGGGGGGGGGGGCTTGGCATGAATGTGGGTAGACTGTTCACATGGCCAAAATGCACCTCAGTATATGATCCAAGGCCACAGTCTCTATCTGGAACTTTGTTATTTGTAAATTAAGTCAACTCAGGACAGAAGATATTATGGTTGCATGTATATATATTGCCCAGGGTGAGGTTTGAACATTGTTTGAGATATATTGAGGGATTCCACACAAAGGTCTATGATTTAACAAAACAGAAGCTTCAGATGAATACAGGCTGTTTATATTTTGTTCAGTCCAATGTGTAAGGAATACAAATCCAGTCTCCCCAGACTATGCAGGATTAAAAACTATCTTAGCTACCTATTAACTCATACCATACTGTGGTCACAGGCCTTGGTCAGTAGTTCTGGCACTGCCTGGCAAGTCATGATGCAGCTGCCCTTGCAGCAGCTGCAGCATGACTTGCCAGGCAGTGCCAGAACCACTGACTTAAGACTATAGGCATGTTGGTACTTAAATGAAAGCACTTTTCATGAAGAATTTAAATATGCAATTTTCATCTTAAATGGAGGTAAATATACGGAAAAATCAGGGACTGGTATGGAATGAGTTAAAAAGAAGCATGAGAGCTGCAAAAAACACTATTATGACTTTAACTTCAATAAATTCAAGAATAATATGAATGAAGCTTGGTCTTCCCCTAACGAAACTTTAAATGGGACGAAGAATAAGAAGTTGGTTCCTGATGGCTTTCACATTGATGATCAGTTTATTCATGACAAAATTGTTGTTGCAAATAAATTCAACAAATTCTTTACTGATATTGGGCCTGGGCTTGCAAAGCCAATTAACAAGCATCAAAACAAACACTTTACACAGTTCCTTACCAATGTATATGAACATAATCTAGAATTTGAGGAAATAAGCTGTGAAATTGTTGAAAGAATTATAGGTCAATTGAAGGCAAAATCTAGTTGTGGTCATGATGGCCTATGTATTACACTACTTAAGCAAGTTAAACCTGCTTTGATTAACCCTATCACAGTTATCATAAACCAAAGTATTTATCTTGGAATCTTCCCTGATAAACTTAAATTTGCGAAAGTGATTCCGCTGTTCAAGGAAGATGATAAAACTGTATTTATAAACAATCGACCAATTTCCTTACTACCCTCAATTTTAAAGGTCTTTGAAAAAATGATCTTCCTTCAGCTGTGTGGTTATTATCACAAATTCACTTTATTTTATGATAGCCAGTATGGCTGTAGGAAAGGTCACTCAACCGAATTTGCAGCTATAGAATTAATTAGTTCCATAATTGAAGAAATGGACAATGGAAACAACCCTCTCTGTATATTTTTAGATCTATCAAAAGCTTTTGATACCCTGAATCATGAAATTTGGATGGAAAAACTGAAATACTATGGTATCAAGGATATCTCTGTAAACCTGTTAAAAAGCTATCTGGCGAACAGGAACAATATGTCGACCTCAATGGAACCAAATCTGGACTTTTAGACATTAAAATAGAGGTTCCACAAGGATCCATTCTTGGTCCTCTTCTCTTTATCATTCACATGTATGATTTTTCAACGGCCCGTCAGATTTTCAAATTTATTTTGTGTGCTGATGACACCACTGTATCAGCTAATTTTAACATGTTCAATAGCACCAATCATATTAATGATGAACTGAAAAGTATAAGTGATTGGGTGAAAGTAAGTGAACTATCTCTAAATGTTAAGAAGTCTAAATTTATGATTTTGCACCATGCTGGAAAGATTATAGACTTACTTGATGTTTTCATGGATGGTATCCATGTTGATGCAGTCAACAGTTTTAATGTTTTAGGTCTAACTATTGATCAAAACATTAATTGGAAAGACCATCTTACAAAAGTTTCAGTTAAAATCTCCCGTACAGTTGGAATTTTAAACAAACTTAAATATTTTTTGCCCTCTCACAGAAAGCTCATTATTTACAACTTGTAAATTTGTTCAAGAATTAAAATTATTGAAAATTAAGGATATTTTTACTCCAGTGAAACTAAAATTTTATCACAAATTCACAAATAAAAATCTTCCAAGCAAACTTTTATCACTGCCATTTAAATCAAGGCAAGAGACACACAGCCGTAATTACTAGAGGAAGTGGTAAATTATTTGTAAATAGAGTCAACGCAACTCTAGCCAAACAAAGTTTGAAATATGAAATCCCTGTGGTTGTAAACAATACGACAAAAAAATATGACAGATAAACTTCTTACTCACAGCTTACAGGGCTTTAGTAACTATGGTAAAATTGAACTTTTAAAGAACTACCAGATTGTATGCTTGAAATTAAATTGTTACCTGTGTCAGAAAAATAACTAAAATAAGAAAAAATGGTTCCAGAATCCATTTATTTCATAGCTTGCACAATATATTACCTTCAGACAACTAGCTGAGTATGAGACTTAAAGAAACTATAAAAATCAATGAAATTGACACATAAGCACTTTCTTTTTTTTTCTTTTTTTCTTTTTCTGTTTCTTTGTCATGAATTCTTCTTCAGATGCTCAGTCGGCCATATTATTGTACATAGGTCGCAGTTGTAGAATTCTGTTTAATATATATGGTGGCTTTTTGTGCCATTTACAGGTTGTTTGGCCTCTACCCACCCTCAACCTATATTGGCTTCTTACAGAAAGAGCATGACATTTTCTCTGTATTGACAAACTTAACTGCAGTGAAGAGGTGTTCACGCAAACTTTACATGTGAAAATGTGTTTAATTTGGAAATGGACTAGAGTACTGACTGTGGTCTGGAAGCAAGGAAAAAAATAATACAGTGGTCCCTGTCTTGAGAGACCACTCCAATGAGAGGCCACCTGCCTTGGAAGATCACCTTTTCAACTCTTTGCTTAGTACTTTTCTTGTTATTTATGCCTCTTATGAGAGACTACCTGTCTTGAGAGACCACAGTTTGGTCATCCCTAGGGGTGAGCTTGCAAGGCAGGTTTCACTGTAATGATAACATATGTTGCATGTACATGTCACTGAATTTTATCTTTGCGAAATTTGACAAATCCTGGAAGCACCTTGTGCTGGGAATATCAATTTAGACATACAGTGGAATCTCCTTATTATGACTACCTAAGGGACTGAAAAATGTGGACTTAATACGGGAGTAGTCTTAATGGAGATATACTTTAATTAAGGATAAACAAAGAATTGGTCTGTACACTGATAGTCTTAATATAGAAATGGTCTCTTTATGGAGATGGTCTTCATTGGGGATTTTACCGTATTGATGACTTCATACAGTGCCTTGATCAGGGTTAACCAATGTATAAGACAGTATAGTTCTGTAATGATGACTTCATACAGTGCCTTGGTCAGGGTTAACCAATGTATAAGACAGTATAGTTCTGTAATGATGACTTCATACAGTGCCTTGATCAGGGTTAACCAATGTATAAGACAGTATAGTTCTGTAATGATGACTTCATACAGTGCCTTGGTGAGGGTTAACCAATGTATAAGACAGTATAGTTCTGTAATGATGACTTCATACAGTGCCTTGATCAGGGTTAACCAATGTATAAGACAGTATAGTTCTGTAATGATGACTTCATACAGTGCCTTGATCAGGGTTAACCAATGTATAAGACAGTATAGTTCTGTAATGATGACTTCATACAGTGCCTTGGTCAGGGTTAACCAATGTATAAGACAGTATAGTTCTGTAATGATGACTTCATACAGTGCCTTGATCAGGGTTAACCAATGTATAAGACAGTATAGTTCTGTAATGATGACTTCATACAGTGCCTTGATCAGGGTTAACCAATGTATAAGACAGTATAGTTCTGTAATGATGACTTCATACAGTGCCTTGATCAGGGTTAACCAATGTATAAGACAGTATAGTTCTGTAATGATGACTTCATACAGTGCCTTGGTCAGGGTTAACCAATGTATAAGACAGTATAGTTCTGTAATGATGACTTCATACAGTGCCTTGGTCAGGGTTAACCAGTGTATAAGACAGTATAGTTCTGTAATGATGACTTCATACAGTGCCTTGATCAGGGTTAACCAATGTATAAGACAGTATAGTTCTGTAATGATGACTTCATACAGTGCCTTGATCAGGGTTAACCAGTGTATAAGACAGTATAGTTCTGTAATGATGACTTCATACAGTGCCTTGGTCAGGGTTAACCAGTGTATAAGACAGTATAGTTCTGTATTGATGACTTCATACAGTGCCTTGGTCAGGGTTAACCAATGTATAAGACAGTATAGTTCTGTATTGATGACTTCATACAGTGCCTTGGTCAGGGTTAACCAATGTATAAGACAGTATAGTTCTGTAATGATGACTTCATACAGTGCCTTGGTCAGGGTTAACCAATGTATAAGACAGTATAGTTCTGTAATGATGACTTCATACAGTGCCTTGGTCAGGGTTAACCAGTGTATAAGACAGTATAGTTCTGTATTGATGACTTCATACGGTGCCTTGGTCAGGGTTAACCAATGTATAAGACAGTATAGTTCTGTAATGATGACTTCATACAGTGCCTTGGTCAGGGTTAACCAATGTATAAGACAGTATAGTTCTGTAATGACGACTTCATACCGTGCCCTGGTCAGGGTTAACCAGTGTATAAGACAGTATAGTTCTGTATTAATGACTTCATACAGTGCCTTGGTGAGGGTTAACCAATGTATGAGACGGTATATTTCTGACTCAGCACTTCAGAAAGTTCAACAACCTTTTCACAAAATTGCCATATTGAAATCAACACTGGAAGCTCATATTCTCACTATGAAATAGTGGGGTAATCCAGTGCAACTTAGAATAGAGCACAGCCCACCTGTGACTGATGAGTCTGTCTGTGTATTTGTTTATTTTCAAGCCTCAGCCCACTTTGGATTTGTTACCGGTAATCCATGCATGCAAAGAGTCAATTACCTTTAAAACTTATGTTGATGTGTTTTGACGACCGTTGTCCTGTTTTTAGATCATCTGGAATGATAGTTGGAGACACACTAACAGCACAGTGTATTGACAGCCTAACAGCACAGTGTATTGACAGGATAACAGCACAGTGTATTGACAGCCTAACAGCACAGTGTATTGAAAGGATAACAACACTATTGACAGGCCAACAGCACTATCTATTGACAGGCTAACAGTACTGTCTATTGACAGGATAACAACACTATTGACAGGCCAACAGCACTGTCTATTGACAGGCTAACAGTACTGTCTATTGAAAGGCTAACAGTAATGTCTATTGACAGGATAACAACACTATTGAGAGCCCAACAGCACTTGCTGTTGACAGTCTAACAGCACTGTATTGACAGTCTAACAGCATAGACTACTGACAGGATAACAACACTATTGACAGGCCAACAGTAATGTCTATTGGCAGGCCAACAGCACTGTCTATTGACAGGCCAACAGTAATGTCTATTGACAGGCCAACAGCACTGTCTATGGACAGGCCAACAGCACTGTCTATGGACAGGCCAACAGCACTGTCTATTGACAGGCCAACAGCACTGTCTATGGACAGGCCAACAGTAATTTCTATTGACAGGCCAACAGCAAAGTCTATTGACAGGCCAACAGCACTGTCTATTGACAGGCCAACAGCACTATCTATTGACAGGCCAACAGCACTGTCTATTGACAGGCCAACAGTAATGTCTATTGACAGGCCAACAGCACTGTCTATTGACAGGCCAACAGCACTATCTATTGACAGGCTAACACCACTATTGACAGGCCAACAGCACTGTCTATGGACAGGCCAACAGTAATGTCTATTGACAGGCCAACAGCACTATCTATTGACAGGCCAACAGCACTGTCTATTGACAGGCCAACAGCACTGTCTATTGACAGGCCAACAGCACTATCTATTGACAGGCTAACACCACTACTGACAGGCCAACAGCACTGTCTGTTAACTGACCTAATGGTCTATTGACAGGCTAACAGTGATGTCTGTTGACAGACCAATGGCTCTATGTATTGACAGGCCAACAATACTGACTATGTGAGACGCATGGCCATGCATAACATGGAAATAATGAACAATGATCATGACATACTGTTTGGAATTGTGCGCAAGATCCCTGAGACAAAACGTGAAAACTAAGGAGAATCTAATTTTTTTTTTATAGAAAACATATTTTCTGAGCTTTTTATAAAAGACCTTTCACGCTTGGTCATCCCAGGTCAGCAACTGTTCTTGACTTGGATTGGGCACAGTGTGCCCAGCCTAACAAAAAGCTGTTGACTCAATGTTGTGGTAGGATCAGGAAAAGGAAGAAGTGAAAGAACTTTTGTGAAGCAAATTCCTTAATTTTTCTGGCCAATATTTCATCAGATGCTGCTTCTTATTAAGTCTGTGTTCATACGCAGACTTCTTATTTTTCTTCAAATACTTTGTTCTTTATTTATTCATTTATTTTAATCTGTGTTTAAAGACAGGCTTGTAACTGTAGCATTTTAAATTATGCTAATTAGGAGCACATGAAACATTTAAGAGTTCAATATGTCCAAAATCATTATAAATAGAGGTACCACTCCAACTTCAATTTATAGGTTTGTGACATAGCCACATCCAATGAATCATGAACCAAAGTTGTAGCATTCTAGTTTGTGTAAATTAGGTGAATATACAAAATTTAAATCTGGAATAACTTCAAAACTATTACAGATGGAGGTGCCATTTTCACTTCAATTGATAGGTTTGGCACGTAGCCCCTATTTAATGAAACATGAAAGAAAGTTATAGCATTTTAATTTATGCAAATAGGTGAATACACAAAATTTAAATATTTAATAACTTCAAAACTTTTATAGACTGTGTCATTCAAACTTCAATTGATAGACTTGTGGGATAGCTGAATCCAGTGAATACTGAGCCAAAGTTGTAGCAGTTTGATATATGCAAATACACAAAATGTAACTCTTGAACAGCTTCAAAATTATAATAAATTGAGGTGCCTTTCCAACTTCAATGTATAGGTTTTTTATATAGCTCCATGAAAAAATTATTGTTGCAGGAGTTATATAAACACAGAATAGGCAATCTTTAAAAGTTGTCCAGGCACAGACTGATTTGCTGATGAGCAAATCAAATTTTTCTAACATTTTGATTTAAACTTCTAATTCTGAATCCTTTGATAGTACTATTCACAAAATTCCTTAAACAGTTTATTGGAAAGCCTAGGGTGGAGGCTGTGTAAAAATTTGCATAGAAAACAGTCGTTTTCTTTAGATCAGTTGGGTCTTTAGTATTTAGAGCCCTACACGCCAGTGGAGTGGAACAGGTCTTGAAGAACATAAGCATGAGCAAATAGTAGTATCCCTCCCAATGAAGTGGATCTCTCATACAGGGTATATAGAACATGAAAAATAAATTATAAAGTTTCCTGCATACAAATGTGGGCGGCCTTTCAAGTGACGCGGTTTCTCAAGACAGAGACAATTGTATCAAATTCATCTGCGGTCACTGTGAAAACGTATTTTGAAATGGTCATATTTGGATTGTATTTCACCTGACAATTTTAGTACGTTTGTAGTGCCTGAATCAAAATGCATAGACATGGTGAGATCCCTGACTAACATTACGCCACGTTTCCTGATACTCTGTACATATATACACACAGTGCAATGTAACAGCCATTGACCGCGCGGTAAGACTGTTTATTTTCCTAATAGGCTATCACCATGCTGGAGCTAAACAAGCAACTACAAGCTTCATGACAACGCCCTCTTAATTGATTCTGGGCGATTGAAGTCTGGTCTTCAGACTACAAGGTTGGTACCTGGCCTTTGAAGAGAGTCTGACGTATCGTACATCATATTTGACATGGGCTTAGAAATCAGTGTTTTGTCTATGTGTGTTATGCACCTTGGCTGTCTTCATGCACTGATAACAACATTAATAGTCTTGTTTTATATCCGTAGATCTGGAACAAAATAAAAACAGATCAAGCTGAATGCTATTGACAGTCCCTATGTGATATAAATAGACCTGCAGGAGGAATTATGCTGGGCTCTAAATATTTCATCGGAAAGCTTTTGTTGGGAGTGGCCCTCCGGATCTAGGCTATTAATAATTAGCATGGTTAGGGCACCTGTTAGTAGTTTTACTTGGATACAATTGAAAGCAGTGTGGTGTACTATGGTTAGTGTAAGGTGAAACTTACTAATTGGCTTCTAACGGTGTGGTCTGTGACATCATTGTAATACCTGTGGATACACCTTGACCTGTGCACCCTGCAATAATACCTGTGTCAAGTGTAGTTTATCAGATGATTTACTGTGTATTTTACCTTCAGTATCCTATTGCAAAGGTCCCCTTTCAACATCTAGAAATCCATCCACATCATTATATGTGTGTGTATATATATATATATATATATATGTATATATATATATATATATATATATATATATATATATATATATACACATACATACATACACAGAGATATATAGATATAATTAAATATGTATATATGTACATCTATATATACACACACATATATAGATATAATTAAATGTATATATATATATATGTATATATATATATATATATATATATATATATATATATATATATATATATATATATATATATATATATATATATATATAAACGCACATATAAATATGTTAAAAATTGTGCCATAATATAATTATGCTTGCATCAACAGTTACACTGTCCTGATATTGCTTTTCAAATGTGAACATTTATCACGTTTACATTGGATACTGATAAATGTAAAAAGTGACGACAGTCTCATGTTGTGATGACGACATGTGATGGAAAGAGATCCATATGATAAATTGCCACAATTGCATATGACAGTTCTCGTGGTCAGTATTTCAATATGTAATAACATTATGTTAATTTTTTGCACCCCAATGTGAGGAATACATGAGTACATATAGACCATGGGGTTTTCTGTGACTTGATATTTGCATGCTATGCTTGAACTTATTCTGACAGGATGGAAATCAAGTTCTGATTGAAAAAAAAAATGCTATTGTGTGACCGCTTTCAAGTTATGTCCTTGTTTACACTGTACACATATAAGCATGGACTTTCTATGATTATGTCTGTTTCCTAACACAGACAATTGTTTTTCCAATAATTATGTATTTATTTATTTCGTTTATTTATTTAATTAGTAAATTAATTTAGTTTTTATTTATTTGTATGTTTCTTTATTTGTTTTTATGTATTCATTTATTTATTTTATACATTCTTCTCTGACACTATTGTTCCAAAAACCGCCAGACTTGCCACAGTAATTGACCTAGCAGTGAAGTTATGCACTTGGTCTGCCCATCTGTCTGTCTGTCTGTCCGTCGGTAGACATAATCTTGTACGGATTCTTTTTCCTTCAGTAGTGCTTCAATCTTTTCACACTTTGTATGGTTATTCTCTGTTACTAAAGGGCGAGTCATGAAACAACAATGACCTTCAGCTATATGGGTCAAGGTCACAGCAGGCACCTGCAGACATAACTTGTCCGGACTCTAGCTCCTTCATTAATGAATGGATCTTCTTAAAACTTTGCATGGTAATTCTCTTTCACTAAAGGGTGTGTCATGGACCAACAGTGACCTTGAGCTATGTAGGTCAAGGTCACAGCAGGCTTCTTTATACAAGCTCATAAATACAGATACTTTTGCTCTTGACTCATTCACTAATATCCACTTTGTTCAAACATTGGAAGGGAACATGAGGGTACATATATTTTCCATTTTGAAGGTAAAATACAAATAAGATGTTTGTTAAAAAGCAACAGTTTTTTTTTCTCTGCAGAACATTATGGAAAACATAGAGGCACTTTGTACTCACATGTTGCTGGGGGTATCCACTATGCCTTTCGGCTACTGCTTCTAGTTTGAAATTGTTATCATAATAAAAATTATGCAAATTAGGGACAATTAAAGTCTTAAAAGCTCTATATCTTCAAGACAATTGTAGCTAGACACAATTTTCTACCCCACACATGGAGGTTTGTGACACTTGCCAATGAATGTGAAAAAAAAGTTGAGTCATTTAAATTATGATGATTTGGGGCACTTGAAAAATTTAAATCTTGAATATCTTCAAAACTATTATTGATAGAGGTGTCATTTCCATTTCTGATTTATAGATTTTTGCCAATGGTAAATCAATAAAAAGTTAGAGAAGTTGTAGCATTTTAATTTATTTGATTTGGGCATGTGAAAAACTTCAGATCTTGACTACAAAGAGGTTTCATTCCAATTTCAAGTTACATGATCTCGCTATTGGTGCACCCAATTTACCATGAAGCAAAATGTAGCATTTTAGTGTATGCAAATGAGGTGAATAGACTTAATTTAAACATTAAATTTCTTCAAAACTATTAAAGCCTGAGCTAGAGATGCTGCTTGAACATGAAGATAGAGGTTTGTGATATTACTGTAAGCAGTGAACCATAAACAAAATTTGTAGCATTTTAACTCTTTCAATGCCAAATTTTGGACTGAGTCAACAGCTTTTCTCGGCACCTATTGGGCACAATGCGCCCATTGCATGCCAAGAAGAGCTGTTGACCTGGGGTATGCTCTCTGGAACTACAGGCATACGGGTACCTGAATGAGAGGTATTTTTAGGATCCCAATGGTAATTCAGACTAGTTTGACTTAAGTAGATCGACTTAACATGTGATTGGCACTGAAAGAGTTAATTCATGTAAATTAGGTAAATACCCAATTCGAATCAAGTTTTGATAGCACCCAAACAGATTTGCGGTGAAGAAAATCTTCTTGTATAGTATTAAGTTGTACTGATTGTATATACCAAAGTGCATATCTGTGCAATATGTGACACTCATTTATAGTTGAAGGTCAAGGGCAAGGGGTTTCATAAGAGGTCAAGGTCAAATAAAACTATTTTGGTTAACACTAAAGTCTAGAATGCTAGATATTACAGATGATTGATTATGTCTGTGTACCAATGCAGATATCTCTCTCTCTCTCTCTCTCTCTCTCTCTCTCTCTCTCTCTCTTTCTCTCTCTCTCTCTCTCTCTCTCTCTCTCTCTCTCTCTCTCTCTCTCTCTCTCCTCTTCCATCCTTCCTTGCTTCCTTCCTTCCTCAACCTGCACATTTGTCTGACATTTTATTTCAAGACTATTGTATGCAGAAATTTGAAACTTGGCATGACTATACTTTCATACATTAAGTCTGTCTTGTTTATGAAGAGGGTGATAGTTGTGTAAATTATGCAAATTGTGGCCATTTGAAAGTTTAAACCCTGAATATTTCCAAAACAATTGCAAATTGAGGTGCCATTCCAGCTTCACTTCATAAGTTTGTGCTGTAAGTGCACCCGAGGAACAACAAACAAACATTGTAGAAATTTAATTTATGTTAATTAGAAGCATTGGAAAAGTTTAAATGTTGAATATCATCAAAATAAGAATAGGTGGAGGTGTCTCTCTGTCTTCAGCTCATAGGTTTGTGCAGCAAGCATGTCTATTAAACTGTGAACCAAACTTGTAAAATTTGGATTCATATATATTAAGTGGACTTGAAAAATTTAAATGTTGAATATCTCTTTTCAAAACTACATGTATAATGTGTAGATGTGCCATTCTGACTTCACATCCTGCATGCAGGTGTGTCCATCATTAAATCTTGTCCAGAGCTAAGCTCTCAGTTGCTACCAAAGCTTGTCTGAACAGTGTCTGGCCTTATCAGTGAAGTTGATATAATGCAAATTAGGAGCAACCATAGGAGACTTGTATATATTTGTGATAGACCAGACGGAAACTATTTTGTCATCATCAGTCCATGTTGTAGTGTCAACATTAATCCACAACTGAGTCAAAGTTTCCACGTTGTAGTGTCAACATTAATCCACAACTGAATCAAAGTTTCCATGTTGTAGTGTCAACATTAATCCATAAATGAATCAAAGTTTCCATGTTGTAGTGTCAGCATTAATCTATAAATGAATCAAAGTTTCCATGTTGGAGTGTCAACATTAATCCATAAATGAATCAAAGTTTCCATGTTGGAGTGTCAACATTAATCCATAAATGGATCAAAGTTTCCATGTTGTAGTGTCAACATTAATCCATAAATGTATGAAAGTTTCCATGTAGTAGTGTGAACATTAATCCATAAATGAATCAAAGTTTCCATGTTGGAGTGTCAACATTAATCCATTAATAAGTCAAAGTTTCCATGTTGTATTGTCAACATCAATCCATAAATGAATCAAAGTTTCCATGTTGTATTGTCAACGTCAATCCATAAATGTATCAAAGTTTCCATGTTGTAGTGTCAACATTTAACCACAAATGAACCAAAGTTTTCATGTTGTAATGTCAACAGTAACACATTAATGAATCAGTTTCCATGTTGTCGTGTCCACATTAACCCATAAATGAATCAAAGTTTCCATGTTGTAGTGTCAACATTAATCCATAAATGAATTAAAATTTCCATGTTGTAGTGTCAACATTAATCCATAATTGAATCAAAGTTTCCATCTTGTAGTGTCAACATTAATCCATAAATGAATCAAAGTTTCCATGTTGTAGTGTCAACATTAATCCATAATTGAATCAAAGCTGCAATGAAAAATGTACTAGAATTAGCTAAAGATTCTGGCCACATTACCAAATCTAATGTTTGTTTACTGATGCGGGACATTCTCTTTTATCAAGAATTTTTTCTTTCTGTCTGGCATTTCCTTTTTACCAGCATTTTTTTTTAATGTCAAGAGCCTTATTTTCGTATAGTTTGTTTTTCTTAAATTCCAATTTCTTGTTTCTGTCATGTAGCTGTTCCAATTTCAATTTAGATATATTCATGTAGAAGGCAACAACTTTCCTTTGAAGACACGCAGGCAGATTTGCTTTGAAACAAATCTTCTTTTCTAATCAAACGTGTTGTCCCTTCAGCAGAATATGATCTGACTTCTGAGGTTTTCTACCATCTCCTTTGACCACACATAGACATATCCAGGTCTAATTTTTGTGCTGGACAAGATCAAAACAATCACAAACTTGTAATCTGGTGGTTTAATGTCATTGTACCACACAATGAATTAGGACCAGTTTGGAGTCAACATGGGACATTCATATTAATTTCTGTACTACTTTGACCCATAACATTCAACAAAAAAGTATTTGTGTATATGGGCAACACCATTATCAAGCAGGACAAAATGTGCTGCTCTGGTATAAGCTAGTGATTGTGAAATAATTAACTCCAAAAATCCTCATAATCTGTAAACACACATGGAGCACAATGTGACAAGTTATCATCCTCTGTTTGTTATGAGTGTTCTTTAAAACTACATGTTAGTCACAGTCTTAGTCCATCCATCACTATGCAGTAGCCTTTCTTTTAATTAACTCCATCCATCAATATGTAATACTAATAGCCTCTAACTCCATCCATCAATATGTAATACTAATAGCCTCTAACTCAATCCCTAAATATGTAATAGCCTTTAACTCCATCCTTCAATATGTAATAGCCTTGAGCTCCATCTGGCAATATGCAATAGCCTTTAACTCCATCTGGTAATATGTTATAGCTGTCAACTCCATTCTTCAATATGAAATAGCGTTCAACTCCATCCATCAATATGTAAAAGCCTCTAACTCCATCCTTCAATGTATAACAGCCTTTAACTCCATCCATCAATATGTAATACACATAGCTTTTAACTCTATCCGTCAATATGTAATTGCCCGTAACTCCATCTGTCAACATGTAATAGCCTTTAACTCTATACGTCAATATGTAAAGCCTTTAACCTGATCGGCCAATAGGGTATAGCCTTTAACTCCATCCATCAATTTGCTATAGCCAGTAACTCCATCCATCAATACACCTGTGTCATGGCAGGTCATTATCTCTTGCCTAGTGACAGCATCATAGATTGTGGCAGGAAATTAATATGCACGTCTCACATTAACAAAAAGAAAAGAAAAAAAACATGGTTGACAAATAATTTGGCTTGTTTCAGATAAGGCTTGTTTGGAATGCCATAAAGCACAGCACATGCAGGTGCTGCAGTGATAATCTACCGTTTTCTCGCTTCGTGGCTGCATTGTGTTTAGTACTAGGTCTCTCTCTCTCTCTTTTTCTGTTTAAATCCTGTATGTTTCAGTAACCCATTACTCAAAATGTTTGTTGTGAATTAATCATGTTACTGTGGTGTCAGGGATTACAGAGAAGAAGTCTGCTTGAATAGAATACCCCAGTGACAGACCACCAGCATTCTAAGACCAGCTGCACATTTATCAGATTCCTGGTGTTATATGTTTTCTTGGTAATTTGAGTTCCGTGGAAGTAGCACCTTGTGTGTGAACCACTTTGAAACCTGCCTTGGGGCATTCTCTTAAAGGGTGGAGTACTGCACCTCCTGAATGAACTCACAACTTTTTTATTACCTCAGCTGAGAAGTCAGCTGAGGTTATAGTACGGTCCATCATCAGTCCATCCGGCTGTCTACAATTCACATTTTCGACTTCTTGTCCAAAACCATCAGCCAGATTCACTTGAAACTTGGTGGGGATGTATCATGTGTGGGTCTCTACCAAGTCTGTTCAAATGGTCATGGTCCAATGATTTTGGATTTTTCATGCATTTTTAGCTCAGCTGACCACAGTCAAACTGAGCACTTTTTTTGACAAACCTTAAGAAGATCTTCTCCAAAACCCTTAAGCCAATTGCTCAGAAATTTTTGAGGGGGCAGTTCTGTGAACCCCAAGACCATAATTTGTTCAACAGGTCGCACTGCAATTCTTTCTGGGGTTTTTTTGTTTTTGTTTTTACATATTTTTGTGTGTAATTTCACTGTGCTTGACTTCTCCAAAATGGTCCCTCAGATTGTTCTAAAACTTGGTGGAAGGGTAGCTTGTGTGAGGGGGAAACAAAGTTGTTCACTAGGTGGTGATACTCTGGATCCCTGATTTTTAATGAATTTTTCAATTTGGTTACTTGTCTGTTAATGCATGCATTCCTATTGATTACCATGTAAGTCAATGGAGATTGCAATGGAAGTTCACTTTTTAGACTTCTTCTCCAAAACTGTCCACCAGATTTACTTGAAACTTGATTTTTAGATGTTTTATCTTTTTTTGTGTGTGTGTTTTTGTTTTTGTTTTTTTGTTCGTTAATTTTTTGTTTAACTTTTGGGAAAAAATTTTTAAAATCTTCTTCAGACCTTCTCAGCCTAGTGCTTAGTAATTGCATAGGGACACTTCTGGAGACCCCCAGATCTTAATTTGTTCAACAGGTGGCGCTGCAATATTTATTAAAATTTTGTGTGTCTGTGTGTTTTTCCCATTCTAGACTTCTACAAAACCATTGCTCAGATTGCTCAGAAACTTAATGGAAGTGTAGCTTTTGGGAGGATCAATCAAAATTGTTCATTGTGTGGTGACACCTGGATCCCTGATTTTTAACGAATTTTTCAATTTAGGTATTTGTCGATTAATGCATGCATGCATTCCTTTTGATTACCATTTAGGTCAATGGGGATTGCAATGGAAGCTCCAAGTTTTACTTTGTCTCCAGAATCCTCATCCCCTAGACCGAAGTGGGACTTATGGGGTGAATGTCAAGGTCGGCTGAGGATGGGCTGTTCACACAGTCCAATGTAATACAAATAGGAGCAACAGTACCACATTTTCCATATAGTTCTGAATCATAGTAGTAGTAGTAGTAGTAGTAGTAGTAGTAGTAGTGGTAATAATAATAATAATAATAATAATAATAATAATAATAATAATAATAATAATTATAATAATAATAATAATAATAATAATAATTCAGTCTCTCTACACTCCATAGCGTATCCAGTCACTGTCTATGGCTGATCCTATACACGTACATTTATTAATAAATATTATCATGTTTGATTAAATTTTTGAAAACTCAAGGCTTAATTCACCATGCAATATGAGTTATAAATGGGCCATCAGTGGGCAACTGTCAAGCATGATTTGCGTCCACTTTTCATGTGTATAGACATCCAGGCATAGTGAACTAGAATACAAAATATATATTAAAATGTTATCTGATTCAAATCCGTAGAACCATTTAATAAATGGATGTGCCAACTATAGCAAAGAGTATATACATGTATAATTTATTAGATATGTCTCAGAGCTCAACAGTCTGTGAGTTTGATAAAGGTAACTGTATTCACCATGCACTGAAGAGGAAATATCTCAATCAACATGATGAATTTGACAGAATGTACTTTTTGATCTTGTCGATAAATGTGCAGGCATTACAAGTAACATACACGAATCAAGCGTATACAACATGACTGAACTGTGAGTGAGATAGGGCAGGCCGTATTAAAGTTAAATGATGTGTTCAAGGTTAAAATATACTCTGTCATGTCTGCATGCAAAACAATCCCATAATTTTCTCATAATTCTTCCATTCAGGTTCATATTTTAGAAAATAAGAGAGAGAGAGTGCAGATCGTAAACACTTTTTGGGTTGGTTATTTCGGTGTTTCTGTTAGAAATTTTTTCAGGGGGTCACAAGAAGGGAAAATCTGGAAAGAAGACTAGATTTCACCAATTTTACATGGAAATAAACAAGACTTGTGACCCTTTATAATTTTTACCCTCGGCACATAAAGTGCCGGAGGGTATAGTCATCCTCTTCGTCGTCCGTCCATCTTGTCGACGTTATTGTGGACCACATTTCCATCGAAAACTAGCTTCCTCTCATTATTTTTAAACTTGTTATGAAAATTTTGAAGTATGTGTTTGATGACCTTGTGAGTGATGCACAGTACAGTGGTCTCTGTCACCAGGACCTGCCCCAAGAACACATCCAAAAGTGCTCTTTCATTTCATAGATAACAATATGGAAATTGCATGTAAAGTATTCTATTCTACTGTGAAGTCTCGCACAAAAAAAATGCAGAATTGAGGGGAAAAAATTGTGAGCACCAAGGGTAATCCGTTCTCTGAACCGTATTTTCTCAGAGGGTATTTTAGGTTTTGAAAGGGTAATATACCCCCATTTGGGGTTAACAAAAATACTGTTATTTGTGGCTTTGCCAGGACAGTTAATCAGACGCCATGCTGAAAAAGGTCTGGCTGAGCAACTGTTTCCTCTGTTGTATTGGGTGTCAGGGAGACATGGTATCTCTAAACTTTGTCACATCAAAGAAAGCAGCCTACATCAATTTTGCATTGCGTCTATTGACTCAGGTTCTTGCTAAGTATTACAGCAGTTTCATTGACATTTTGCGCAATTTACCGTAGAAGGCTCATCAAAAGTACTGGATGTGCTGTTACCATGGAAACAGGAAACGCAAGCAAGTTAAAATGATATTTTTTGGAGGCGTAGTGTGTATTGACACAGTGTGTCATCCCGGCGTGGTGTGGTTGTCTCTTTGCCTGTGCACTGTCCTGCATATCCTTGTATGAGCTATACGCGGTTTTTAAGTAACTCATTTCAAACTGGTCCCTTGATTTACCCGAGTGCCATATGCATACATGTACATGGATCATGGTTGCGCAGTCAAATTCTTCATTAAATATAAGAAAGACCTTTCAGTCAAGTATCAGTATATGTCTTGCTGAAACTAAGTATTTTTTGCATTGCTGCAGCTGCCACATAGGCAGCTGCAGCATGACATGGCAGGCAATGCAGAGCCACTGCACAGGACCTAACTGTGCAATGAGTTGACTGTCAACTTGACGCTGAGAATGGTCTTTGAGGCCAGCATTTGGTCTACCAAGCATTCTGTCTCATGCATCTTCTACCGGAGGTAATTAAATCACCACCCAGAGGAATATTCCTTTTTTTTTCTGCTCACCTTTACGGGTAGAAACAGTCTTTGTTGTGCATTTATAAAGCAGGTGTCTGATGTAAGTGATAGAAATGTATAACCAATCGTCAAAAGCAGTAAATAAGGCCGCGGAAGAAACCGTGTGTTGTGTGGTCGCAAAAAGAGGTCTCGGCATGGATACAAACAGATGCTTAGTTTGTTGTAACCCACAATGACATTGACTAATGTGTTATCTAAGAATGTATTTTATAGCTTGGTATCTCCTGCTGTGTTACATGGTAATAAATGGATACGTATGTGTGGGTGGGGGCTTGAGGGTAGGGGGTGCCAGGTATGATTTGGAGAGGGTGCCAAGTAAGTATCCAGGCAATGGGACAGAGAGTCAACATAAACATGTCATACCTTGTTGGAACAGGCTGGGGGGAAACAATGTGTTTTGTTAATGTTTTTTTTGTGTGTGTGTGTGTGTGTGTGTGTGTGTATTATCATACATAGTTACTGTTATACAAGCTGGTTTGAAACATTGAATTTTTTGTCATTTTGTTTGTCTATATTCCTTAAATATAAAAATGCTTTTTTCATGCATTTTAGTTCAACAGACAGTACCTATGGTAACTGTTTACCATGCAAACACATTGAAAATAGGTGCATTCACCGAGATGTCTGAAACACTACAGTGTATTTCAATAGTCAGTAGACTGGTTGTGTGAGCTTTTGTTTGACATTCAGGTATTACATTTCTGCAAATTTGTAAATTTAAGATATGATATATAATATTTTTTGGATGACCATATATATGCGTCCCATGTTTTATTGTACATACACGTACCTCTCAACAAGAGGAGAGTACATAAAAGTGATGGACTGAGAGGTTATGATCATGTACAACATATCATGACTGTGTTTTCAGAGTTACAATGTTTATAACTACATGTGTGTCCCAAAAAGGTACACATGGCCTGTCTGAATATACACGTATCTGCTATACTGTTGGAACATTAATGAGAAGTTGTATGAGTGCAAAAAGACATAATCTTTAAAACTGCAAGTTAAGGATATACAGCACGCTAGCATTGGCTGTAGTGATGCGGGACACTTTTCTTTTGATAGCTCTAAATACACTATAAAAAGTTAAAGAGTCCATAAAGTATACATTTTTGGAAAGCAAACAATATAAAGATTAACTCTGCAGCACTGTTATGATGTTTCCTAGCTACAACACAGCAATTGTCAAAGTGTATAGAAGTGACTATTATTCTTCGATACAAATTGGGGGTCATGTCCTACATTTTAATAGATTTTAATGTCAAATTAGTGGTAAACTATAGAATTCCAGAAAAATGTAAAAAGTGTGTCTCAAATTTTGAACTTTTGTTGTAGTTACTCATATACATGTACAGCTATCTGTTTGAAGTTGAAAAGATGACACATCAAAGGCAAGCCACCTTTGATCAGCTCTAGTGACAAAATTGGAAAATCTAAGGCACGCTTTTATGGTTCAATACTTATTAACTTCAGTTTGCTGCAGAACTAAGGCCAACATGTTCAGACTTGAATAATGTGAAGCAATATTTTTGCTAAATTACGATGATCACTTGTGTAATTAATTGCTAAACAAACGTTGCAACCAACTGACAAAGTGAAATTGAAATGAATGGCATCCTCGGTTGTTTAGCTTTCCGAAAATGTATGGTTTACCATATTTTATATTTGAATCCAAAGTTATATTCAGTAATTTGTGGAAGTCACTGCTAAGTTGTAGTATATCCTTAATCACAGGTACATCAGGTCACTCTATGAAGATATGCATCATAATCTGGATCTGACAAAATCACCAGGAAGAATCATAACTGGCAAAAAACTTGACATAATTCCCAGTGGTAGCGAGTGATAAAAGCAAACCAAATGACAGAATGGTTATAAAAAGTTAAAAAAAAAAAAAAAAAATATAGGTGAGGCTACGTCTGCGTGGTGGCTGTTTCTCTGGATCAATGTGGCAGTCTCTGTCCATGGGCTACAGTCTTTATTTAAAGAGAAAAGTAATCACCAGTTGACATGCTTACTACATGTATGTGTATAAATTTATAACTATACATTCACTTCGTTTCCATGTGTTTTTAGGTTCACTTATTTGGCAGAGGGCGTCAAACCATGATAAAGGTGTTATGATTGGTGTTTTATTTTGGCATCTGTTTAACAGGAGCCATGTTGAAAATAGCAAAATGAACACTTCAGTTCAATGTCTGGCATGTCAAAGCATGAGGAAGTATACACATGGAAATAAGTACATTAACGCTTAAGTGCTCATCACTGCTATAGTCATTTCCTCATTACTGTTAAACATATATAATGGTTAAAAGATTCTAATTCCTCATGAAGATACCTTTCATTTAAATACCAGCAAACCTAGTCTAAAGTAAAAAGTAGTCTTAGTCAACAGCTTTCCTCAGGACACTTTGCATGCAATGCACACAAAGTGTCCAGAGGAAAGCTGTTGACTCAATCTTAAATCAGCACTTTCAGGGTGAACATGTTCAGCTGCATCAGTATTTTTGTATTTTGATTCTCTGCTGCTTAATATTCTGGTTTCCCTTTCACTTAGTCCTCCCACTGGCCAAGCCTACCTCGTTAAATGTCATTAGCATCAGCACTATTATATGCTTGGGTTTTTTCATTGATAAAAAATGTAATGAAATTTATAAGTTTTTACAGATTATATGTAATGTTGTGTAATACTTTCTGTCTGCAAAGAAGACATTCATAAATTTTTGTATCTCATGACAGTCAGAACTATTTGAATGCATATCTGTCAATCCCCCGAAGCTCTGTGATGGGAGACTCTTATAAAAGGTGAATGGAAACAAAGAGAATTGTCAATTTTTACACAAAATGCTGTAATTTTAATCAGTTCTGAGGTCCGTGAGATGGGAGACTGTCAGTAGGAATGGGACAGTGGACAGCTATGTTATTGTGCAAGTAAATACCAACACAGACATATATAGAGATTGAAAATTGGGTTTCATTTTGTAGGGCATTTTATCTTTTTATTTCAGAAACACTTGAGATTCTTACAGAAGTAAAAAGGTAAAAGTACAGAGCGTCATTGTTACCACAGTAATTATATGACATTTTTTCTTTGTTGTAACCAGATGAAGAATGGCACTCGAAGATATTCCTGGACTGTTGTGGTCTGGTGCGACAAGTGATGAGAGACCTACGCAAGGATTTTGGTTTCAGCCTGGGGCCATGGAACCAGGCCTACATGTATGATACCCTGCCAATCACCATAGAGCGCGAAGAGGACATGAAGCCAGGCGATCTTGTCTTCATCTCGGCCGTATACTACAGTCCCAAATGTGAGCATTATTCTTTTATTATCAACTTGTGAATTTTCTCTGGTGTTACACTCTTTAACCTTCAAACTTTTTTTTCAGAAGATTGGCATGAAAATGTTTTAAACTGCATGGCAATACCATTGCATTTAATGAAAGTTAGCGGAAAGAATATTCCTACAGCACATCTAAGGCTCTAATTATGTTGCGTGGATGTTTTAAAAAATGGGGATTTGGTGCAGCGGATAGGTCCGTTTCCCAAGTTTGGCCAGTTGGTTGATGGTACCAGTAGGTTGCTGGGTTGAAACCCAGCTATTTAGTGGTCAAAGAACATTAAATTGAGCTATGGGATATGGGATACAGCCCACAAATTCTCTGGGGGAAGTGTAACAGTTTCTAATAAACAGATATTTCGCTGCTGGAAAACTGCAGGATATAACATTGCTGCTGGAAATATTAATGACAAAACATTATGTGGAAAACTGCCGTTTTCTTTTATTTTAAATCATTATTGTTATGTAGCCTGAAGTAATACTTCATCACAAAGTTGAATCACAATATGAACTTATGCATGATTTTTTTTTCAGCTGTAAGCATGGACATTTTCGTATCAAATATATATCAAGAAGATTCTCTGTCATTTTATCAAGCTGCATACTGCCTATGAATAGTAACAATACTTTTTCAATGATATATGGGCTATAAATAACAATTTATTGGATATTAGTAGATGTTTTCTCGGCTCATAATGGTGTTGATTACACCAGAGACCTATTGGCAATAACACATAAAGAATGCATTGGTGTAACTACTGTGTACCTATGCTGTATTGGAGATTTCTCCCAGTTGTTAAGGTCCAGACGATACAATAGCAGCTGGCATTTGTGTTTCAATAGACGCAGACAGGAATGAACGGCAAAGTTTGCCGAACTGTTGAGGGCTTTCCGTGGTTCGAGGAGCATGCATTGTTGGCGTAGTCAAGTGTGGTGGGAGCAGCGCTTAATCTGTGATGGACCATTGTCAAGGCTTGGCTGTCTTTGTAATGATGTGTGTTGAGTCAACAGTTAAAGCCAAGACAAGTCTTTGTGCATGCCTTGGTACCAGTGGTCTTGTTATAATCGGCTGTGAATGTTACGCACAATGCCGGCCATAGACACTCCGCCAGAAAATCGGCTTAAATGAGCCTCAAGCAGCCCTCGAAAGACTTTGTGCAAAACTTCAAAGATTTGCCAACAGGGAGACTATTCACAGGGTGTCCATCAAAGTTACCTGTAACAAGGTGTGGGTGAATGGATAATACCCACATTTGTGTCTTGGCAGAGTCGACGTGTTGGACCGGGTGGTCGTTTTTTTTTTATTTTGAATTCAGCTGCCAGTCGCATTCTGTTTGATGGATATTGGTCACTTGCTCAGTGAGAAACTCAAATGAGGCTTGTAATGATGAACACCTCTATAGATATTGTAGTGTATATCCCCTTAAGGGTTAGACATAGTCTCTGATATGTAATGATGATAATTATATCTTTACAGAAGTCAGGTGTAAATTCATATGTGAGGAAAAATGTGCATGAAAGTTGCACTGTTCATTTTTGCCAGTTTTTCTTACATGTGGATTTTAGTGTTAAATGAACCTACATTAGACACTGAATTGTATTCACTTCACTCAAATTTTATCTTGTGATTCGTGTGTGTGTGTGTGTGTGCACATGTTTGTGGAAGCTATGCAAAAAAATCAGTAGAGGACAATAAAGGAGCTTTTGAAATGAGTGGAGACAGGTTGTGAAGTGATATGTTGAGTGAAAGATCTAAATCAAAATGCCGCCTCCCCAGAAATGTATTTTATAGGTCAGCACGACATATTTGATGTTGTTCTTCAAGGTTTCTCTCTTTCACCACTGCATTCCTACCCAGGTTAACCTCTGACTGCTAAATTTCTAAGCAGATTTGTCAACTGATTTATTTTCCACTTTTTGTTCCTTTGAAGCCATCATATATATTTATAATAAATACAATAAATAAAGGTAAACAATATTATATAAACATTGTTTTTCACTAGTGTTACAGTATACAAATCAACAGTTCATACCAAAAATTTTTTAAAAGCGAACTCATTTTAAATCATATAAAAACTTCCTTATTTATGCTACCTGTTGACCTCCTAGATACAGAGATACAGGAGATGTAGGGCTCAACATCCTGTGTATTTTTTTTACTAACCCAGAAGCAATCTGCAGTTCAGGCAATAGTTTTGTTGATGCTGTCAACACATGTTTGCTTTATGGAAACAATCTATACCTTATGTGTATGAATAAAAAAATATATATATATATATATATAAAGTCCCTGTACAGATGAGCAGTTCTACTTTGCTTACCATTATTAAGCAGTTGAGCACAGTTTCCCATTGTTTATGCCAGTTTGAGACAGCTGATGAGTTTTTTCTTGGGAATATCTCAAATTTTATGCAAAATGGCAGGATTGGTTGCAGGAGTATTATCTTGTATTGTGAAACAGATCACTGAAGAATTTTAAGTCAACATGCCCCACGCATGTCCACTGGGCTACCTCCCTTAACCAGCCCAAGCCCCAAGGACTAAATGTTCTTTACAAAACTTTAAGCCACTTGCAACACTATTATATTGAGGAGTTTAACTTATGTATGTTGTATGTATGTATATACTTGGGGGGGGGGGGGGGGCATCTATCATCCTGAATGAAGCTATACTGAATTTGCTTTTCTTTTGTGATGTTTTTTTTGTTTTTTAAATTTTCAACTTACGTTCAACCTTATTTCCCAAACCACTGGCCTGATTTTGTTCAAATGACATGGGACTGCACCTTAGGATAATTTGGAAAAGTACCTTGGGATAACTTCTATGAAATTTGCTCATTATAAAGGGCTGCTGCTGTATCTTCATTTTCAAGGATACTTGTCTTTACAAAAAAAAAGAAAGTTACTTTTCAAGTTTCATAGAAAATAGGGTTACCTTAATGTCAGGGCATGTAGACACATACATTGTATATAAATATTAAAATGCACATCATGTGGCAAAAGTAGGTCACAGGGTCAATGTAATTATAAGATAATTGCTTCATAACTGTTTGAGTCAGGGCCTGGAAATTGGACACAATGATTGTGCTGATTAAGTGCTATCTTGTTTTTCTCATACTTATGCTAGGGACTATCAGTTTTTGCATGTAGGATCAGCTCAACGCAGGACTGTCACAGTCCTCTTGTTAACATCCTGGGAAGTTATGCTTGTGGTAGCTGCAGTATGACTGATAAGGCAATGCACTAAGTTCTGACCATGAAGAGAGACAAATTGAGCAGCAAGATTTGTCTCTGGTGTTCTTTTTCTTTTTTTGTCTGTGTGTGTTTCAGTTTTCTGTTTGTTTGTTTTTTGGTTTTTGTTGAGAGCTTTACATACTCTTACAACTTGAACAATCTACAGCTTTGTTTTGGACTGAAAATTTAGTTTTGTAAAGTGTTCTTTCAGTGTTTTTAATTGGTGTAAAAAATATACATTGGCTGAATTCTCTAACTGGAGGACTTGCCAACAAAGATATGGAAAACAAGTGAAAAGTCAGCGTGACACAGAGGTCTGATGTTGGAAAAGGTTGTTTCTAGCACAGGCCTGACAGAGACAGATCAGACAAGGAATCCTCAATAGCTCTCTGCTGGACAAACATGTTCCGTCTTCATAGACATTTTCCTACATAACTGGTCTAGAATATCTTATGAGGACATGTCAGGTGTGTCTGTAGAAGGAAATTAATGGTGACATGATTAATTGAGATGGCAGGTGTCTCGAGGAGGGTGGATAGACAGGTGTGCTTTCTGGTCTGATGGGTCAGGGTGCCTTAGAAGAATTAACCTTCCCCCCCTTGAAATACGGCTGAGTCATCAGTTTTGGGGACATGTTATCTTGACAGGTATTATCTACATTTCTTTTTTTTTTCATAACTGTTGAAATTAGTCAAAAGCTTTATAGCAGAGGACCTTTGACCACCAAGTGGCTTTGTTTTATAATGAGGAAGGGGTAGTGGGGTGAGGGTGGAAGTTGAGTGACCCCAACATGACATTTTTGTGGAGCCCCAAGTGTCCCTGTGGAACATCATGGAAAATGTGTGGAGTTCTATGGATGTCCAGTTTTTTTAATGCGCATATGGAAACCTCTGCATCAGTTTCCACAGGGAAGCTTCGGACATGAAGGCCTGAGGATTTTCTGTCATACAAATAACCCATAAATATGATAGTACAGGACTTAGAGTCTTTCAACATTGTGTAAATAATGAGAGAAGAAATGTTATGTCTAGCTAAACTTTCTGTAAACTTTACTGAATTAAACTTTCAATAAATGTCATTAAATAACGAGTGTAAACACAGACTGAAATTAAGCTGACTCATTATGGCTAAACTGTAAACATGGTAAATGCAACCTGAAATAAATTTGACTCTTCTTGGTCATCCTGTAAACATGATAAATTTAATTTTGAAATAAAACTGATTTACCATGGTTACATTGTAACCATGGTAAATGTAAACAAATTAAACTGACATATCATGGTCATCCTGCAAACATGGTACAGCTAAATGTAAACTGAAATTAAAGTTTCTGTTTGCAAAACATGATAAATGTAAACTCATACTGTAAACATGCTAAATGTAAAATGGATTAAAGTGACTTATGATCATACTGTAAATCTGTTAAAATAAACCTAAGTTAAACTCAATTACATAGTCATGCTGTGACTTTATCAATATTCATTATCCCTGAAAAGGCACAACATTTTTTAAATTGTCAGATGTAAAAACTTTGTATTTATTTTGTGTATCAAACATTCAAAATTAGGTGCAGTTGATGCTTCACATGTGTTATTTAAAATTTGTGTCATTCAATCATTTTAATTGTGCTTGCAATATGGTTATTTTATGTTGATTTATCACCACTTGACACAACAGGGATTTCAATGTGGCAATGTATATCTGTTTGAAACAGTTATGAAATCCATCTTCCATCTTATTAAGTAAATGACCTCTGGAAAATCTGTGGAGATCCAGTGATGCAACTGCAAAAAATTCAGGACTATTCATCAATTGATATCTCTCGATAAACATACACGGTGAACAGTTTTTTTTTGGGGGGGGGCATATTTTTTTCCACTTTGCAGAGTGTGTGTCCATTGCAGAATATCTTCAAGTGAAATGTCTCATGATTCACACGTCACATCAAACTAAATTATATCTCAATTGTACCTTGATGCTATTATTTGACGTGATTACATGTTGATGACCTTGACCTCATTTTCTAAGTCACAGGACCCACAAGTGCCAAGTAGGAAGTGTGGGGTCTGAAGGCAACGAATGGTCTAGTTTTTGCCTGTACATGTACATGTATATGATACTGAGACTCTTCCAGGCAGCAGTATCATGTACAGATATATCTCTGTGGAGAACTCAAACTGGACATTAAAGGAGAAATATTCAAGCGTCTTCATGGAATTGTGGTTCCAGTGTACTCTGAAGAGATATGTCTGAAAACCTGTCGATTTTCATGGGTGTCCAAGGATTTCTATATGATATACTGGTATTGTTTCCATTCAAAATAAACCTAAACGCTCGAAGACAGCTAATATGACCAAGTGATGGCCACCTTGTGTGTGCCACTTTCCGTGGGGGAAAAAAATAATAATAACAAAGTAAGAAGATAAAATAAACAAGTAACTATATAAAAAACTAACCAACCCTCACTACCGACCCCCCTAAAGCTCACCCTGCTGGGATAAATGATATAAATGTGCAAGTTAAAATGTTGAGAACCTTGACTGCATCAGCTGTTGGGATATACTTGTGTTTAGCATGTTTTAGCACATGTGAGGCATCAAAGGTGTCTGCATGTATATGTATAGATGCCAGTTGCCTCGTGTTAATTAGGCTTGTCGTTATGCCATTGAATCATGACAGTCCTCAAGGGGAGGGTACAGGAAGACACTCCTAGCATGCATGACATCTCTCCCTTTTGTATGGGGTGGCATTCTATGGCCCAGACATCATCCCACAATTATCATAGACCCCGAGCCTTTCGGCGATTACCTGAGTTCACAGGACATGTCGAACCCCTTACGCAGTGGCTTGAGGGCACAGACACACAGCAATTCTGTACTTTAACACTCTGTGGAGACGTAAGTGATGGTACCACATCAAAACACTCTCTTACCTTCTGACCCCGAGCTGACTGGCAAAAAGACGTGAGTCGAGTTTTAATGTGTGGCCAAGAATGACTGGGGGAGAACTGTCTCAGGTGTACAACAGAATCCATTCCATAAAAAAAGCAGTGCAAATTATAAGAAAATTGATTTTTTTAATTTTTGTTTTTTTACACGAAAGTAAGAAATGCAGAACTTGTGAACAAATATACACATATTAATTCAGGACCAGCAAAACCTGTATGTGTTAACCTTTATAATGTTCTGAAAGGTTTATTTTCAGGCATCTTCTCACCTGTTTTAATTGTCACCGATATTGAGGGTGAAAAGTCTATTTTGTGGGCCATTTTCTGATTTGTACAGACATCACAAGCTTGCAAGTCAAAAATGACTGGAGAAAAACAAGGGTGATTGGTGGGTTTCTTCGTGAAGGGTCAGTGACAGTGAGCTAACTTGCTCTCATCCTTAGTCAACATTGTTTCTCAAACATGATCTTGCTTTAACCTTTGAACAAAGCTCCTGTACATAAGAATATCTCAAACACTTCACCGGGATTGAACTTGTGTCGGTGTTCTCATAGGGAATGAAATTTTGATGAATAACCAATTGTACTGGGCCAAATGATGGCGGGAAATTTATACAATTGGTCTTGGTAAACCTAATCACCACAAAGTGTGAGAAATTCATGCCCAATACCCCAATTTGACACCATACAAAGTGCCGGCTCATTAAGTGGTAATGATTTGCCTGTGAATTTTGAAACAGATTGCCAGCAAGTCAGCCGAGGACATGTCTGTGAGTGCATGATAGCACACAAAGATGGAAGTAATTTTGTGAAGGTGTGTGCAGGGTTATAACTTTGGCAGGATAATGGCCGCTAATTTGGGTATGCTCTCTCACACAGGACCAGCTTCTTCAACCACACAACCAGAACAATTTTCATGGAGGGTAATGTTTGAAGGTGTAATTTTAGCATCATTTTATGATGGTAACAGTCAAATTATTATCATTTATGTCAAAGTAGGTCAGGCATGAAAAAGGGGTGCTTTTCCATTGGTTGATGGATGTTAGGAGTTACATTGAAGAATCTGACCAGGTATTTTTTGTGTTAAAATTGTAATGGCTAAATTCTTTGTTTATGTTTAGGTTTGCCATGAAACTTTCTAATGAAAAATGAAAATAAATTAACACAACTGACTGAGACTAGCTATGGTATCCAGTACATGCAATGCGTGGTAAAATCTGTGCAAACAGCTGTATCATTTTTATAAAGCCACTGTTTCAAAGAATCATTGCTTGCTAACTCAGTTCATAGGATGCAAGTTAGTGCCTTGGTCAGTGGTTTTTGTACTGCTCGGAGGACAGAAGGGAGAGGGAGAGAGCAAAAGAATAAAGGCCAAAGAGAGAAAGAGAAGAGTAAAGGGGGGAGAGAGAAAGAGAAGAATAAAGGAGGGAGAGAGAAAGAGAAGAATAAAGGAGGGAGAGAGAAAGAGAAGAATAAAGGAGGGAGAAAGAAGAATAAAGTAGGGAGAGAGAAAGAGGAGAATAAAAGAGGGGAAAGGAAAAGTAAAGGAAAGAGGGAGAAAGAACTATATAGGAGGGGGAGAGGAGAAGAATAAAGGAGGGAGAGAGAAAGAGAAGAATAAAGGAGGGGAAGAAGAATAAAGGAGGGAAAGAGAAAGAACAATGCAGGAGGGAGAGAGAAAGGGAAGAATAACACAGGGAGAGAGAAAGGGAAGAATAAAGGAAGGAAGGAACAAAAGGAGCTAGAAGAGAAAGGAAAGATACCAGGTAAGGAGGGAAAGGGAGGAAGGAAGTAAGGAAGGAAACAAAAGAGGGAAGGAAGAACAAAGAACGAATAAACAAATAAATGGAACAAAGAGAGCATATTGGCACAAGAATGGAAACTTTTGAATGCAGGATTTGAACATGAAATCATCATCTTAAATCTAGGTCAGTGTGTGGAATGATTTTAGATATTTCTCATTGGTAACTCAGAATTTGTGTATTTTATGGTCAACTGTTCAGATTTAGAAATCTTAAGAAAAGAAAATCTCCTTTTATCGTTTTGCCTTTCCTTGATTTATAATCATGAATCTGAAGCTTCAAGTAATCTTCTAATTTCAGGTAATGTCTGACCTCCAATTATAAAACTGTTTCAGATATTGTACATTTATATGTCAACAAAAACAAAAACAAACAATCAAAGAAAATAAAAAGCAAAAAACTGAATAATAAAAGAAAAGTTCACACAAATATTTCACATTATAACAGATTTCCTGCTTATAGTAGTCCAAATAAGTTGTTGAGTTACAAACTTCAAAAAACTGTTTTGACCCTGTGTTGACTTCATTCACCATGACTACGTGGCTATGACGTGAGGTTATTAGGACAAGAACTCATCTGTTCCTGTGCTCTGTGCGTTAGTTTAATAATTCACAATAGACACTTGTGCTTATAAATTTTCTGACACACAGGTGGAAGCACCAATATTGACCCATACTCTCTGACCAATCCCAGAGACACAATAAATGTTGGCAGATGTCCTGTGTAAGTATACAACAGAAGATTTGTCTCTGTCTGTATCTAGGTGTTAGGAAACAGCTTGAAAGCCTCTCTGGCACCACTGTCTGGTGCTGAATATAACCTTAAACTGGCTCACCACCAACTCACATGTTGTCTCCCTCATAAAACCAGGAGCTTTTGTGTTCACACTTTTGTTATTGTTTCTTATTACTGACCCAACACCACCCCGGAACTATTGCTATCAACAGGGGTCAGTGTCCTTATACAAGTGTGTAATTAGTGTAGTTTTATGAATGCTTGAGAATTATATTGTGCCAGTGTTATATTCACTCTGGGTGTAACAGCAGGCTGTAACACCACATTGTGACCACCTGTGTGCTTCTTGGCACCTCTCCTGACCACAGGCCACAGAGCTCACGGCATCACTTATGTTGGTCTGTCCGTCTTTCTGTCCTTCCATCTGTCTGTCTGTCCATTCGTAAACTATTTTGCTTGTGAGTGATGCAGTCCCAAATTTTCAAGATAGCCACATGTAACTTTCAGGACTTATCATGTGTATAAAAATCTAGGTGGAGCTTGATAGTGATAGCGCCATCTGCAGTATTATGGAATATCTGGGTCAAAATGCGCCAAGTCTTGTGACCGCTCCAGCATCCATAATGTTTGATAGATCTTCATGAAATTTCATGGGGTTGTGGAGGAGATCAAAATCTCAATTTTATGATACAATTGGCTCCGCCTATAATTTGACAAATTATGAGCCAAAATATCTTGAAAGATATAAAATTCCATATCTCTAAAAGTGTTTGAATTAGACATTTTTTGTGATATATAGACCATGTCCAATGCTCGTATGTTATATAATGTCAGTGACCTTGACCTGTTTTTGGTAGGTCACCATCACTATGCACTCTTCATGGTAGGAACACAGTTTCTGTACATACCTTACCATAAAAGCTCGCTTTCTCTCGCTATAAAGTTTAACTGAATGAGGCAAGATGCTAAGCGCCCTGTGCATAAAGGATGAAAATGAAGATGCTGTTAAAACACTCTCATATTTTACCGATAGTACTTGTGTCCTCAGACAGCCATAATAGAAAGTCAGGGTTGACCTACACAAAAGATGTTTGATAGGTATACTAAATACAATGAAAGTCCATTATAACAACACTCAGATATACATGTATATATTCACTGAATTATGCAAGTTGTAAGGGATGTCAGATTCGATCCTCTGCCATGTGGCTTATTTATCTGACATATTCAGCGATTTGACACATTTTGCAGTGGACGGGTGGTGTCGCAATAAAGTTTCACTGGAAATTGTTGCATAAAGTTGGACTAGTTTAACTCTTTCAGTGCCACATTTTGGACTGAATCAGCAGCTTTCCTCAGCGTGCTTTAGGTGCATTGTGCTGAAAGCGTGCAGAGAATAGCTGTTGATTGGAACTATTATATTCCATGTAAGTACAGGCATACTTGTAGTTGCATCAAAGGTCTTTTTACAAGGCACATGAAACTAGCACCCTTTTTATAATTCAGAGCAATTTGTTTTGAAGATCCTATTGATTGGTGGGGTCTTACTTTCCATAAAGTTTTGGCTCAGATGTATTAGAAATAATATCTGGTGATTTTTCAAAAATACTTTTATTTCAAATGATAAATTTGAGGCATTTAAAATGAGCCTGGTTGGCAATGCATCAGCATGGGCTTTTTGCAAGATCCTGATCCCTGGCACGAAACTTGCTGACGTAACAAATGCAACCTTTTTCCCAGCTGGTGTGGGATAGCCAACAGAATGACGTTAGTGCAAGCATGGAAAATGGCAAGATGAGAGAACTTCAACAGTGATAGTGATAGTGGGTATGATGTCAATTAGTGCAATCTGAATTCATCCTGCCCATTTTCTGATGAAGATGAATGAGATTTAATGGAGAGGGTCTTTGCCACAGAAGAGTGGATAATCGAACTGTACCAGGGGGAAGCAGCTGAGGATCATATACCAGTACAAGGCCAACACGATGCCGGCAACACAGAACAGATAGGGGAATTAATCGGACCACCCAAATCGCCCCAGAATTCTTTCCTCATATTAGTAAAATGAACTTTCTGTTAATAAATGTCGAATAGTTGCATTCATTGTAATTTAAAAAGGCCGTTTTTCTATTTTATTTTGGTTTGGTGTCACTTTTACTCTTATGCTAGTAAAACAGGGAGGTAAGATGTTTGGTTCGACTGTCTAAAATATCTTAGAATTGGGAGTTTAATATCGTAAGGTCCAACAACTCACAGAATCCCGCAAAGTTTTACCATTTTGCTGAGTGTAAACTGCAGGTCGATTATTTCTTACTGTGGCAGTTTGTCTTATGCCACTGACCCAATATTGCACAGCAACCATGGCCCATGAGGCTGCGAACTACTGGTGCTACACCGGCAATCAATGTGAATGAGATCAAAAGACATGCCACTCTAGCCAGGCGTGAAGTCATTTACCTCTGGTACACAAACGGCAGTAGGATTAACGTGATAACTCTCTGCAAGGAGTTTTTTACATGAAACTATGATTATGAATTCATAGGCTTTTTTCGTTCTGTTTTACATTGAGTCATGGGTTCGTCAGGTTGAGAAAACCACCAAAATAAAGTAGGCACACTCAATCCACACAGCACAAGTCCATGCATGGTGAAGATGCGGGTCTGGCTTTTGAAACTGAAACAGGCTCATCATGGAACTTTTGGTGCTCCTGGCAGCAAGACAAGAACATATCTTCCACACTTTAAAGGGCATGAACTGTTCCCCCCTCCCCCCCCCCCCTACAAATTTATTAAATCACACAATCTGCATTTAACAATTTCCCTGTGGAATTGAGACTGAGTTTAAGACAGCACACCAACCCAACTCAGGGCACATAAGGCTGTTGATATGTTATCTTGCTAGGTCTCATCGACAATTCTCATACAAATAAGAGGCATTCATATTAAGTAGGATCCTGTGCTGCCACCTGGGCTCAAGTAAGGAATCTGGTAGAAAAGAGGGCAGGTCCATGTTTTAAGCAGTACCAAATGAGCTTCTTTGAGAAATGGAATCAGTTGAGGATGCAAAAAGCTTAAAAGGAGTCATTTACTCGGTTTTAAAACTGACAAGATGCTTAACATATTTAGAATATTGCACTTGTTTGTTGGAAAGAGTGTTATTTCTGGACAGTTAAGTCACATACGTGTAATTGGTGCAAGTGGTCTTACCATGGCAGGGGCATAGTTCCATTGCCTAGCAACAGAGGGGACATTAAGAGTAGGTTCCCAGTTAATATAGTTCAATATTAATACCTCCTATTGTTTTTCATTCCTGTTGAAACTAGTTGAGAACAGTGGGGCAGAGAACATTTGACCCCCCGCAGCTTTTAGCCGGTTTAAAGGGGGCTAAAGGTTAATTAGGGGCTCAATGGGGTGCCATTGTACTCAGTTCCCTGGGGAAATAAGCGCAAGTATCATTAGTACTGTCACACCAGGGTATGACCACAATGCATTGCAGGATGGATTAGAAGCTGGCTGGAACCCATGGTGTTACTGCTGTGTTAATTGTCCATGTAACCTTTCAATCAATTAATAAATGCAGAGCCTCCAAGGCTCCTGCTTCCATAGCAGATCTCACACTTTTTCATACCTTTTTACAAAGTTTCCAGCTCTCCTGCTTTTTATAAAATCAGGTGCAGAACTGGGGAGGGGGGGTGCTTCAGGAGGAGAAAGGTCGTCTGTGCCTAATGCTCTCATGTGCATGGACATGCCACATATATATATATATATATATATATATATATATATATATATATATATATATATATATATATATATATATATATATATATATATATATATATATATATACATACATATATCCCATTTTATAAATGAAAATGAGTGAGGCATTTTAAATTAACATTTTACAAAATAGAAATGAGCAGGTGAAGAAAAGAACAAGATTAGTGCCCACGTATACGTGTATATTATTTATATTTACATGTATATTCACTTTCACATTGTGTTTTTAGTTTAACATTAGTCATTACATGCAAGGATTGAGATATGTGATAACCAATATTAAATTCCCATTAAAATAAATCCAATTTATATTAAATATATTTTTTCATTGAATACATGTATAAGCACTGTATTTATTTATTTTTGGGGTTAAAACTGCGCCAGATAATCCTAGAAAGCATCAGCCCTCACACCCCTGGCTCACAAATTGCAACCCCCCTCCCCCCTTCAGAATTTCTGGATCCACACCTGAAAATATCTCCTGCTTTTTATAATTTTTTTTTTTAAAGTAGCAGTATTTCATTGGTGGTTGTAAAGTTGTACTGTTTTGCCGTGTTGTTGTACTATATACGCATGGAATATGTCTATGATGGTGCCGAAAATGATTCAAAATGCAGGAAATGAAGCTACAAATTTCAAATTTTTCCTGGGGGACCATGCCCCCCCCCCCCCCCCCCCCGCTATGATTCACACCTACAGTGCTTGACCTCTCACTTTTCAGTATTCCTGCAGAAGGGAGATCTCCCACATGTAAAATACACTAGCTTGGAGGCTGTGTAAATGAAGGTTACCAGGAAACTGTAACAATATACAGTAAAACCTCTCCAAGCGAACACCTCCATATACCAAACACCTCTCTATACTGAACACCGTTTCTCTGTCCCAAATATATACTTTTAATGTTATGAAACCTCCCTATACTGAACATTTTTTTCCGGTCCCAAGGGTGTTCGGTCTAGGGAGGTTTCACTGTAACTATAGTGACATTTAATTGTTCCAAAGTCTGCATACATACATCGTCTCTCTTAATCTGATTAAATATGTGTTCACAGTGCGTTTGACTTAAAATGGGAGAGAAACCTTATGTGTTGATGAAGTCTGCCAAATAATAATGATAATATTGTCCAAAGTTTCAGCATATTGCAACTTACCAACTGCCTGCCAACAACACACAGGGGATAACTTTGCACAAATTTAGTGGCTACTTATGTCATCCTATACTCATAAAATTTGATTTGATTTATACTGGTATAGGCACAATCACTATATAAACGGGAGCAACATGTAGAACCACATTTTCCCTGTAGTTGACTACCCCCCCCCCCCCCCAATATCACAATCCAATCTCTCTACGCCCCATAGCTGATCCAGTCTGTCTAAATCTATAAATTAATTAACATTTTATCACATGCAATTCAATATTTAGAAAATTCTAGGCTTCAACAGTCAAATGAATTTTCAAGGAGTCAACTACATATAATTGTATACTCATATTGCAGATCAGTAGAGCTTTCATCCAGATGCCACTAAGCTCAGAGGCCAATGAAAGTCTATATTGATTGTTAGCATGGCCTTGCAATAGCCATGGGTAAATGACCATATTCATCCCAATAAGGACCATGGTCTAATAAGAGCCCCCTGCCTCCTTTTGAATTTGAGTGATCAAAAACCAGACCTAAAAAAAAAAAAATATTCAGTGATTTTTTTTTTTTACAGTATTTTACATATAGTGTTGAAAGTAGGATTGCAAGTTGAGGGCTCATAGGGGCACAGAAGTGTGGTAATTAAGTGACATAGGTTCTTGTTGGGAGGAGTAGAGTATGCTGCAAAGTGAGTTGTCACGGAGCCAATGTCGAGCGACCACAGAGGAGCGACCACAGAGGCCCGTATTGCCAACGTATTGAATGAGTTAATGGTAGATTCTATGAACGTCACCATAGCTTTCTGCAACAGTATATCCTTGTACTCAATGAGACATGTCTTGGCTAAACCGCAAAGTCAGCATTTTTTTGTCTGATGGCACATAGACAACTGGTATCAAGTGTTGTCTGATTTTTGAGATACAGGCTCAGACAGCAGCCTGGCTACTTGTGGTACACACACAAAATTTTCACATGTATGGCAGGGTACTCTTCCTTTGATTTGGTGATTAGACACTCGTGATGCACAGATTAACTCTTTCAGTGCCCAGCACGGCTAACGTCAATCTACTTAAGTCAAACTAGTCTCAGCTGTCATAAGGATTCCAGATTCGTATTCCTTGTAAAAAGACCGTTCATTCAAGTACCAACATGCCTATAGTTCCAGAGAGAATATCACAGGTCAACAGCTTTTCTTGCGCACATTACTCACATTGTGCCCAATGCACAATGAAAAAAGCTGTTGACTCAGACCAAAATTTGGCACTGAAAGAGTTAAGGACCAGAGACATGTTTGTATGCGTGATTCTTTGTAACTCCTTCTGGAGCTGGCCACAGTTTTACGTTTCGTTAGGAACATGCGGGAAGTGCCCTCTCTCATATACACATGGGGCGATAGGTGACTGACCGTTCAGTCTTGTTATCCACAAAGTCATAAACTTGTTTTAACATGTCGCACGAAAGAGCTTGCATTAATTGTAATCTGGATTCCTGTAAAATAACTCTCCAGTTCATAGAAATAATAAATTGCATAAAACATAAATTGTTGGTTACACTGAGGATCCCTCATAAAACTAAGTCTTTTCGAATAATCAGTTTGATTGGCAGACATGGCTGGGAAGTAATGCTATGCCTGTTTGTCCACACGTTGTAGCATGGTGCCCCAATAGATCGCATGCAGCTATGATATGTGGTCATTGTAGGCCTAGCATGACTGGCTAAAGTAGGACTAGCCCAATCTCAACTGCCACAATCAACTGAAGTGTTTCAAAAGCAAAAATATGATAGTACAGTAGTCCCTCCTTTGAAGGACCACTCCTTTGTAGACCACCTCCTTTGAGCGACCACAGGTGTCAGGTCTTTCTGTGGTACTTTTCATGTTATTTTTACCTTCTTTAAGGCACCACCTGCTTTATGTGACCACCTTTTGGGTGGCACTAGGGGCGGTCTCTAAAAGGAGGGACTACTGTATTTTTTTTTTACCAGCATCTGGAACGAGAGTTGCTGCTCAGCAAGTCTGTTTAGGATCATACTTGCTGGTGTGTGCAGCTAGGAGTTTGAGAAGTGCACTTTTGCACAGTTTTGTGTCACAAGCCGACATCCTCTTTGAGTGATTCCGAAAGTAGAACTGAAATCACCTCAGATGAAATTGAGGGACAAATTCAAACTAAAGAGTGTGTATTTTCATTTAAGGAGAGTTATTTCATTCAAGAACGCTTTTGTTGCACCGGTTCCTTGACCCTTAAAGTGCTGATTTAAGATTGAGTCAACAGCTTTTCTCGGGACACTTTGCACGTAATGCATGCAAAGTGTCCCGAGCAAAGCTGTTGACTAAGACTACTTTTTGCTTTAGACTATGCTTGCTGGTATTAGAATGAAAGGTATCTTCATGAGGAATTTGAGTCTTTTAACCATGATATGTTTAATGGTAATTTGAAAACGATTATAGCCGTGATTAGCACTTTAAGGGTTACATACACACAATGTCATTGTGTCTTTTCTGTTGCATGTAACTATCTCTGTGTGACACATAGCGCCATTGTCTTTGGTCGTTTGGAACATAAACTGCTTGGCATAAAGACTGCCATTAAACACAGCGATGATGGGTGTGATGTTTAATAAGTCACGCCTATGTGATGAGTGGCAATAAGGCGGGGGATCAGGGCCTGATGCAGCAGGAGCCCAGTAATACATGCACGTTTCATAGGAATCGAGGCATCAGAGGCATGGCTTTTGTTTGTGGTTATGGACTGTATGTGACAAATTAGAATGAAGATAGACACCGTCAGGTGTGCAAAATAATAAAATTAATGACCCTGGTTGCCAACCGGCTTCTGGCCGGGCCATTGGCTGGTAGGGTCAGTGGAATGTCAACAACCAGTGGTGGTGTGACCAGAGGCCTTGAGGCACTAGTCATTGACACCAGTATGTGGCAGGGACGGGTGTCTTTGTGGATGTCCTCACACTTACTGTGCTTCCTCATATCACAGTTGCCCTGTTTCAGATCAAATGTTTTGAAAATGAAAGTGAAAGTGAAAGTGGAATAATCACTTGGACAACTCCCATTATGAACATTAGTCATTGAGAAAAATGATAGGCCTGCTGTTTGGAAAACAGTTATGTTAATTGGACACAACAATTGGTATAATTAGAAGTGAACATCGTGCTACACAAGTGCCTTGTGTGGAAGTTGTTGCCGCTACCTGCATGTGAAAAAGACAGAATTTTTACTTTAAATATTGGGTTGATAGTTGTAGATGAATTGGAATTGGGATCAATAATACTTGGTGGTCATGGATATTGGACTTGAAAGCCATGTGAAGGAATTGTTGGCTTTATAATTAATGGAGTTTTGAGCAGAACCATGGTTACCATGGTTACATTTTCATTGATTTTCAGATATTGATACTTGAGATACATGTGCTGCATGAATAATATGCAAGTTCATTGGAAGCCTACAACAATAGTGATGAAAATTTGCCAGTATTAGGACAAACCTTTGCAACCTGTCACATTTTATTGTATACAAAGGGTAGGTAAACAGGTTGATACCAAGTAGGACTTGAACAACAGAATTAACCTGTTTAGGGACAAGTTGAAAACCTAAGTCACCAGCTACGTACTCTGTTTGGGAGCAGTTTGCCAAGGATATATATCTGGTGATCCGGACTGTCAGTTTTAGCTCTGCTGACCGAAGGTTGCAGAGGGCATGTGATCACTCATGTCTGTCCGTCTGTATGTCCTTCCGTCCCTTATAGGCCCTTATTCCATCCGTTCGTCTGTGAACTTTGGCTTGTGAACGCAATACAGTCCACAGTTTTCAAGATACCCGGTGTAACTTTCAGGACTTATTAAGTGGATGAAAATGTGGCTTGAGTTCGATATTGGTGGCACCACCTACAGTATTATGTAATATATGGGTCAAAATGTGAAAGTCTTGTGAGCACTTTAGCATCCTTAATGTTTGATAGTTACTCATGACATTTTAGTGGGGTTGTGGAGGAGGTCAAAAAATGGCTAGTTGGTTATGGTACTAGTGGCGACACCTACAACTGGATGGCAATTATGAGCCGAAATTTGATGAAGGATGCAAAAGTCCATATCTCCAAAAATAATTGAATTAGATATGCCAGATTTATAGGATATGTAGATCGTGTTATATAATATGAGTGACCTTGACCTATTTTTGATAGGTCAGCAGTCCTGGAAAGTCAAAAAGGATGCATTTCTAATGACAGGGTGTAACTTGGACATCAGTGGTGGAGAGAATTAAGACCCCAGGTCGAAATTGCAGGCAACTAACTACATACATGTAGGTCACCGTGACCCAAAGATTATGGAGTTTGGTGCTTGTCCAAATTTATTGCTTTTTTGTCAATAACTCAAAAAGTTATTGCCAATTTCAACAAACAGAGCATGAATAGAAAGCTGGAAGTGAGGTGCATATTTTGAACCGTAACAATTTTTAATCCAAGTTGAAGATCGAGATCAAATGGCCAGTTGAAATATAGGGCCCATCTTATGAATGCTCTGCATCCCACAGTTTTTGAGTTAAGCCCATATAACTTTTAGGACTTGCCACTTACATTGTCATGTAACATATGGGTCAAAATGTGAAAATCATGTGACTAGTCCAGTATCCTTAATTTTGCATGGATCTTCATGAAATTTAGTGGGATAGTGGATGAGGACAAAATCTTGATTGCATATGAGCTTAGTGGCGCCACCTATGCTTTGACAGAAATTATGTGTTAAAATGTCTTGAAACATATAAAATTCCATATGTTCAGAGATAACTGAATTAGATATGCTAAGGTGTGTGAGTACACCCGTGTGTATGAGACAGATGGTCTTTTGTGAAAGGTACAATAACTTGGGATCAAAGAGCAGAATTTGGGGTTTTGCAAACCAGTGGCCTTTTACCAGAGGCAAGTGAAATGTTGCACAGCTTTGGTTTTTTTCTTGATATTATGTTAGCTTCCACCACCCCCCCCCAAAAAAAAAAAATACAATAAAAAAACAGGTAGGTGACCCAGTTCCAAGCATGGTAAGGCAAGAATTGAGACACAATTATAGTAGCTCAGTCGGCAATTTTTTTCAATTGTTGTCCAATACTATGATAAGCAGGAGGAGTAATTGATAGCACACTGTGTGACCTATATACGTTAGGAGCTTGATGCCTCAAAGTGGGAAATATATATTAGGTATCCTTCTTTAAATTTCTAAGAAAGAAAAGTGAGAAATTGGGAAAACTGTTTGTTTTTTTGTGATCCAAAAATGGGAATTGATTGAGCTGTATTTTACAACTAATAGAGCATTAATTAAAAGCATTGGGAGTTTACTTTGGGCATTGTGGGTAAAATATATTGGACCATTTGATTCTCTTGTTTCTGTTTTTACGATTAAAGTGGCTTAGAACATATGTGGAGTTCCAGGCAGTACCAACTTGCCATAAGCTGCTTATTCTAGATTAATGTTGTGTATATTTTTGTTCTTGTAGTGCATTCTTAAAAAATAAACAAAACAGGAAGGATATTGAGAGTGAAACAAATCAGCAATACTCAAATATCAGTATATCATTTACTCCATAGGACTAAATTTTAGGGACTTAAACATTCACTTCCTTATATTTACCAATTGGCTCAATTCTCTGACAGACATGTAAAAACAAAACAAACAAAAACAAAAACAAAAAAAAAAAAAAAAACCAGCAACACAAAAAAAAAAAAAAAAGAAAAAAAATTCCACCCACCCCCACATAATAATAACAAAAGATTTTACACAATTAAAAAATCAAATCAGGGAACAGAACTTGTTGCATTGATTTACATTTTTGGAAAAAAATGTGCCATATCAGGAAATCTGACTAATGCAAGCCGATTATACTCATTCCATACTGTGTTGACAGGCCTTGGTCAGTGGTTCTGGCACTGACTTAAGATTACAGGCATGTTGGTACTTGAACAAAAGCTCTTTTTGTGAAGAATTTAAACATGCAATTGTTGTCTTAAATCTAGGTAAATATACAGAAAAATCAGGAACTGGTATGGAATGAGTTAACTTGAAATGTTGTAATGCAAGAATGTACTATGGTGTAGGAAACTTATTAAATGAGAAGTGTGTTTCCTGCCTTCAGCAAGAACAAAAGGAAACTGACTTGACTTATGGTGGCTGTGTCATTTATTTCCGCTTACCCAGGACCTGGGTGAATGTGCAAGAAAGACTGAATGAAAAACTATTGTAAAGCCTTTGCAACTGGATTTTCCCTCAAAACGATGGGCAAAAATGACAAGGAATAATTCACTTGGAAGTTAAGAGCACATTGGTGGTGTGTCCGATGAATGAAGGGGATGCACGTTTTAAAACAGGCATTGTTGACACCAGATATGGTTTCAGATAAAAATCAAGGAAGTGCTGTAGAGAATTGTGTCTGCAGTTTCTCTGTAGAGCCTCATTCCCACATCAGTTTGTACTATATATGAAGCTGATGCAGTCCTTTGCATCTGAGAAACCATCATCAATATTTTGTTAGTAGCCATGGCAACCAGCATCAACCATTGATGCGATTGGCTGTTGTGGCCTTGGTTTATTGACCTGTTCTATCCCTTCACCTCAGTCAGAGTGATTGAGTGGTCCAAAGGATAGGGCAAAAAGTCCACAGACAGAGAGAGAGAAAAAAAGTGCAGGGGCTCTCCGTATGAATGGCACAAGGATGTGTTCTTGTTGCCAGGGGCAACCAGAGAAACAGAGGACATGGCAGGCACAACATACGCACAGCTGTTGTTTATTTGCCACAGTAACACACCACAATGCCAAGGGAGGAATTGTTATTCAGTTGCTATGGTAAACATGATGTGAATTACATTGGTTCAGAATACTTAAACATTTGTAGGATGTTTGTCAAGTGTAGGGACAAACCATGAGAAATGTTATTCCTATTATTCCCTTATTGCTGCAAAGTGCCCTCCTGCTGGGTGTAGGTTAATAAGGTCTGGCTGTCATACTTATCGATCTGAATCCATAATTATCATGGCAGGAGATTAGAGGCTAATTGCATGTCATTATGGAAAAAGTTTGCTGGAAGATGGAGCAAAATAATCTGGCAGGAATATTTTTGTCTGTAACCCAATTAAGTGGGTGTATACATGTGAAAGTAGGCCAGGAAAACACAATGTTTTGTAAATTTGCTGCCTTAGGTGTAGTAGGCTTCAATTTACTGTCTGGATAGCTGATGGTGGATAAATGATAGGCAGAATTATGTACAATTGATATTCAAAGAACATTTTCACATACTCTAATAGATCGCTGGGCCTTACAAGTATACAAGTATAGTGTTTGAAGTCATACTTATATTTGCTGGAATTAAAGATAAAACAACAATAACAAAAGATAAAATTGTTTGAGCATAATTACAATGTAACCTGATAGAGGATCAAATAGCCTAGTTGTCAGGTAAATTCACAGATCCAAATACAATCACGGGCAGATTAATAACAGATCCAATTAATTATTCTTTCTATGTCAGTTTGCTCATACATCTTAATTTTCAAGCTTTGACAAATTTAGTTTGATTTTAAGACGCCCCAAAAAAGAATATCTTTCACGTGTATTATGGCCAGTGTGTATAGTGGCTGTCTAAGATGTAGCCAAAGACCATCAGTGATGGGGTGGTGGCTGGAGATTAAAAACAGAAGTGTAATTAAATCACCGATTTTACAATATAGGGACATTCTCAGGGGTCAGTTATAATATACTTGTGGACAGAAAATATATAGCACATAGTTGTCATGGCCTCAAGGTTAGACTGGCAATGCAACTTTGCCAAGTTTTTTTTTTTTTTTTCTTGTACTATTGGAACAACCCAGAACTTGGCATGCAGTTTGTCCAAATACACTGTCATTGGGTGAAAGTATTCATAAAAGATGCACGAAGGCATTCCTGGCTTTTGGTCAATATTTGTGGAAGCCTCTTTGAAAGGTACACAGAACAAGAACCATAAGAGGTACTTACAAACAGGAATCCACTATAGGGGCAGGGCGGGGTGGGGTGGGGGAGGAGGGTGTCCGTGCAGGGAGCCTGTGGACAAGTAGGTTAAGGGTCTGTCCTTGTGCACATGAAGGAAACAACATGCAAACTGTCCCAGTGTTTTTTAGATGTATGCTGAAAAACATAACCCACTCAGTTCAGTCCTATACTGCGTGATAGTGATGTGGTCCTCACAACTTGAACATCACAGATACATGTACAGTAGTCCCTCCTTTGAAAGACCACTCCTTTGGGAGACCACCTCCTTTGAGAGACCACAGTTGTCAGGTCTTTCTGTAGTACTTTTCGTGTTATTTATACCTCCTTTGAGAGACCACCTGCTTTATGTGACCGCCTTTTGGGTGGCACTAGGGGCGGTCTCTGAAAGTAGGGACTACTGTAGCTGCATTATGTGGTCAAAATGCCTGACTGTCTTTTTGTGAGAAAAAAAAAATAAAGAGAAACTGAACTGATGCTTGTGATTACTAATGCACGTCCCAGGTGTATAACTTACCCTCACCCATGTCCAGACAGCCAGAATGTCACTATCAAAAATTTGTACAGATTTCACAGTTTTGTAAATTCATACAATTTCAACTTTTTTTTTAAATGTTTGCTTAATTATGGCATGAAACATTGAAAATAAAAATATAATGAAATATTTTAACATAGGTTTAATTGGAACCATGTGTACAATAGTGCAATTAAAACTTTGATTACATGCCTGAAATGCAAAACCTTCAAACTGTATACATGTGACAATCAGTACATGTACATAAATTTATAGCATACATAAGTATGAATGAAGTATTTTCCGATTTCCCATCATTTTTGTGCCATATCCCTGGCTGTATATAGCTCTACATTTCAAGGAGTTTCTGTCGGCAGAGCTTTATCTTTGTGTACTGCAGGTGGCAAGATAACGTTTTCTTTTTCCAAAATAAAATCATTCAACACGGGAGGTAATATTTTTTCTACAAACAACAGAAGTGTGATACTTTAGCACAGCTAGTTTGCATTGTCGCATACTCACGCCCCTCATCTATGCCGAGAGCCTCTTGGGCTGTAGGTTACTTTTCGGCAGTAGTCATGGTTGCTGCATGGAGCACTGGGTGACTTATGGTACCAAGGTGTGTGTGTTTTTGTATGTAAGACGAGTGGCATGTGTAGCAAATATAGATGGTAGATATTACGAGGCACATGGGGGCAGTATTGTGAGGTGTGAACTGTGGGCGGCCACATTTCACTCCGACAATGTGTTTGGTGTTGGCATTGCAGGCTATACCAGGTTAAGACCACCCAAACGTTCACCCGAAAGTGGAGTCCTGTGACACCCCTCTGTCACGTGACGGCCATCTCAGTGGTCTTCTGTGACAAACTAGGTAAAAAATATAATAAAAAGTACATGTTTTCATGTTCTGGCCAAAAAAATTTAATTTGTGCTGCAGGTGTCGCTTTGTTCTCATTCATGAAGCATAAAGAAAATACGGAATGAAAACCACGTGTCCTCTGCTCTTCACTTTCTTCTTTGTGGTCCTTTGTTACAGTTAATTAGTTATAATGAAGACAACAGACAGGTAGCCCCCTGAACTGTGGTCAGCAAAGCAGGCTAATAGATATTGCAGCAGTGGCATTAAAAAGCAGGTTTCGTGAGTAATGATTATTTCAGGACTACATTGTGAACTGAGTCAGTTGTGGTCACTAGCAAGCATGATTGGATACATTGTATCCAAACTGCTTAAAAGAAATTAAGTGCTGACTCTGAGTTTTAATTTTTGAGTGGAATTACAGGTGTGCTTGTATAAAGCTGTCTCTTTTACAAGCAATATGAATCAAGAATGATGATGAAGAATTGTCATGACCACGGTTATTATCCTGTGTACTACAGGTTTACCACAGCAGTGACCAAACACTCTCTGCATGGTGGGGACAAAATTAGAAGACAGTCTTTGAATACAGGCTATGTGAAAATTGTCTACTCTGAAGCGTTTTTTTTTTTTTTTTTTAATTTTGTGAAACCAAAGGAGGGGAGATTAACCCTTAAGGTGCTGATTTAAGACTGATCAAGTCAACAGCTTTTCTCAGAACACTTTGTATGCATTGTGTGCAAAGTGTCCCAAGGAAAGCTGTTGACTAAGACTACTTTTTGCTTTAGACTAGACTTGCTGGTATTTGAATGAAAGGTATCTTCATGAAGAATTTGAATCGTGTAACCATTATGTGTTTAACGGTTATGAGAAAATGACTATAGAGCCGTGAGTAGCACATTAAGGGTTAAAATGTGGACAGGAAGGTGTTCAGTTACAGGTGTTTCTGCCCTGGGTGTATCTCTGCTGGCAGAATCTGATGATCAGTAAGTGACTCATGTAAAGGGGATGTTCTTGTATTGTGATTGGAACATGGTATTCATGTGTACTGATTCTATCCTGTCTAGCCATTAAGTGATTGGCAGCTGTCAGTTATCCACTTTAACCCCTTTTTCATCACATGGTAAAAGTGTTTTGCCAGTTTTTACATCTTTCCAACTTAATTAAAAAATATATATACATGTACATGACCAGAAGTTTAAAGTTTTTAGTGTCGTATGAGGTTTTTTGAATGATAATAGTGCCGGATACAATGAGTTTATGCTACAGTTGAACATTAACGAAGTTGTGTTTTGAGATGACAGTACATTGCACACCCAAGCAAATGTTGTAACAGGTACAGTCGAACCTGTCTATGAGCCCACCTCTGCTAAGGGACCACCTGTGCTACAGGACCAGTCTCAGCATCCCCATTAGCATATTTTAGTTTAATTTTACCTGCCTTAAGGGACCACCTGTCACAAAAGACCACTTTCTGCAGTTCTTATGGGTGGTCTCTTAACACAGGTTTCACTGTAATAGTTTGGGGGTTTTCAATTTTTTAGGCATTGAGAGAGATGGACAGAGAGAGGGAAGGAAGGTAGGAAGAAAGGGTAGGAAGAGATGAAGAGAAACGAGTTAAATTATTATATATTTTCTTTTTTTAAATTAAGCGTTCTGTCCATTTATTGGCATGACCTGTGAAATCAATGTATGCAGATCTGATGCAGCTTCAGTGAAATCCAGGGCAGTGATCAGTTTAAACTGAGATTAAGGTGACTTAGCTCTGTCACCTGGGTTGACATCGTGTGTGTAAATGTTGTCGATCTGGTTTCGTGCTCATGCCAGCTGCAAGTCAGCCACGGGAAATTCCCATGTTTGTTTTAGATGCCTGTATACAGGAATATTATATTTTTAGTGCCTCCACTTCTATTCCATGCTGCTGACCTTTATGCTTGTGGGTGAATTTTGACTGTTACCCACCCAAATTAAATGTGCTTAATTTTTCTGCTAATGGAATTTATAACAAAAAAAGTTCTGTTTCAGTGTTGTTACAGTTGATACATTGTAAGTGGTATCTAATAAACATTTCTAAATTTCAAGGTTATTTGTAACTGATTGGAATGTATCGTAGTTTCTGTACTGAGCTGTCCTCACTGGGAAAACCTGCAGGTGACTAGTGGGTAATTAGATATATATGCTTTGTCAAATTGGACCAAATCTCACTATTGACGTATCTGTAGTGAAACTTGATGCTTTTGAGCAAACTTGGCAGTCTGATGCAACAGTATAATCCAATGTTGGAATTTAGCAGAAAAAAGAGGTGATTTGTTTGGAAGCAGTGCCCCCAAAAGCCGATGAATACGGTCTGACCCAATGTCCAAATATCTGACCGTGTTGCTGTGGTTGTCACGGACCAGTGTGGGAGTCTGCAGATTTCTCGACAGGATGCAGCGGTGAGCACGTGTCATAAAACTATGGCTGTCCCAGGTAACCCACCGCCCAGTAAATAAACATTGCATTATGGGTCAGCGAGGAGAGCTGGAGCTGCCCCCACAGTTGTCCCAGTTAAGTTTCTCAATTAAGTCATCGCTAGACTACCTTTGGTATATTTCACCATTTATGCAAAAAAAAATGTGCGATTACCGACATTTTGGGTGAATTCACACTGAGGGCGTTACCCTGTTGCGTGCTTAACACATGCCTTAACTTGTTTTTTTTTTTTTTTTTGTGAAAGGGCAGTCAATTTTCTTGGCGTATTAGGACACCTTGTATCCCGCCACACCACGTTTTATGGCGGGTTATTTCTTTTACGAGTTGAAGTAACACTTGTTTGTGAAATGAAGCATGTAATATTCCACACCTATGCTCTGGACTGTGATATACAAAGATTGGTTATACAATTTATTGTAAAGACTGAAACATGATTTATACAAGTAGATCCATATGAATTTCCAGGTGAGATCACATTTTGTTGTCATATTTACACCCTATTTTTAAGGTGTTGTTAAAGTGTTCTAAATTGAAATATGAGCTATGGTTGTTTGATGTCGTACAGTTCCTAAGTATATAGAGTTCTGAAACGTAAACAGTCAGCCATGCATATTGGCTGAGGAATAAGATTGTCACACCCCTGGAGATAACATATACAAAGATACAGGTGTCAAAATACATTCACACTTACAGTGTGAATGATAAAAGCTGTGTTCCGCAGAATTATTGAAATCATGCCACATTCAATTATTACAAGACCTTTAAGTACCAACCTGCCTCTATTTCAAGAGAAAAAGATATTAATGATCCAGGTCAAAAACTTTCCTTGGGATGCGGTTGGCACTATGTGGGGACTATGTGGGCACTATGCCTCCAAATGCATGCTGTGGAAAGCCGTTGAGCCTGCGGTTGTGAGGGAGGGTTCATTATTACACAAGTAAGACTAATATAGAGAGTGTGCTGGGGGTAGGGGGAGAGACAGTGCTGGACATGTTTTACAGTGTTATAAAATAATGATAACATAATCACAAACAATAAGCATGTAAGTTTGCCACAGGAAATTCCATGCAAAAAACGGGAAAAAAAATCGGAAACACTTATGCTGAGAGCCCAGTAAATGCTGCTGATACATTTTCAGTTGAATAAGAACCAAAAGAAAGCCAGGCTTTTTCTGGATTGCTGATCCATTGTCTGCTGGTGGGAGATCTTCTTTTTTTAAATGCCAGGAAGTACTGTGTGGGATAGAGAAGGAAGACAGGAAAAGAGTACTCTGCTTACTGTCTTAAAAATGATAAAGATGTCGAACCATGCCCTGAGCCTCCAAATCTTCCGCCTCGGCAGGAGATCTCCTACTTTTTCATACTTTTTTTTACAAAGTCTCCTGCTATCCTGCTTTTCATAAAGTGACTCCGGCGTTTTGTAAAGTAAAATAAAAAAAGTAGCATTACTCCATCAGTGTCTGTACATTTGTACTGTTTTGCTATGTTGTGGTACTACATATGCGTGGAGTATGTCTATGGTGGTGCCGAAAATGGTTCAAAGTGCAGAAAATGAAGGTGCAAATTTCAAATTTTTCCTGGGGGAGCATGCTCCCAGAACCCCTTAGCTATACTTCACACCTTTGGCGCTCACCCTCCCGCTTTTCAATACCTGCAGGAGGGAGATCCCCCACTTTTAACATTAAGCTAGGTTGCAGGTTGTGCATCCCTGGTTGGAGAAACCCCACCATATCTGAAAGCAGTTGAGCTAGGGGCGCCACTGGGGAATGAGACCAGCATGAAAATCAGGGTGAACTGCTTGGTTTAGTGTAGGGACAAATGAGTGCAGACCCCATAAGATCTGGAATTATAAACACTTACCTTCCAGAAACAGTCACTTGTAGCAAATAAAGACTGTTATTGTGATACTTGTATGAAAGCACAAGAAACACTCATATCATGGATTTAGATGTCAGGCAAACATAGTCATCTGGAAAGACGAACTATAGACATCTGCACAATTACTAAAGTTGTTGATATTTACACAACTGAAGAGGCAGATTATTGTGAACCAGAACTTACAGATATAATGTTTTGATTTTTTCCTGGTAAGAATCAGTATAATATATTTCATATATACTGAGGTAAATTATGCAATTTATAGTTGGATAAACATGTTTATGTTAACGGTAGTTAGGATAAAGTTTTCTGAGAGCTGTTGTGGTAGAAGTACTGCAAATTGCTTTGTTTTCATGTATTTAAATTTTCTCAATTTTTGGTGTTTTTGACATTTCACTGTAGTTTAAATTTCGCTATGTTGGCCATAATCCGTATTCAAGCAGTGTTAAAACACTACTTTACTGTATTTTCAATTTTATGGTTTTATGTCAACAGTGAAATAAGTAAACATAAGGATACAGCAAAATTAAAGCAATTTACAGTATACAAAACCAGAAATTGTCCAGACAGCAAGCTTCTCCAGATATCCCAGTTGTGTGAAGCTTCTGTACTGCCATCTAGCAACCAAAACTGGAACTACCAGTCTAAGTTTGCATCGCCAGCTTGTGTGGACATCCACAGATTTAGACTTACATAAATATAACATAGTGATGTCTATCTTCACAGATACTGCATGTGTATTGGACAGAGATCTAAATGGTAGATCCATGACATCTGATTTTGTACCTCTTTGCTGACATTTATGAACAAGATTATTCACATGGATAGCTTATCAACATGAAAGACGAAGAGGCAAAGACAAGGACGACAACTGGAGAGAGAATTTGTGCAGTTTAATGCAGATCGTCAGACCATTCCTGGACTTGTGAGTTATAGAGAAGACCATAAATAGCCCTGCAGTGTAATTTTCCATTGTTTGCCTTAATATAGGTACAAAGGCTATTGTAATCTACAGTCTGAGATATGCCACACCCAAACTATAGCATATGCGTGTGTTATTGCCATTTCTTCTAATTCAGTTAGGCAGAAGCATTGGACCACCTCTGCAGAAATTATATAGACCTGACTCTGAAGAATAAAAACTCCATATCCTGTAATGTATGAGAAAAAAAGACACCCTCAGATGAATATCAGGAAATTTGATCACAACATACATAGCAATGTGCTGGATTTAAAAAAAAAAATAAAGTTTCATTGAAGTTTGTATCAAGGAGTGCACTCCTATATGGGATATATTAGTCATACACTTTTGACTTTCAAGACCCATGACCAGTTTCCCACCCATGCAGTTTATAGGGCTGTTCCATAAAAAAAAAAAAGGATTGTCATCTAGTGCTGACCTGATTGATAATAGTGACTGCAGATTCAAATTTCTTGTTAAAAGACAAGTAGCAGCATGTCTATTTTTATCTCCACGGAAACAATACTGCCCAGACCAGCAAATTTTCTCCGCACGCTGTGTGCTCTAAGAGTGGCGAGGAAAGCCGTGGACTTCATCCGTCTCACGCTTAGCACTGAAATTGTTACCACTGAATCAGACTGGTTTCCGATACATGTGTGAACACACACATATACACACATACACATGTATAAATCATGCATCCCCTTTATTAGTTATTTTTTAAATGATTGGACTGGACAAATTCAAACTAAGATATTGACATATTCTTTTGGCATTTCTTTGGTATATGTTATACAGTGCAAGTTATAAGTCTGAGGGAACAGACACGAAGATGAGAATTTGTGTGTGGGCAAGCAACACTTGTAGGCTGACCACATTCTACTCTTTCAATGTCAATAACAATGAAAGAGCCATACAGAAGAAATATTACAATGATTCCAGATTTAAATTCCTTGCAAAAAGACCTATCACTGAACTCATTCATACCAGTCCCTGATTTTTCTGTATATTTTCCTAGATTTAAGTTGACAATTGCATATTTAAATTCTTCATGAAAAGAACTTTTGTTCAAGTACCAACTTGCCTATATTCTTAAGTCAGTGGTTCTGGCACTGCCTGGCAAGTCATGCTGCAGCTGCCGCAAGGGCAGCTGCAGCATGACTTGCCAGGCAATGGCAGAACCACTGACCAAGGCCTGTGACCATAGTATGGAATGGGTTTAGTAACAGCTTGCCTACATTTCCGAGACCCAAAAGAGTCTAAGTCAGTAGCTTTCCTTGCCATGTGCCTGCCTTGGGCACAAAATATGATGAGGAAATCTGTTGACTCACTCTACAATTTAGCACTGGAAGAGCTGATGTGACATGAAAACCCGTTATCGCAACTGAAGAATAAAATAAAGCCCCAAAAATTTAAAATGTGGGTCCCTTCTGTAGACTGTGAATGCATTTATTTTTTGTGGGTTCGAGTTTTGGCAGTTTTTGCATTTTGCATCTTTCACTGAAACTTTAAATTCGATATATTTGTTCCAATTCCTATCCATGCCATGTTAAAAATCTTCTTCAATCGGTTCTTATTTTGTCAGTTTTAGAGCATCAGCGAAATAAGCAAAAATAAAAACAGAGTGAAATGAAATGAATTCACTGTATCTTATTTTTGAAAGTATCCACGGGTGATGGACATAGCATTATACATGTCAGTGTAGTTATTTAGAAACCTCCCCTGCCCTATTAGTTGGGACACATAATGGTCCTTACTTGTCCTTGATGAGTGGCATGTTGGCCAAACCAGGTCAAGACTATCACTAGGGATTGTGATCACTGTCACTGGGTATGCCGGTCGTTTTATCATGTATTCATTTAGGTGTCTCAAGATTGGCACCACAAAGAGGGAGCACTTTACAGTGAAGCATAGAAGACATGACAGAGAGATGAATGATGGAGACAGAGAGACCTGCTGGCTGTGTCCTTAGCAAGAGGTTGAAGTGAGATCTGTGATTAGTAATACAATAACTCATAGGGATGCACCAACAGCCAATATAAATCATCATCCACTATAAGGGTAAACACATTGGAGTACTGGCCAGACCTCGTAGAATGAGGCAGAACAGTAGAGACAAGGTCTTGCATGTAACTCTTTGAGTGCTATCCGTAATGAAAGTTGTGTTCAACTGGATTGTCATTTTCACTCCAAACTTATATTCTTCATGAAAAAATCTTTCATTCAAGCAGCAGCACGTCTGCGTTCACACAGGAAGAAATAGTGGTGTCTTTCGACAGTCTTCACAGGTGCATTATGGGAAGCATGCAGAAGAAAGTTATTGACTTAGTCACTGACTTGCCACCAAAGGGTTAATCGCCACAGGGACGTAGCTCTCCATTCCTTGGACGTCAAATTTTCCAATCACAAGAAAAATTACATGATTATAAAAGTCTTCAAAGTTAGCATCTTACTGAAACAAAAACTGCCTCTTGAGGGATAAAAATCATCAGGACAGAGTTCTTAGATGGACTTTGTTCTGTGGATAACAGAAAACAGGTGAGAAGTATTTTGGGAGGGTTAACTGAGAGAGAGGGGTTAACAAGGGAGAAGGGTCAGACTGGATACAAAGGTGTTGATGGATCAGATGGGGACTTTGTTGTCAGAACTGTGCCTGGCATAATTGGCCCTGAAGACAGGTGAGGCGAGGACACGCAAGATGGCCTCTCAATAGCTGCAGGGCGGGGCTGCCAGCTAAATGTGTCCCTCACGTCAGGCCGATGATGGACTCCCTTTAATTGACATGGTACATGTCGTTCATTAACACTTGCTTCATCACTCCAGTTGACATGCACCCAGAGTCCAACAGTTTCAAACGCCGTGTATTTTATTAATTTCTGTGGATTTATTGCATACCTTTGCAAAAAATTTTTTTTTAAACTTTGAACCAATGAGATAATGAATGCAAAAAGAGGGTAATGAATATATCCCAGCAGCCAAGTTAGGAGAGTTTGTCAATTCACTGTGGCTTTCGACACAGATGTTGCAGGGAGTCAGGTACTCTCCCCCTTAATTAGATCTAAGTCACCTTTCTAGCTCTTCAATAGCTGTATGTCTGATGCATTTATGTATGTGCTCCAAACCTATGAAAATAAGTATAGATAATTTTTAAAAAATCTATGTCAAAATTACTTCAGGTTGTATATGTACCTATATGCACAGCAAGGCAGTTAATTTGTATTAGTGTCAGATATTTATCTGCTGAATTTTTAGGCGTAGTCCCTCTGAAAAAGTATTGGAATCTTTTCTGTTTTCATTTTTTTTTTTTTTTTTTTTGGAGCATATGTTAGGGTTAAATCAATTTAAAACTGACATGAGCCAGACATTGTATTCCTTTACTATGCATCTAACTTTAAAAACCATCAGCCAGTTTCAAAGTTTTCATTCTGTTTGCCTGCAAAAGGGGGTCTAAAGTTCTAGGCCACTGCAGGTTGAACCTGAAGTACAACTTTATAAAAGCTGACTTGCCGATTATGCCTTATTGACGGCATGTAAAAAATGGCTCGTCACTGGAGGCAGTTGACCTGAACATTGACCTTGCATCCTTCAGGGCTGTCAGCATTGTCAACAGTACATTGACAATGAGAGTATAAAACTGGCTCCATACATGTAGGTAAGAATGCCACTTGAGGTAAACTGCACTCTGGCATCTAAACACTCCATGTGACACGCTGCTAACCTAATTGTCATTCAGCGTTTCAGGATTGTGCTGTGTAAGCTTGTAAACTAGACCTTCCTTTTGGAGTCGAAATGTTTTGCACATAAAGCATATAATGATGACCACCCTGGCTATAATGTGTACGTGTGTTATTCTTGGGAGTGTATATGGCATGCATACATGTACATGGGTATGTCAATGAATGGGGTATGGGGATCGGGGTGGGGGTGGGAGAGTCTCAGGACATTTTGAGAGCTAAATATTTTTTTCCAGTGCAACGTACAGAAAATAAGAAAGTACTGAAATGATGGCCAGTATGGAATACAGAAAATAAGAAAGTACTGAAATGATGGCCAGTATGGAGTACAGAAAATAAGAAAGTACTGAAATCATGGGCTGTATGGAGTACAGAAAATAAAGTACTGAAATCATGGGCTGTATGGAGTACAGAAAATAAGAAAGTACTGAAATCATGGGCTGTATGGAGTACAGAAAATAAGAAAGTACTGAAATCATGGGCTGTATGGAGTACAGAAAATAAGAAAGTACTGAAATGATGGCCAGTATGGAGTACAGAAAATAAGAAAGTACTGAAATGATGGCCAGTATGGAGTACAGAAAATAAGAAAGTACTGAAATCATGGGCTGTATGGAGTACAGAAAATAAGAAAGTACTGAAATCATGGGCTGTATGGAGTACAGAAAATAAGAAAGTACTAAAATCATGGGCTGTATGGAGTACAGAAAATAAGAAAGTACTGAAATCATGGGCTGTATGGAGTACAGAAAATAAGAAAGTACTGAAATCATGGGCTGTATGGAGTACAGAAAATAAAGTACTAAAATCATGGGCTGTATGGAGTACAGAAAATAAGAAAGTACTGAAATCATGGGCTGTGTAGAGTACAGAAAATAAGAGGACTTCTAGTATGCTGGTACAGAAAATAAAATGTCCTCAATATGCGAATATGGAAATACCCCATGGCCCCCTCAGGAATGGTTGTTCATACTGTGCATGCATGTCAATTCGTTTAAGTATAATTCAAGTACAGGTTGTGCATGATGGGTGTACACCTGGGAATGTTGAGCTATATGTATGTCAGTGTGTATAGAGACCCATAAGGGAGAAATCTGAGTGGCAGATACCTTTTCCAGAAAACCATGCTGGTCATAATAATTCCACTGTCTGCAGGGGGCATGAGGATAATCATTATATTGAGTCAACTAAAACATTAACTCATTCCATACCAGTCCTTGATTTGTCCGTGTATTTACCTTGATTTAAGAGGACAAATGCATATTTAAATTCTTCATGAAAAGAACTTTTGTTCAAGTACCAACTTGCCTATATTCTTAAGTCAGTGGTTCTGGCACTGCCTGGTAAGTCATGCTGCAGCTGCAAGGGCAGCTGCAGCATGACTTGCCAGGCAGTGCCAGAACCACTGACCAAGGCCTGTGACCATAGCATGGAATGAGTTTAAAGTGAAAAGTGCACTTTTGCTTTTAATCGTGACTAGACATATTTTCCAAAATGTTCCTGCATATGAGACGTTATACTGGTACTTGTAAAAAAAACCCTCCACAGGCACCACCAACCCTTGAAGACTGCATTTATCATGTCCCTTGTAACAATGTATGTACACTGAGAAACCATGCCCCCTACCCTTTCAGACCACACCTATCAGGTCTCTTGTAACATTGTATCTCTACTGAGAAACCATACATACCACCCAGTGTTTCCGTTAGGAATTTTTTCTGTGTCTCACATAACGGGAAATTCAGGGAAGACAAGACTTGTGACCCTTTAGAATTTTCTCAGAGGGCAATATACCCCAATTTAGGGGTTAATGGAAACACTGCCACCTACTGTTTACAAACCACATATACCAGGTCTCTTGTAAAATTGTATCTCCACTGAGAAACCACTTGCTTCATGTAACTCGAACTGGAGGGGGGGTGGGGGGGAGTGTGTTCAGGGATGGAATGCCGAAAATACAGAGCTGATGGAGAACATCAATAAACTTGCAGTTCAGACATGCTAAAGCTGGCTGACATGGGTTATTGTATTCATCCAAGTTAAGAATTGAATTTATGAAACAAGGCTGATTGTAAGTTCTCAAAAAATGACATGTTTTTAATTATGTATTCAGCTTGTCATGACACAGCACTTGTTAAAATAGATCACAGATGTTTGGCTGCTGAATTTTGCTGCTCAAATTTAGACATGTTCATCTGTGTCACCTGAACAGTCATCAACCAGACACGCAAAGTGCAGTTCAAAATATATTCTGATTTTTTTTTTAATTTTCAATTTCACGTTATGTGTAGTTACATTCTTTACTATTTGCTCATGTATCTGGGGTCTTTCCCACACAAGTTATAAATGTATACAGACAGGTGCTGTATGGAGTCACTTCTGGATGAATCCTAACATAATAGTCCACAGACAGTGTCAAGGGCCACACATGGCGGGGGATGAAGTCGAGAACCTGATTCAGGTGTTTTTCATAGTTACCTTGTCTCTTACCCTTTATGTGGAGGGCTGCACTTAACCTGGCAAATGCAAGCTGTATATGGTTGCCTGGCGTGGCGAAACATCAAGTGATGTCTGACTCCAAGGACATCCCCTGCCGTAACCATGTGCTGCTCTGTAAACATGACTCATCTCCCGTGTGGTTTGCGTACACAGTCGCTATGGAAACCGGAGGCAGGTGGTGAATGCCAGTTGTTGCCAAGTCTATGAAATGGTAGTTATGTGGCTTATGCGATCTTAACATCCCAGACACTGGTGGGAAAGTGAGCGATTGAGTCAGAGGATTATTTGCATTACAGACAAACACAGAACAGTCGAGAAGATAAGATTTTACATGTTATTTTAAGATACAGGTATGCCCCATATAGCTTTTCCAAGTCACTTCCTTGAACCAGATCCCAATGAAGTCATGTGATGCTCGTTTAAAAAAATATGCATGGAGCATCAAATGTTTAGACTACAGTTTGTAATTTATTCATATGTGTCATTTAAAGTGGACCTATGTTTGGCCAAAGACAACCAAATCAGGTCCAGTTTCTCAGCAATGCCAATATAACACCAATAGAGATAGAAAAGAATTGGCTTGGGGTAACTTGAAAGTTTCTGAAAACTGCTGCCATATATGACCATGTTTAACCCACGTAATTTACCTTACCTCCCCCAAGGAAAACTTTAAAAGCTTATCCACACAATGAAAATATAGGTGAAAGTAGTCTTTGGGCATTGAATTAGATACAGCAGATGTTTGAATTTTACTAGTTGTAAGGAATACAGAAATATTTGTATGATATTCGCTTGGATCAGTCCTAATTAGGCTAACATTTGCAGTTTACCGAGAATGCGTGATCGTTGGGAACATAATTTATATGCACCACTCCAACTCAACCAGCTCCAAATCCATACATATACCAAGAAACTATACGTCATCTTCCACAGCTTTGCCCTTTTTTATGGAACAGGATTGAATCTTAATATTTCATGCATATGTACAGCAAGCTGTGATCATTATTGCACTTTTTGTGTGCTGGCCAGCAAAACCCACACAGATGTCAAGCACTAGTTCTGAGCCTTTTAAAGGTAACATGGTTCATCATTTCAAGGACCATGAGGTAATTAGCTAGATTGGAGAGAAAAAGTGAAAACTTGAAAACACTTTTTTTTTATTGTCTGTTGAACCTGAAGTGTTTCGTCAAGCAATCCAGTGAGGAAGCGTTTCACAGCAGATAGTTGTGCTCTCGGAGCATATTATGGTGCAATGTGAAAGTCTTCGTCAGTGGTTCTTGCATTGCTTAACAATGAAATTGCCACCAACAGCCACAGCATGACTTGCCAGGCAATGCAAAAATCAATTAGTTCAGACCAGGTCTGTTCATGCTCAAATGAAAAATTTGTTCATGAAAAAAAAAATAGTGTTATACAATCTTCATCATATGTGAAAATCAAGGATGAGTATGGTGTGAATTGAGGATTGAGAGAAGACCCTTTCTGAGTCCCCACCCCACCTGGTGTGTATTTATGGAACTGTGCCATTGAAAGTGAGCATACTGGCCTGAGTCACAGATGTTATATGAATGCCCATATGTTGTATCTGCCAGAGATAAACCACACACCCACTCCTACCATATCCTCTTACTGCACGCTACTTCCAGACACCAGGCTGGGTCAGTGCTCTGCTGAGTCAGCACAAACTGCTTCTGCGTCTACCTACTTACTACATGCATTTTCTGGCCTGCTAGAATGATCTGTGGGTTACAGCTTGACTTAACTCTTTATATGCCTGTCACATCTAAAGTCGATCTACCAAAGTCAAACTAGTCTGAATTATAATTAGGATCCCAGATTCGTATTCCTTGTTAAAATACCTTTCATTCAAGTGCCAGTATGCCTATAGTTCAAGAGAGAATACCCCAGGTCAACAGCTTTTCTCAGCGCGCACTGGGCGCATTGTGCCCAATGTGTGCCAAGAAAAGCTGTTGACTTAGTCCAAAATTTGGCAGTGAAAGGGTCAATAACAATCGTACCTGGTGCTCAACAGAATGGCTGGTTTCATGGAAATGAAGTTTTTCTTTCAAATTCTCAGAATTGTGGACAATGTAAATTTCTGATGAAAAAACAGCTGACAAAGTGCAAGTGGGCAGAATTACATTATTGAGATGTGTTGTACACATTGCCATAGATAATTCCCATATTTGAAAGTAATTTTTTACAGATCTTGGAGTCTTCAAGCTGTCAGTATGTATACTTATTGACAGAACTACCCAAAACTTCAAAGTGGTAAATTGCAGTTCAGCAGAATTTAAGAAGTTAGATCTATGATAATGTTACAAAATCACAATGTGGAAGAGTACAGATTTAATCTTTATAAGCCTGCTAAATTTAGCAGTTTGATTGATAATTTTTGAGGATGATGAATCCCATGCACATGGAAACAATGCCCTATCAAGTAGTGAGGATGGTGCCACTCAGTGATCTCTGTGACATGGGGATCAGTGAAGCAGGGCATTTTGAATCCTGCATGTTTTCGGAACTTTTTAGGGAATCTGCCGTTCAGTAGATAGTTCAGTTCACTCTGTTAACACTTTGTAGTTGGAGTCCTTAACGAGCAAGGACTCATGTGAGTTTACATATCAGTCAAAGTAGTCAAAGTCCTGGCTGAGGACTCGTGCGAATTTACATATCAGTCAATGTTCTTGCTGAGCAAGGACTGACCTGTCTGTGTCGTTAACTACAATAGACTGAGCAAACATCTTTTGGGATAAAAATATTAAAATCCTATTAACTAATCCATCAATGCACGGGAGATGTAACCAAATAGCACTAGGTCCAATAAATATGTAGATATATAGCTTTCATGGGGGGTAAAAGTATAGTTAGAAATTAATTTTGGTCCAACATTTGAATATTCCCAAAAGTCACCAGACACAGGGTACAGAAGCCCTGTAAATCACCAGACACAAGGTACAGACGCCCTGTAAATCACCAGACACAGGGTGCAGAAGCCCTGTAAATCACCAGACACAGGGTACAGAAGCCCTGTAAATCACCAGACACAGGGTGCAGAAGCCCTGTAAATCACCAGACACTTTTTACAGAAGCCCTGTAAATCACCAGACACTTTTTACAGAAGCCCTGTAAATCACCAGACACAGGGTACAGAAAAAATGTTCAGACTTGAAAGTTTTGACAGAGCTGGTTAAACTCCCTGCAGAGATGAGTAGCAGTACTTAGTGTACATAGTGTTCTGAAGCAATTGAGCCACAGCGTCCCTTGATTTACAGTAGAAGTGTCCAACCTGCTTGCATATTACCCATGTGTAAATTTTGAGACCAATCATTCCCCACTCCCCCCCAAATACATTTAATTTTGCACATAACACTCCAATTCAAATTTGGTCGACCAAATTGCAACTTCATGAGGTTCACTTTGAGTCTTCACCTGAAGACATTGGTCCCTGAAAAGGACTGTGTCACATTTTGAAAGCATTACCTTTGACTCTTTTAAAAGGCTCAGTTAAATTGTTATAAAATAGGCAGTACGGTTATCTTATCTAAAAACAAAACAGGTTGGCACCACTGAAGTCTGACTCTCTGAGCATATCGATAGGAATCTGGATCATGACCCTGGGATCTGGTTGATCATGTTGATGAAAATAGTGTTCTGATACTAACAGCTATAATGTTGTCCACTATGATGTTTGATCTGTTGTGAAACTCCTATTAAGTTTGACCTGCTGGATTGGGTTAATTATGCCCTCCCTCTTAATGGAGGAGGGGCATATGGAAATTGTTTTTTCCATGCACCTGTGTATTCGTCCGTACACATTTCATGTCCGGGCTATAATTCCCTTGTCCTTCAACTTAGATTAATGAAACTTTACACAAAGATGCATCTTCACATAAGGGTGTGTCATGTACCAAAAGTAGGTCACCAAGTCAAGTATCTGGGTCACAGTGACATATCCTTATAAAATCGTGTCTGGGCTACAATTCCTTTACTGTTTTACTTAGTTTCATGTAACTTCACACATGCATATATCTTGACCTAAAGGTGTGTCACGAAGCTTAAGTAGGTAACTAGGTCAAGTATTTGGGTCATGGCAACACAATCATGTAAAACTACATACATGTCATGTCCAGGCTGTAATTCTGTTGTCCTTCAAGTTAGATTAATAAAACTTTGTACACAGGTGCATCTAGACATGAAGGTGTGCCATGTACCAAAAGTAGGTCGCTAAGTCAAGTTTCTGGGTCACAGTGACATATCCTTGTAATATCGTGTCCGGGCAATAATTCCTTTACTATTTAACTTAGTTTCATGATTCTTCCCACACACATATCTTGACCAAAAGGTGTGTCATGAAACTTAAGTAGGTCACTAGGTGAAGTATTATGTCTTCAGCCATTCATGTCCGGGCTATAATTCACTTGTCCTTCAACTTAGATTAATGAAACTTTACACACAGGTGCATCTGGACATAGGGGTGTGTCTTGTACTAAAAAAAGGCCAGTAGGTCAAGTATTTGGGTCACAATGAAATATTCCTGATAAATCGTGTCCATGCTATTATTCCTTTACTGTTTAATTTAATTTTGCAAAACTTGACACACACACACACATCTTTACCTAAAAGTGTGCCACGGAACAAAAGTAGGTCACTAGGTCAAGTATCTGGGTCTCCCCAATTTGTGTCCAGGCTTTAATATCTTCAGTATTTAACTTAGATTTATGATACTTTACAAACAGATGCATCTACACATAAGGGTGTGTCATGTGCCAAAAGCAGGTCATTAGCTCAAGTATCTGGGTCACAGTGACACATCCTTGTAAAATCTTGTCCGGGCTATTATTCCTTTACTGTTTAACATAGTTTCATAAAACTTGACACACACATATATCTTGACCTAAAGGTGTGTCACGCAACAAAAATAGGTCACTAGGTCAAGTATTTGGGTCTCCATGATTTGTGTCCGGGCTATAATTTGCTTGTCTGTCAACTTAGAGTAATGAAGCTATACATACAGGTGCATCTGGACATAAGGGTGTGTGATGTTCCAAAAGTAGGTCACTTCTTGAGGGGCAAGTATCTGGGTCACAGTGACATATTCTTGTAAAATCATGTCAGAGCTATAATTCCTTCACATTCAACTTAGTTTCATGAACCTTCACACATGCAATAATCTTGACCAGAAGGTGTGTCATGAAACAAAGTAGGTCGCTCGCTTAAGTATGTCGGTCATGGTGATATATGCATGTAAAAGTACATGACACTTCATGCTTGGGCTATAATTATATTGTCCTTTGACTTAGAATCATAAAACTTTACAAACCTGTGTATCTGGACACGAGTATGTCATTCATAAAAGTTGGTCAGTAGTTCAAGTATCTGGGTCATGGGGATAGCCCATTTCTATTGACTACAGGTGTTCCCAAATGAGACCTGTGATTAGAAAGGTTATAAATGAGGCGGGGGGGGGGGGGGGGGGGGGGAGGGTGATGCAGCAATATCTGATTACCTTTTAATTGTTACTCAATCTAGTAGGTCAAACTTGTAAGAAAAAAAGCCACATTAGCCTTTCAAACTATGACGGCAGTCTACGATTTGATGTGAATGACAGGATTGCTTATGGACCGTTTCTGTTCAAAGCATAGAAGTAGGCCTAGTCTATATGTGGAATGGGTTATGACAAGTCATCTAGCACCACAGATCCAGAATACCATCTGCTTTACTTGGGCCTGCCCAGTCCAGGCATGAGCAGTTGACTGTCTGAAAGCACTAAATATTCTTACCAAAATTGAAGTTCCTCACATTACTATTGCTTTGGGGGAGTTCAGCTCATTTATTTGGTATGTACATGCTTATTTCAGCTTTTCAGAGTTTACTTATGTAATATATTAAAGCTTAAACAAAGTTAGACATCTAGACACTGTCGCATGTCAGCATTTGGTCCCAGTTTAGTGGTGGTAAAACTGTGACTGTGTGGACTGTGCCTTGCAATGTAAGTGATTAAGTGCAAGACTAGGAAAGGCTTATACATGGAGTGCAAAATAGGAAAGCCAGGCAATCACGATCATAGCCTGGTGTAATGTGGCATGTAATACTGTTAGTTTGACTTGTGGACAGCCCCCCCCCCCCCCATCTGCTGATTCCCCAGGAATCACCAGGATATAGCAATGTCTCCAGTCAGTAGAAGTGAAACGATCCATCGATGTGGATGGGCTAACGATCTGTGATTCGGTACAGTTTAAAAAAATAGGATACAATACAATGCAAATTTCTTACCCCTACTTTAATGCTGCGAGTGCCAGTCGCATCAATTATCATCCTTGATACATCTGTAACATTGCACATATTGATTCTGCAGTAATTTTTTTGAAATGACTATTACCACATGAGATTGATTTCTAAAGTGTCAAATCTTATTATTTTACCTATTTTACAAGTTATTTACAATCAGCAGTTAGTTTTATTGAAGCCATCACGAATATGTTTGACAAAGACACCAATGCTTTCTGCTGTGCAAATGGAGTCCGGGCACATGACGTTACCTTCATCGATACCAAACGTACAGTGAATATCCTTCTGTACGGTATGTGTTGCAATCGTAACAAAAAGCTTCAGAAGAACTATCTGAGTTCTATTCCTATAAAATTGTTTAATTTTTATGCTTTAACAACATCAAAAGAGCCAAATTTCCTGCTTTTTTTGTGCCCAGCATCCATGCTTTCACCAACGGCATGTTGTTGAGACCTGGGCAGAAGTGCAGGGAAGAAGCAATGGTCTGAGTGATCACCATCCTCCTATTGGTCCACGTGACTAATCCTCCTATTGGTCCACGTGACTAATCCTCCTATTGGTCCACGTGACTAATCCTCCTATTGGTCCACGTGACTAATCCTCCTGTTGGTCCACGTGACTAATCCTCCTATTGATCCATGTGACTAAGCTTCAGAGCTAATTATTCAAATAGGTTGTATGAAGATCTGATTACATCATCATCAGCCAATAGAAACAGTCATCTGAATAATATTTCCAACCTTGGAAACAGCAATGTATGGCATAAGTTAACTGCTGTCACATTTAACCAATAAGAAAGCATTTTACGTAAACGAATTTTCGGAACTTTCCAATTAATCCAAACATTGAAACATTTGTTGTCATATCCAGTCCTATGACCTATGGGCAGAAATAAGTGAAATTTTACCACTGTTTTTACACTGTTTTGACAATTTTCAACCATGATAGTGACACAGTGAACATTCCATGTTGACATTTACCTATTTGACAACGCAAGACCAGTGTTGCCAACTGGCAAAATTTAAAATCTGGGAAATGTAAAGTAAAATTCCAGAAGGTTGATAAATTAATAATATATGAAATATAAAAGGAAAATTAAATATTGATGAAATTCAGGGAGGTGGCTAACAACAAGTGACATGATGTCATCTTGAACTTAGAGACTGACATAATGTCATTGTTGTCACAGTGCAACATCACATTTGTACAATCATTTATGATTGATTGAATACACTGTGATTAAAAAGGCAAAATTATTAAAAATTCAAAATTCTTTGTTGATATATTTTTATTTCATTTCCACTCAAGATGGGATTGCAATTTTTGAAACTTTGTTGTCATTAATATCCCTAACTTCCAGACAAAAAATAGAACATTAAAATATCGTGATACATATTGTACTGTGAGGTTTGCATCATGATAGGAATTGTGTGGTGACTGAGGCATATTGTTTCACCCCTACCAGCCTGTGTCAGGAGATTGACCCATGTAGCATTTCATCCTAATAGAAAACTGATTTAAACCTCTGACTGAGGGTTGGTGCCTGTGCCCTTACCCAGCTGCTGCCATACTAGCCGTGCCTATGTCTTGGATCTTGTGCCTACATCAACCTGGTGAGACCCTCTTTAGTTTGTTCTCCTGATGATGCAGGGGCTTAGGACGGTTGAAATAAAGGTCTCAGGATGATGCAGGGGCAAGAGGGTTGCTACAGACAATGATACAGCTCCATACAGGCAATGATACAGCTCCATACAGACAATGATACAGCTCCATACAGGCAATGATACAGCTCCATACAGACAATGATACAGCTCCATACAGACAATGACAGAGCTCCATACAGGCAATGATACAGCTCCATACAGACAATGATACAGCTCCATACAGACAATGATACAGCTCCATACAGGCAATGATACAGCTCCATACAGACAATGATACAGCTCCATACAGACAATGACACAGCTCCATACAGGCAGTGATACAGCTCCAACAGTGTGCTGACCCATATGCATATATATTAGAGCCTGACGGAACATGCATTTTGAAACCGAACCAGGTACTCAGTACTCGGTACATGTTACCGATCCCGAACCGTGCGCCATTCGGGTTCGGTATTTGCAATTCAAGCATGCCATAAATAAATTTAGACATACAGTAGTCCCTCCTTTGAAAGACCACTCCTTTGGGAGACCACCTCCTTTGAGAGACCACAGTTGTCAGGTCTTTCTGCAGTACTTTTCATGTTATTTATACCTCTTTTGAGGGACCACCTGCTTTATGTGACCACCTTTTGAGTGGCACTAGGGGCGGTCTCTCAAAGGAGGGACTACTGTATTAGAATGCTCATTTAAAGCTTTATTTAAGCAGGGATTTATAGCTGTTACCCTTTTGCACTGGGGCATTACTATTGTTAATGTAATTCAGGCGATTATTGCAACCCATGTTACGCATTTAATTGCAAAGTAGCGTTTGTTGCATTGTTTAAAGTGTATACAAGTATGAAAAGTAGCCTCAGTGACCTTCGTATTTAACTTTATTTCCAACATTGACAGTGATAACCAAACCCGAACGTTTAGTGACTGTAAAAGCCGAACCCGAACCAGGCTTCAATACTGAAACCCGGTAAGCTCGGGTTTGGTTGTTCGGGTTGGGTCGGGCTCTAATATATAACCTATATGTACACATGTATACACACATACATGTACATATGTGTGTGTGTGTGCACACTGCAAGGAGAGGGAGAGAGATATAAAGTAATTAATTTAGACCATAATTTCATTAATAATTCAGGTATAAAGCTTGCAAGGGTATGTATGACAGGACAAAAACGTTATCATTGATTTATGAATTACTTGCGCGTGGAGTGATGGCCTTTTGTTGATGAGCTGGCATCAGCTGATTGAAGCAATTGCCCACTGGACTGCCCCATAGATGCTTTATTTCAATTGCACAATCTGTTGATTGATTGAAGAGCCCAAGTTGAAACCTTCAGAATTAAATGATATGTGTTTGTGTCACCCGAATTATGTAATATTCAGCAGAACAGTAGTTTGACTTGTTCTAATTCTATTTGTTTTCAAATCTGACAGATTAAAAAGCTTTTTGCACTCAAACTGTCCAAAATACATGAGCATTAAATATCATCTGGTGACATCATGTAATTAGAAAGTACATTAAGTGAGGAGGTAGTACAGGGCCAACCAGGACTTGATCAGGACTGTCCTTGGTGGTACAGCTACTGTCTCTGGCATGGGCTGGGGGGCAGGCCAGAGATAATTCTGTGGGTTCTGTTAACAGTGAAAAGTTGCTCCAATTTTGCACAAGGATAAATTCTGTGGCCTTATACTGAATCAATAATATGGGTCAGTTCTTACATACATACATACATACATACATACATACATACATACATACATACATACATACATACATACATACATACAGTGTATGTGGTTTCTGATTTGATTAACATGGTTAAAGTCTTCCTGATAGAAATAGTAGGAGTATCTCCTAGTAACAAAAAGGCAGTAATTTAGGTCTTGAAAGTACAGGTGTACGACAAGATTATGTGATGTTTATATCTAGGGTTTGATTGTACATAAAGTGTAGATATACTTGGTAATAAGTATAAGCACGCAGGGATGTAGGTAGGTGGTGGGATGTCTCATTGGTTGGAAACAGACTAGTATTTGGCTGGATTTAATGGTTGTCAGCGCACTGCAACCATTAAGTCAATATTCTGAATGCAGATAAATTATGTAATACCACAAAAACATGGCAAAGAAATAATACACTGAAATCTGTCTTGAAAGACCACCTGGGGGATGACTTCATTATGATCTTTCCAGGCAAGAGGCCTGTCAAAGGAGGTGAAAATAATGTGACAAGTACAAAATGAAGGTTTTGAAAAGGTGGTCTTTATTGGCAGGTGGTCTCTCAAGACAGGGACCACTGTAATACGCCTGTGCCATGTGAATGGTAAACAGACAATATGGCACATGTAGCTGCCATTTTGAAAAAAAAAATAAAGTGGATGAGTAAATGTCATCAGTGCAGTTGAATCATGAAACAAACAACCTCAGCAGAGAGAAAAACAAAAAGATTATAAAGTAGAAATCTGCCGTGTATCCATGCAGAAGTGCGTCAATGGCCCAGCCACCCATGCACGGTATACCAGTGATGATAGACTAATATTTCCAGCTTGTGTAAACAAACCTCAGTTATTGAAGTTGTGGTCAGGTAGAGTGTCTTTTATGCTGGACCTTTGATGTCATACTCCAGCCATATTGTACATAACCTTTGCACTAAGTTGTCATATACGGGATACTTTATCAATGCATGGATCTGCTGAAGTTGCAGAAAAACATGCAGATGCATGAACATTGTGGTTCGTTTGTGATAGAAATAATAGTTATGACCTTTGCAAAATATTTAATACTAGTATGACAGTAATAGTATAAATTTTCAGTGCCTGTTTATAGCTCTGCTGACCATAGGTCACAGAGCTTATCCGCGATCACTCATATCCGTCCATCTGTCATTCTGTCCATCTATTTGTAAACATTTGCTTGTTTATGTGATAGCGTCTACAATTTTTAAGGTAACGTTTAATGTTTAAGATGTTTCCTAGGATTGTTACAGGGCTTTATATAAAGGCCATGCACACAAGGCAGCATTCAGTTTTGATTGAACCACATAAAAGTTAAAAGATTTCAACTCTTTGCACTTCTAAGCCTAAGATTATAGTTAATGATGATCAACCTGTGGTCAGTCATTACTCATTATAGCCTGTGATGAGTCCAGTGAAGAATGAAATACATCAGGGTTATTCTGCACACCATGTATCTGCTTTTATCAACACTTGCCTGGTCTTCCAATTGCTAATTTTTAGATTAACCCCTTAAAATTTTTTTGACATATTGAATGAATAAAAATCTAGGTTCTGTTTATTTTTGGTGGCGCCACCTGGTTGATTACTTAGAACAGGGGCTAAAAAGTGAAAACATTTAAAATGCTGTGGCGTGTTTGATTTTCAGTGATCAAAGTGTGTAATTTGTTGTGTGACCTTGACCTATTTTTCAAGGTCATTAAGCACCTTAGAAAAAAGGAACTTAAGTCAATATCTTGATGAGAATAAGGCTAATGATACCAAATGTACCACAAATGTGTACCATGTGGAAGTTAAGTGTTGCATAATATGGATGATCATGACTTAATTCCTTCAGGTCACAGTGGGAAAGCATTTCAAGAAATGATTTTTAGCTCAGGTGATCTATATCACCTGAGCTTATAACATAGTCTGTCAATTGGCCGTCCGCCTTCCGTCCATCGTCTGTTGTCCATCCACAATTCACATTGTCAACTTCTTCTCCAAAACCATCAGCCAGATTAACTTAAAAGCTTGGTGTGGATGTACCTTGGGCTGGTTTCTATCAATTGTCTTCAATTGGTTGGTCCATTGATTTTTTGGATTTTTTAATGGATTTTTTGGCAAAATCTGTAAAAAATCTTCTGCAAAACTACCCACGACAGCTAATTGCTATGAATAGGGACACTTCTGGGGATCTCTAGACCTTAAATTGCCCAAGAGGTGGTGCTTTAAATTTTTTCAATTTTTTTTTTTTTAATGAATTTTTTGTGTATTAAGGCTATTTTCAACTTCTGAACCGTCACTGAGATTCTTGTGAAATGTAGTAGATACCTTATTTGTGGGAGGGGTAAACAAAGTTGTTCACTAAGAGATCATGTACAAAAAAAAAAAAAAAAATTTCCAAAATTCTGAGAAACCATCAGAGGTGGGGGAGGGGGTTAAAATAAAAATCAGAATGTCACTTATTTTTGGAAACATCCATTAATTTGCAAAAAGAAAAAAGGAAAATCACCAAATGCACTTGTTTTCATTTGGCATTTGTATTTAATAATCAGAAGCAGTTTTTAATAGCATGACACCTAGTGAGCAATTTCAGAGTTTTCCCTGAGGCATCATGTGACCTTATATTTTCGTATTCTGAATCTACAGCTGTGTAGATATGGCGTCAAGCAAACAGCCAAAGAAACTTTGGCGAACAACATAGTTGGGCAGTGCCATAAACGCTGGTAGAACTGTGCACAAAAACCCAACAGACGCGTATGAACAATTTGTAAATTTATTCATGAACTTGAATGATGCTTTGAACAAAGCGGATCTGGTGAAAAAAGCACAGAAAGAGTGGCAAGTAGTGAAATGCAATCTTATAATTTTGAAACAAAGTATTGATGATTAAAAAGAGATCCCGAATACCAAACTCACAATGGGATTCCCAAAATTTCGTGGCCTCATTATCAAAAATGGGACCCCTGATGAAAAAAGAGCTGCCGAGGTGAAAGTGGTAAGTTTTGGTTTGCTTCAAACTTCTTTTCAAGCCTAGCACTTTTAAGATCGAAAGCCCATACGTGAGCGATAATATGATATTTCACACATACGACATTGCATACATGGGAAGTCTGCAAATAGATAGAGTTTGTTCAGCAACCAGTAGTTTCAACGAGGATCAGCTGATTATGATGACCAGCAATAGTGGAAAATTCAGTGTTTTCCCTAGAATTAAATTTTTAGGGGCATGATCAAGTATCGGTATAACACAATGTGAGTGGAATTACATGCTAATATTTACATTTGTTATTTTTGTTAGCATTGAAAGAATAGGAACGGTAGTGTAGTTCATGAGGCAATGGTTACACTAGAGCATCTCGTGCAACCAACGTGCTGCGCAATAATATCCTCATGCTTGGCCTGGGACTATTTTCACTTCCCAATTGTTAGCGCCTCCGAAGCGTTTGATTCATAGGCCTAAGCATAATGGGAAGACGGTATCAGATGATCATGAATTGCATATCTACTCGTCAAAACTTGCCTAAATGTTTTCTTTTACCAGTTTTGCAAGCTTTATTGAAATAAAGTTGTTGTGTTATTCGGAACTATTTTTTTCCTAGTTTTGTGTTCCAGGAGTTGCCTTGACAACTGATGGCTGATGTAGTAGCCCCGCCTACTTGGCTCCTCCCACTAGTAAACAAAAAGGCGATTTTTTGTAAATTAACAAGCTAAAAACGATTTTAAATCAACTATCAATGATAATACTTACTCTTATGTCAATAGAAATTGATGTTAAATGTAAATATAAGAATTAAACTTCCTCTCTAGTGTAATTACGGGCGCATGGTTGCAGTTTGTGTGACAGGCATTTCTTTGATGACGCGCTACCGCGCGTCATCAGAAATGTAAACTGTAATGGAATTGGAAGAACTGTCAACTGTCACAGAGTTTGGAGTCGATAGACAATTTGTGTGATAAACTGAACATACAGTTGATAGATGTGTCACAAAGAGAGTTAGAAGTTGACAACCTTGAATTAAAGGACAATTTAGTGAAGGCATGAACACTGTGCAGTTAAATGTCAAAAATGTTTTGGGGCATATATGGGGAATTATCTAGCTTTTCCAATCGTTTCAGAAATACAGCCTTGTATTATTATCAGCATATAACAATGATTTGTGGCTGTGAGAGCCTGATGTTAAGCTGAACACACAGGTGATGACTTCAAAGGTGAAGGATATTCTATTCATACCCTTTTGTCAGCATTGTGGTACCAAGAATAACTATGCATATGTGTATCAGCTGTTGTTTAAGAATGCTGCTTTACCCTTCAGTAGCTTTCTTGTCAATGCCAAAGCGGTGTCTCCTGATTGAGTTTTAAGCACAAACAAAATTTCAAGAAAATGGTAATTTTGGAATGGGGAGGGGGAGGGGGTCAATAACAATCCAAAAGTGTTTTTGAATTTTGGATTTTTGTTTTTGTTTTTTGTTTGTAAATCCTAAGTCATGATACTGTGGATCCCTGGTTTTTAACGAATTGTTCAATTTGTGTACTGGTCAGTTGATCCACGCATTACTTTTGACTACTATGCAAGTCAATGGGGCCGGATTGCAATGGAAATTCACATTTTCAACTTTTTCCCCGAAACCGTCAGCCAGATTCACTTGAAACTTGGTGGAGATGTAGGGGCACACTGACTTCAAACTTGATTCAATGTAGCAGGGGTGGGTCTCTACCAAGCTTGTTCAAATGGCCAGGTTCCAGTGATTTTAGGATTTTTAATGATTTTTTGTTGTTGTTTTGGGCAAATCCAAAAAAATCTCCGGAATTGCTCACCCAATGGCGTGATATCACACAGAACACTCCTAGGGACTCCTAGTTCTTAATTTGTTCACCACGTGATGCTTCAATTTTTAGCTCAGCTGACTTGTCAGTCCGCTGAAAATTGTCACATTTGTGTCATGCATGTCTCCAAAAGTACTTGAGGTACAACCATGAAACTTGGTGGAAACATCTGTTAATATATGAAGGCTTGCACCTGGGGTTTTGTTTATTTCTTGGATTAATCATACAGTCCAAATTAACCATTCATTAACTTGGGGGAAATGTTTATTTGATGTTAGACTTGTAACATTTGTCTGGCATGAATCTCAAAAAGTATTTGAGTTTCAACCATGAAACTTTGTGGAGACATCTATTAATATATGAAGGCGTGCACCTGGAGTTTTGTTTCAGTCTTGGATTAATTATCTGGTGTTAATTAATTGTTAATTAACTTAGGGAAAACCTTGATTCGATGTTAGACGTGGCACATTTGTGTCGCATGTATCTCAAAAAGTATTGGAGGTTCAACTGTGAAACTTGTGGAAACATGTATCAGTATATGAAAGTGTCCACCTTGGGTTTGTTTCTGTCTTGGATTAATTATCTTGTGTTAATTAATCATTAATTAACTCAGGGAAAATGTTGATTTGATTTTTGGCTTGTCAGATTGGTGTCACATGTCTCTGAAAAGGTATTTTAGGTACACCTATGAAACTAGGTCAAAACATAAATTAAAATCATGAAGATGTGCACCTGGGGTTTTGCTTGCCTCTTGGATTCATTATCCCATGTTAATTAATCATTAATTAATGGAAATGATAATTTGAGGTTGGGCTTGTTAGATTTCTGTCATGCATATCTCAAGAAGTTTTTTATAGACAGCTATACAACCTGATAGAATGATTAATCAATATATGCCATGTGTAGCTCATAAAATATTTCAGGTATAGCCATGAAGTTTGATAGGCATATCATTCAATAAATGTAAGTGGGTGTTCTATTTTGATTTTATGTGTATTGGTACTACTGCCTAGTCTACACAGTATATTAAACATACATGTTCTTTAACTATCGAACGTGAAGTTAGAATGTATAGAAGAAGTCAATAGCTTTCCATCCCAAATGCTGGCAGTGTGCTGAGGAATGCTGTTGCCTAGAAAAAAAACCACATAAATTTGAGCGATCAGTGATTTGGGAAATCAGAAACAACAGCTGTAATTGAAGTTCAGACTGATTTACATGTTATGGGGAATATTATATTTTCAAAAACAATTTCGAAGATGCAAGTTTCATGTGAGTTATTATTATCCATCTGAAGATTTCACAATATGTTTAAAGTCATACACCAGTTATATGCTATTCCTTCCAATGCTGATGGGGGCAGTGGCAGCTGGGGGCATCTGTGTCCTTTGGACACTTTTTTAGTTAACCCTGATATCTGCAAAATGCCTTGATGGACATACCCTTTTGTCTGACTTTGAAGAGCAATGTGTTGGTAGTTTTAAGTGCGAGGTGAACAGGGGCGATGGGGAGGCATTGCAGTGATTGCGTGCAATCATAGTGCGCTAGTTTTACCATGGTATTCACACTCTTAATAATATACACATGTACTTCTGCCATGCCGCTCATGTTTTGTTCCATTTTTATTCTGTTTTAATATTGCTGTCACCAAAATAACAGCTTTCCCAGGAAAATTTGATGCAATTACACCAACCACCCCCACAGGTATATCCTATTCAGCTGAAAGTTTGGTGTTTCTTTTCCTCTGTGTCACGTGTCAGGGGCTATATGCTGAGGTTGCAGAACTTGATATCCAAAGCCAGCTCTTGGAATTGGGCCATTGTCACTTGTTTTACAGAACCACCAGGCAGCCACATCAGCTAATTTGTCTTTTTTTTTTTTTTAACTCAGCTGACTTGTCAGTCGCCGAGCTTATCTTACAGTCCTTCGCCCGTCTTTGTCCGTCATCAACAATCGACTTCTTCTCCAAAACCGTCAGCCAGATTCACCTCAAACTTGGTGGCAATGTACCTTGGGTAGATCTCTACCAAGCTTGTTCAATTGGTCACGCTGCAGTGATTTTTGGATTTTTATGATTTTTTGGTTCATTTTTGGGGCAAAGATTAAAAAATCATCTTCTTTGAAACCGCTCACCCAATTGCTTTGATATCGCACAGGTACACTCCTAGGGACTCTTAGTTCTGAATTGCTCACCAGGTGATGCTGCGATTTTTTTCTAATTTTTGTGAGTGTCATTGCTATTTTTGACTTTTTCTCCAGAACCATCACTCAGATTAAGCTGAAACTTGGTTGATATGTTCCTTGTGGAAGGGTCAAACAAAACGGTTCACTAGGAGGCAATGTTGTGGATTCCTGGTTTTTCACGATTTTTAAATTCGGGTAGTTTACGGTAAATGCACCTTTCGTATTGATTACTATGTAAGTCAATGGGCATTCTAGTGCTAATTCACAGTTTTGACTTCTCTTAAACTGTCGTTCAGATTGACTTTAAACTTGGTGGCGGTGTACAGTTACGCTCGCATTCAAGTTAAACGCCAAATGCACCAACGTTTCCCATACGTTTCCCAAACACTTTCAGTGAAAGTCAAACGTTTTGCAAATGCGTAGCAAACCTTTTGCAAACACTTTCCAAATGCCTTACAAACACTTTGCCAAACGCTTTCAAACACTTATCCAAATGCTTTCAAACACTTTGCCGAACGCGTTTGGTGAAAGCCAAACGTTTTCAAACACTTTTCCAAATGCTTTCAAATACTTTACACTTTGCGCCAAACATATGTGATCCATGTACATGTACACTTGGTAATCTAATTCTAATGACAAGAATATTTTTTAACAAGTGTCTAAAAAGCTTATCAGCACCTAAAAATCTCAACAACATGTGCATGCCTTTATTTATGGATAAGCCAAAAAGCTCTACTATGTATATTTCACAGTAAAGATGAAATTATGCTTTTTCAAAAAAATCAGTTCTATCATTTGCCACTGCATTTTCATACAGACTATTTGGATTTTCAGGGATGCAAACTTCACTAATCTGGGCTCCACAAATCAAATTCCGCTTTATATCTGATTCAAATTAACATGAAATGAAGAAAAGAAAAAATGAGTCAGTGACAAATAATTCCTGGAAATATGTATTTGTCACCTTTACCTGCTAATATTTATATTGTTACTGGTAATCAACAATATTATGACATGGTCATACCTAATTAAGGAAGAAAATAAGTATAGGTAGAAGAAAACAAATAATATGCCTAAATTAACAGGTTTAACACTTCATTTATTATAAAGTTACAGATCTTTCAGTAGCAAGTATACCCAGTCACTATCATACTTTTTCTGAAAGTAAAGTTCTTGAAAAAGGCTAACTTTTAAAATTTCGAATGGAAATACAGAAGCAGCTCAACTCAAGTGTTGTTTGGCTTACTAAGCCAAGCAGTTGAATTAGCTCCAGTGGAGAAACCCAGGCGATACTCCATTGTTCCTTGGAGTAATTGTATATATTTTAATTGAAAATTAGAAACTATTTCGGAGTAAATTTATATGCAATATCATGATCAGATCATGAATCATGATCTGATCGTGATATTGCCCATGGATTTACTCCGAAACAGTTTTTGAAAGATGAAGTATAATTCATGACATCTTAAATGAAGAATTAAGTCTTTAAATAATTTTAGTTGAATTAGACACTTGGGTAAACGTATTTGGATCATATTTTATATAAATATATACAACCTATAATGAGGAATAAGTGCACATTTACATGTAGGTACATCATATATTGCTGGACCTGTTGAAAATACGTTTGGAGATTCTTCTTCATTTAAATGGAAGTGTTTGAAATGCATAGTGTTTGAATGTGTTTGTGAAAGTGTTTGAAATCATCCGGGTAATTGTTCAACGCATTTGGGATGTGTTTGAACGCATTTGGAGAAGTGTTCGGTAGCTTTGTGAAAGTGTTCGAATGTTTTTTAAGAGTGTTTGAGATTTTTCCCAAACGCTTTCCAAACACTTTCCAAACACATTCCAAATGTTATCAAACACAAGCCAAACACCAGCAAAACACGAAAAAAGCATTTGGCTGTTAACTTTTAGTCGGGCGTAACTATACTTTGGATGGGTCTCTAGCAGATTTGTTCAAGTGTATACGCTCCATTGATTTTTGTATTTTTTTATGAATATCTTTGTTTGGCGGGGGGGGGGGCAAACCTTAAAAAATTGCAAGGGTATATGTACATGTCAGTGAGCACAGGACTGTCACAGTTCTCTGGTTTGTTTTTGTCTGGCTTTGTTTTTTTTTGGGGGGGGGGGGGAAGGAGCAACTTGTTGATTCCGCAGCATACTTGGTCCTACTGAGATAACGTTGGCAGTAGATGTAGCTTTTTTTTCTGTTTGACCCAGTGACATTTGTATAAAGTTTGTAGTTGTATGAGCTTTAAAAGCTGATGTATTGGGTGCCAGGGTTGGCAGTTGATTGGTTCCTTGGCACTGAGGAAGCAGAAGCTAGTCTAGCTGCCTGAGTGAGGATATTGACAAGGGGTGTATGTTACTTCAGCATATCAAGTATTATTTTGATGCTTAATAAGTTGACTGGAAACCAGTTCCAGATGTTCCTGTATAACTAATCATTTGCGGAGAATTGTGATAATTTCCTATTCAGATTCACTGGCCTGAGGGAGCAAAGGATCGGTGATTTTTGCATTGCATGTTAACTCTTTCAATACCAAATTTTTGACTGAGTCAAATAAATAAATGTGACGTGCCCAATGCACGCCGAGAAAAGCTGTTGACCTGGGATATTCCCTCTGGACCTTACAGGGATACTAGTACTTGAATGAAAGGTCTTTTTACGAGAAATAGGAATCTGGGATCCTAATGATAATTCAGGCTAGTTTGACTTAGGTAGATCGACTTTAGTTGCGATTGGCACTGAAAGAGTTAAGTCTTCATGGAGTTTCCACAGTGGAAGCTGTGGCATGACTTAGGCCACGCACAAACCACTGATCAATAAACCAGGCATGTTAGCACTGGAACGGAAGCTCTTCATGTGACCACGCATGAAAGATGTGGTACTGGCATGGAATGAGTCACAGTGTATATTGTGGTCCTATTGGCCTGGTCAGAAACAGTGCATGGAGCTGTCCGGTGCTACTTGACATCCGGCTCCTACCTTCACAGAGATGTCCGCTGCTATATCAACCAATTTCCACCCTGAACTCTTTAGTAAGGCACTTTGATATTGCTCACTGATGAGCTTAAAACACTAGTAATGTAGAGGTACTGTCCCGATGTGCTTTACAAACAAGTTTGGCTCTCGTGTCTGGGAACTGATGTTGCGTGCATACGAGAAGCCTGCGGCATCCTCACCGCTGGAAGAATGGTGGTTGAGAGTGGGTAGCCGCAGTATGAAGGCAGTCATCTATGTATTTGCCTCCCACTAATATTGGACTTACGGTATAATACAAGGGTCACTTGTCATACCATTGTTGTTTCTTGTTTCAGCAAAGAAACAGAAACACAACATGACACACGTGGAGATTTGGCTGGGAGACGGCGAGAAGACGATCGCATCCCGCTGGAATAAAGGGCATGTACAGATATTCAACAGTTACCGCTTTGAACCCAAGGCCTACCACTCAGAAAAATACATCTTCAAGTCCATTGACACTTGGTTACAAGGTATATGTAAGAGGTAGGTGGAAAGTTTAGTTTAACCCTTGCTGGTCAGATGAAGACCAACTTGGCATTTTTACAGCTGCTGCAAATGAAGTTTGGGAGGTATACTGTTTTCAGCGTAATGGCTGACTGTCCGTCTGTCCGCAGTTCACATTTTCAGAACCATCAGCTAGGTTCACTTGAAACTTGATGGGATGTACCTTATGTGGGTATCTACCAATTTTGTTCAAATGGACAAGGTCTAATGATTTTTGTATTTTTCATTAATTTATTTGTTCATTTTTTGGCAAAATATGCAAAAATCTTCTCCAAAACTGCCAAGCCAATTGCTTTGGAATTGCATGGTTACACTTCTAGGGACCCCTATACCTAAATATGTTCCACAGTTGGTGCTGAGATTTTTTTTTTTTTTTCAACAAATTTTTGTGTGTTAAGGAGGCTCATTTTGGCTTCTTCTCCAGAACAGTCACAGAAATTGTTCAGAAACTTCATGGACTGTGGGCAGGGTAAACAAATTTGTTCGCTATGTAATGATACTCTGGATCTCTGATTTTTACCTCAGCTGACTTGTCAGCTGAGGTTTTTTGAGGGTCCGTCGTCCGTCCGTCATCCGTCGTCCGTCCGTCGTCCACAATTCACATTTTCAACTTCTTCTCACAAACCATCACCCCAGATTCACTTCAAACTTGGTGGAGATGTGCCTTGGGTGGGTCTCTACCAAGTTTGTTCAAATGGTCACGGTCCAGTGATTTTTGGATTTTTAATGAATTTTTTTGTTCTTTTTTGGGTAAATCTTAAAAAATCTTCTTCTCCGAAAAACGCTCACCCAATTGCTTTGATATCACACAGGAACACTCCCTGGGACTCCTAGTTCTTAATTTGTCCACCAGGTGGCGCTGCAATTTTTTCCTAATTTTTTATGAATTTTTGTGTGTTATAGCTATTTTCGACTTCTTCTCCAGAACCATCACTCAGATTAAGCTGAAACATGGTGGATATGTTCCTTGTAGAAGGGTCAAACAAACTTGTTCACTATATGGGAATGCTGCAGATTCCTGATTTTTAACGATTTTTTCAATTTGGGTACTTATCGGTCAATGCAGCTTTCCTATTGATTACTATGGAAGTCAATGGGCATTCTAATGCTAATTCACATTTTGGACTTCTTCTCCAAAACCGTCATCCAGATTAACTTCAAACTTGGTGGTAATGTACTTTGGGTGGGTTTCTACCAATTTTGTTCACTTGGTCATGCTCCAGTGATTTTTGGATTTTTAATGAATTTTTTTGTTGTTTTTTTTTTTGGCAAATCTTAAGAAATCTTCTTTCCCCAAACTGCTTACCCAAATGCTTTGATATCACACAGGAAGACATCTAGGGACTCCTTGTTGTTAATTTGTTCGCCAGGTGGCACTGCAGTTTTTTTCTATTTTTTTTTTTTTTTTTGAATTTTGTGTGTTATAGATATTTTCGACTTCTTCTCCATAACCGTCACTCAGATTAAGCTTACACGTGGTGGATATGTTCCTGATGGAAGGGCCAAACAAAGTTGTTCACTGTGTGGGAATGCTGCGGATTCCTGATTTTTAATGATTTTTTTCAAATCGGCTCCTTTGGGGTAAATGCACCTTTCCTATTGATTACCATGTAAGTCAATGGGCATTCTAATGCTAATTTACATTTTCGACTTCTTCTCCAAATCCATCATCCAGATTTACTTCAAACTTGGTGGCAATGTACCTTGGGTGGGTGTCTACCAGGTTTGTTCCAATGGTCATGTTCCAATGAATTTGGATTTTTTTATGATTTTTTTTTCAAAAATCTCTACAAAAGTTTTAATAGGAAAACTTAACATGGGAATTTCTTGTAATGGTCATAACTTTAATAATATTGACCAGATTAACTTCAAACGTGGTGGTGATGTGCCTTGGGTGGATCTCTACCAAGTGTGTTCAAATGGTCACGCTCTATTGATTTTTGGATTTTTTATGAATTTTTTTGTTTTTGGGGGGGCAAACCTTCAAAATTCTTCTCCTCTGAAACCGCTCACCCAATTGCTTTGATATCGTACATAGACACTCCCGGGGACACCCAGTTCCCAATTTGTTCACCAGGTGGCACTGCAATTTTTTTAATGAATTTTTTGTATGGTTTTGCTATTTTTCACTTGTTGTCAGAACCATCCCTCAGATTAAGCTGAAATGTTATGGATATATTGTTGTGGAAGGGTCAAACAGTTGTTTACTAGGTGGCACTGCTTTGGATTCCTGATTTTTAAGGATTTTCAATTCGGGTACTTATCGTTCAATGCAGCTTTCCTATTGATTACTATGTAAGTCAATGGGCATTCTAATGCTAATTCACAGGACAACTGAAACGAAATTTACTGTTTACTTGATAACTTGAGATCTGTTTTGAGTTAGCTACACATGTTAATTATTCTGTATGAAGGTCATGCTGAGACAGTACATGAATGACCTTAACCTCGTTTGTGGGGTCACAGTGCAACATACATGAATTTTACTCTTCATTATAACTTGAGAATTACATGAACTTTGATGTTGCACATGTAGGCGTTCTTCTATAAAGGTCAGACTTACTCAGAACATGGTGTCCTTGATCCTTTCCCAAGTTCATAGAGCTGCAAGTGTGATGAATGTCAAGATCAGCTGAGGCACGGGCTGTTCACACAGCCCTCTTGTTAATGGATTTTTTTAATTTGGGTACTTGTCTGTTAATGCATGCATTCCTATTGATTACAATGTAAGTCAATAGGGATCACAATGGAAATTCACATTTTCATCCTCTCCAAAACTGTTGATCAGGTTCACTTCAACCTGGGTGGGAATGTACCATAGTTGGATTTCTACCAAGTTTGTTCAAATAGTCACATTCCATTGAATTTTAGATTTTTTAAAAGCATTTTTTGTCCATTTTTTTGGGCAAAATCATGAAAAAGAAAGAAAATCTCCAAAATGGCAAAACCAACTGCTTTAAAATTGCACTGGGACACTTCTGGAGACCCCAAGACCTTAATTTGTTCAACAGGTGGTCCTGCAATTTTTTTCCTATTTTTTGCCTCAGTCTGTTCGTCAACAATTCACATTTTCAACTTCTCAAAAACTGTTAGCTAGATTCACCAGAAACTTGGTGGGGATGTATGTACCTTGGGTGGGTCTCTACCAAGGTTATTCAAATGGTTGGGCTCCAATGATTTTTGGATTTTTAACTGTTTCCAGTCTGGGCTATTTCATTGGCTTACATTTATGTAGCTTGTGTCTGGGAATTTTGGGCAATATTCCAAATATTGAACCCAATTTATTCTGTATCTATTATATAACTCATGAATATGAACATATATGCATTTTACCATTACAGGAATATTATACAGAACAAATTTTATGATGCATGGAGCCCTGGTGGTGCCACTGGTGGTTTTCAATGGAACTAACATTATATATGTAAAAACACATTAAATTCAGTGTTATGATCATAAAAAAGATGCAGCTTTGAAACTTGCAACAACAATGGTCAATGGTCAACTTTTGCGAAAATTTGGATGACCTTGACCTATTTCTAGCTCAGCTGACTCGTCAGTCAGGTATGTGGTCAGTCTGCTGTCATAAGCGGGGCCAATTATGGCCGCTAAATGCCGCCAAGTACCGCAGACTACTGCAAAGTACCTCAACACAGATTGGGGAGCATCTAATATTATTACCCTGGACACATAAAGTGCCAGAGGGTATTGTCGTCCCCTGTGTCATCTGTCAGTCCGTCCATCTGTCTTGTCAAGGTTACCATGATATCTCAAATGATATCTCAAAAGATATTCACCACAACTGTACCAAATTTGGGTCACAGAAGGACCTTATAATGGACCAGGTTCCTATTTAAAACCAGCTTCTTTTGATTAATTTATACCTTTTTATGAAAGTTTTAATGTATTTATTTGAAAGCCATCTGAGTAGCATCAACCCTGACAATGTTACCGTGATTTCTGGAAAAATATTGACCACAGCTTTACCAAATTTTTGTCAGAGATGTATCTTATGATGGACCAGATTTCTTTTAAAAACCAGCATCCTCTGAGTATTTTTAAACATTTTATGAGACCTTTAATATATTTATTTGAAAGCCGTCTGAGTGGCGTCAACCCTGACAACGTTACCCCAATATCTCAAAAAATATTGACTACAGCTTTACCAAATTTTTGTGAGAGATGCATCTTATGATGGACCAGGTTCCTATTTAAAACCAGCTTCCTCTTTGTATTTATAAATTTTTATTAAACTTTGAAGTATTTATCTTTAAGGCCTTCTCAATGGTCCACAAGGGGGCAACATTGCCATAATATCTCAACAAGGTTCCAAAGCAGCTTCACCAATTTTTTTTCAGCAATACACATTATAGTGGAGCACACTGCTATTGAGAACCAGCTTCCTCTTATTATTTTAAAACTTGTTATGAAACTTTTGAAGTATTTATTTGATGGTCGTCTGAGTGACACAGAGTACAGTGGTTTCTGTCACCAGAACTTGCCCCAAGGACACACACAAAAGTGCTGATTCATTTCCTTGACAACAATATGAAAATTGTATGTAAAGTATTCTGCTACAAAGTCTCAAAAAAAATTGCAGAATTGAGGAAAAAAAGATTGTGGGCGCTAAGGTTAATCCGTTCTCTGAATGCTATTTTTGTCATAATGCTTTTCTTATGGAGCCAATAAAACAGTTACGAATGATGTTCATGATACTATTTCAGTACAACAATGGTGCCTATCCACTCCAGCATTCTATTTCATACAAAAAATTATCACTCAATTAAAAAAGTATGTAATTGTAATAAGCATGATATCTCAGTTGCAAATATTTTGCATGTAAGGATGAACATTAATATCTTTGTTCACTGTGTACTGTATATGAACATTGGAAATAATATAGATCACAGATATCTGAGAACAGTGTTCAAAGATGCACACTTTTTACTAAATAGCATTTGTAACATAGCCTTATTAATTCACAAAGCTAGCCAAAGATAGATGCTTCCCCTTTTCAAAATATTTCTCCAATTTCCTATTTTGTTTGGCAATGTAATGTTCTGTTTCTAAATATTGACGAAATAATTTTTTACGTTTTCTGATGGAAGGAAGCTGTTTTTCTATTTTATCTCTCCAAGTGATTTGTTTACCTATACAAAAAGAAAATTGGAAAGAGATTGTGGGCATGTTTATAGGATTTCTTCCCGTCTCAAATTTATTACACTTACAGTTTCCTCATGTAACCAGGTTTTTTTATGTTTTGGAGAAATCTTTGGGTTACTGGACATATCTAAAGCAAATAATGAAATGTTTCTTTTTCTGCTCCACTGAAGGAACACGTTTCTGTGTCACAGATTCCTATTGTGAACAGAATTCAGGATAGTTTATTGGACCAACTTGAAGATACTTGTACAAGTACATACATATTGCAAAATAAATGAAGAAAAAACTATTGGGCAAGAGACACATGTTAAGATCTTAAGAAGATAATAGAAACATGCGTGTAGTTATGTTTGACATAACGGAATAGGTAGTTGTATTACACTAAAAGTTAACGGTAATGTTAAGTACAAAACTGTCAAAAAGAAGGAATAATTTAAAACTTATCCTGAGGATCTTCCATACAGGGCTAATACCGTTTTTACTACTGAAGATGCATATTTAGTTAGTTTAACCAGTTTTAATAAATTTCTTGATATAAAAATTGGTTCCATGTGTCCATTATAATTACTATGATTTAAGATTTGCACAGTCTTTTTTAGCTCAGCTCACTTCTCAGTAGCTGAGCTTATCTTATGGTTCTTCGTCCGGCGTCCATCGTCCTTAACAATCTACTTCTTCTCCAAAACCGTCAGCCAGATTCACTTCAAACCTGGCAACAATGTATTGTAGGTGGGTCTCCACCAAGTTTGTTCAGTTGGTCATTCTCCAGTGATTTTTGTATGATATTTTTGTTCTCTTTTGGGACAAATCTTAAAAAATCTTTTTCTCTGATATCACTCACCCAATCGCTTTGATATCACACAGGAACACTCCTAGGGACTCCTAGTTCTAAATTTGGTCACCATGTGGTGCTGCAAATTTTTACAAATTTTTTATGATATCTTGTGTGTTTTGGCTATTTTTGACTTCTTCTCCAGAACTGTCACTCAGATTAAGCTGAAATTTGGTGGATGTGTCCCTTGTGGAGCGGTCAAACAAAATTGTTCACTTAGAAGGCCATACTGCTGATTCCTTATTTTTAACGATTTTTTTCAATTCAGTTACTTGTCAGTAAATACACCTTCCCTATTGATTACTATGTAAGTCAATGGGTATTCTAATACTAATTGACATTTTTTTAGTTCTTCTGCGAAACAGTAATTCAGATTGACTTCAAACTTGGCAGCAATGTATGTTGGGTGGGTCTCTAGCAGATTTGTTCAAATGGTCACGCTTCATTGATTTTGGGATTTTTAATAATTTTTAGCTCATCTGATAAGTCAGCTGAGCTTTTTTGGAGGGTAGGTCATCCGTTGTCCGTCCACAATTCACATTTTCGACTTCTCAAAAACCGTCAGCCAGATTCACTTCAAACCTGGTGGCAATATACCTTGGGTGGGTCTTGACTAAGTTTGTTCAGTTGGTCATGCTCTAGTGATTTTTGGATTTTTTATAATTTTGTTAAGCTTTTTGGGGGCAAATCGTAAAAAATCTTCACTGAAACCACTCACTTGATTGCTTTGAAATTACACAGGAACACTTCTAGGGACTCCTAGTTCTGAATTTGTTCACTGGATAGTGCTGCTTTTTTTTCTTTTTCTTTTTTTTTTTGTATTATTTTTTTTGTGCTTTTGTTATTTTCAACTTCTTTCCCAGAACCATCCCTGAGATTGAGCTGAAACTTGGTTGATATGTTACTTGTGAAAGGGTCAAAGAAAGTTGTTCACTAGATGGCACTTCTGTGGATCTCAATTTTTATTGATGATTTTTTCAATTTGGGCATTTATCGGTAAATGCACCTTTCCTATTGATTACCATGTCAAAGTTGGTGGGGATGTATCTTCGATAAGTGTCTACATATTTTGTCCTATCCCAAGTTCACAGAACCTCAAATATGATAAATCTCTTGGTCAGATGAGCAGTGGCTGTTCACCAAGCCCTCTTGTTTAAATGTTGGACCTAAAATTGAAATATTCTAAACATCTATTTACATGTATATGAGACCATTCTAATTTGTCAAAAGCCTAACCAAGTCTTTGTCTGCTAATAATGCTTGTATATTGTCTTATAGAAATTTCTATAATATCCAGAATTTTTTTAATGTTTTTTCCAATGTATCTATTCTTTTTTAAAATCCTGTCTGGTCCTTATGAATTAAATGTGGTATTTTTTTCAATTGTAGCTCCCTCTCTTGCTATTCTTTTTTAATCTGTTTGTTCAAAGCAATGATATTGGCCGCCATTTTTTTAAAATACAGAATCTCCTTATTTTGTTTTGGCAATAGAGTAATATGATACTATGACGTTGTAAGGTAGAAACCAGTCTCAAAACTTTCATGAACAGCATTTATAAAGAATGTTTTATATCTGCCGGTAGTGTCTTATAAAACTCAATTAGCAGATCATCTGGCCGAGGTGTCTTATTATTAGGCATAGCCATAATAGCTTTAGTGATTTCTTATTCTCTCAGCAAACTGAGACTTCTGTTGGATGTCATCCAATTTGTTATTTCCATCTGGCAAAAATATTTTTAAATCACTTTTGTTTGCATGCCAGAGAAGGTTTGAAGTGCATAGGTCTTTGTAAAACAAATTTCTGTTCTGATGTAGTATTTCTTTTGGGTCTGTTGCAGTTTGGTTGTCTTGTGTTTTTAACTTACTGATAACTTTACTCTGTTATAGTTTAAGGTTAAAAAAATAGCAAGTATTTTTTTTTTCACTCTGCTTATACCATATTGCGTGACTTTTAATTATAGCACCTCTTGTTTTTTCTTCAATTATTGTCTTGCCAGCATAAGCTGTTGGCGAGACTTAGAGGTCACTTTCCATCCGTCCGTCCGTCTGTCTGTCCATCCGTCAACAAAAACCTTCGGAGTGGCTTGAATTACGCTGGCGAGACATTCATGCCCCCCGGCATGACTCTGATATTTTCTAGTTTTTTCTCCTTTGGTACACCGAGTCATCACTGTTTCTTAAATTTAAATTTGTTCCTGTATCCTAAGCATCATCACTGTTAATTTGGTAGATTTGCATATGAAGTACACATAGGTATGTTTTTATTTTCTAAGATTTCACCAGCATAAAGTATGACATTGATCACATGAAATTAATGAATAATTTCCACTAAAAAGGTCAAATGTTGGTTATGTAAACAGAGTAAATTTTATGTTGTAGCTTCTGCCCAATTCATCCATGGAGGACCCGAGCAGAACGTTTCAAGCCCAGCAAGAAGTCAGTGTTTGCCGTCCAAGACCAGCCACAGCAGAAGGATCAGCCCGCTGAGGGAAGTGATGAAGACAAAGGACCACAAACTGTTGCAGCAGGCCAGAACGCCCTTACAGCAGATGCCAATGATGAACTCCGCTACAATGAGAACGTTTTCAACTTTGTTCACCAGGAGCAGCAAGCAAAAGCACCACCTGGTGGTGGTACAGAACGGAATAATTGCCCAGTTGCTGCTGAGTTTGGTAACCCATGGGAGGAGCAGACAGCTGCATTAGCCAGGGAGGAAATACCCGAGCCGAGTTTGGTATCACAGGATACGTTTGATGAGATGTCTCGGTCTTTCGATCAGGACTGGCTGGAAAATTCTGAGGAAGATGACTTTGAGTCTGTCCGACCTTCATCTGCCTGGCAGCTGGCCTTAGGAGAACAAGACGAAGAAACTGCCAGTGTATCACAAATTTCTCTACGACCAGATGAAGAGGATGGTCAGTCAATATCATCCAGCATGCTGCCACTAGGGGACGATGACACCAGACTGCTGGAGACACTCTGCTCTGAGGTGGATCAGTTGACCGTGAAAGACACGAAAACTTCTCAGGAGAAATCCGATGTGCCTCCTTCAAGGTGTGGGAATCGACTTTTGTCTCCCATAAAGAAGGTACAAGTGGACGCACAAGAGATGTTTACAAACATTGGAAAGGTTAAAGACTCAAAAAGTACCAGAACAGGTAGATTGATACCTAGGTCTGCAAACTTTCTTCAGCAGTCCCAAAGGCCGCGGCCACGGCTGGCTTCTGGTCGTCCCAAGCCTTTGGCTTCCCAAGCACCCAAGACAGGACCTCAAGTGCTGCCTAGTCTTCAACTGAAGCCTATGAAGTTAGAAAAAAGATACAAAACGTACGTAATGAATTCTCAATCAGGCCAGTGGACTGAGAAGCTGCAGCAACAGGGACAAACACAATGTGACCAGCCAGGGTTTGACATTGACAGTTTCATGTTTGGCCAGCAGGGGGCAGCAGCTGAAGGAAATCAGAAAGAGGGCAGAGCTGCAGATAATCAATCTGAAAATAAAGGTGCCAATTGAGGAAGGGCCTAGGTTTCTAATCTCATAATTTTTCTCTCTTTTGGTAAGATATTCTCCCTGATTAACACCCAGGGTGCCCACCAAAGTTAAGCAACTTGGACATCAAGTTTAGACCCAAATATTGAACATTGTGAGTCTTAAATTGGTTCAATGATGATATAGCTATTGTTGGAATTAAACATCAAGTTAGAAATTTTAACAGTAAATAAACAAAGGTGGGAGCTTAAAAGAGAAGTGAAGCTTATTAGGAAAAATGCATGATCAGCAGTACTAATGAGAGGTCAGGAGATAAGAGACCAGGGCCCTAATGTTATGTTTCAGTGTTGGCTGACATCGTTATATGTTATCAAAGTCTTTGTATTTTGGCATTTTGTTGATTGTTGCCAGTTTTACTTACACTCACATTCCGTCCAAATCAAGACAATGTATTTCATGTAATGGACATTAATGAAAGAGCTTTTGATTTCCACAATTTGTGCATGTTAAATAGTGCCAAAATATCAGGATTGCAAGGTGAAATGTGTATTTTTACTGATTCCCAGAACCAGTTTATATATATATATATGTATATATATCTTACTGCTACTTTGTGAGTGACAAGTGGACTAAAGAATATGCATGTAATTGATCCTTGAAATCATGGGACTTATGAACAAATTACACAAAACATATAACTCCTTCAGGTATATATATATATATATATATATATATATATATATATATATATATATATATATATATATATATATATATATATATATATATATATACATATATATACATATATATACACATATATACATCATATATATATATATATACATACATACATACATACATACATACATACATACATATACACATACACACATACGTGTATAATGAAATACTTTTTGAGTTTCATTGATATACTTACCACACGTGTAAAATACACTAAAAACGTGAATATTTCAGTCAGCCCAGACAATTAGGTTGGATATAACCTTTACTTAACCAATACCAAATTAATGACATTGGTCGCAGTCCAGCCATCACAATTTTTGGTGCCATCATGTGCGTGAGTATGGTCTGTCTTGGCATAAGAATGTTAATGATTATCAACTGTGATAATTTTCATGAATATTACAATTATTTTTGCACTCCAAACAGCAATACCCGTCTGTAACTCACAATTTTTTTTTGTTTATCAGAGTAGACCTGCCCGTGGAACAACTTTTCTCATTAAATTGTGGAACATTCACTGTTCGCAGATGGGCCAGGCATTGTTTACATTTTCTGTGTACCTGTGATATATTATGTCAGACTGTCAGGCCCACCTGTGACCAAACAGTAACATTTGCTACTCCTGCCACTGGATGATCTATTTTTAGGCATGATGTTACTATTTATGGAGCAGCCCGGTGTACAGTTTGTAAGCTTCTCCTTGCACTGAGCCGAGGTTGGCATGCATTGTCCTGAATATCAGACAGGGGCAAGGGCTCCCGTATTCTCAGATTTATTTTGATTCAGTTGGCATGAACACTGGTGTAGTATAGCTGACCATACAGAGAATTTTTGGTCATAGTCACTGGCTGTACCCTTTTCTTAGGCCTAAGTTCACTAATGTTACAGGATGAATCATCTTGAAGTGGTATTAAAAATACCTGGCTGGTCCTGCTGAACATTTTTATCATGAACCAAATTCCAAATTGGCCATTACACTTTAAAAAAGCTAGACTGTTCCTTTTGGGGCTCTGTTTGTAGCATAATCTGAGCATATAAACTAACATGTTGCCATGGATACAGTGGTGTCCTTTAAAAACACACATGGTGAGGTTGTAACTTTTTACCCTTGTGTCCAGTTTGTTGATTATATCACTCTCGTGCAAACAGTGTGAAAGAACTGAGAAATGAAAAAAAAAAAAAAAAATAATAAGTAAAAAATAAAAAAAAATAAATAGAAAAATAAACAACAAACAAACAACTTATCAACTTGGCAACAACACCTGGCATGTTTGCAATTTGATGTAAAATGTCACAGCACCAAGTTAACTCATTCCACACCAGTCCCTGATTTTTCTGTATATTCACCTAGATTTAAGAGGACAGTTGCATATTAAAATTCTTCATGAAAAGAGCTTTCATTCAAGTACCAACATGCCTATAGTCTTAAGTCAGTGGTTCTGGCACTGCCTGGCAAGTCAAACAGTAACAGTCGCTAGGGCAGCTGCATTATGCCTTGCCAGGCAGTGCCAGAACCACTGACCAAGGTCTCTGACGACAATATGGAATGAGTTAAGCCTCTCTGATAATGAGCTCTCGATGATTCCCCAGTGTTTCTTCGGTACATGTGTCTATATTTTAATCAGATTTGTCAGTTTCTGATTGGTTGATTTTCCTCAGTATTCACCTTAATGTTGCAGATGTCAGTTTGATGTTCTGATTGCATGGTTCAAAGGGTCAAAATGGGAGGTGTATATTCATTAGCTGTCAAAATAGGTGGCCCAGTGACTGGGTGATGGAGACAGTCTGCTACCATGGTGCTGTCCACAGATGGCTGTCACCAACATGTGTGGAAACAAAGAAGACAATATTCCAAACATCTGACAAATGCTCCCGTCAGTGTGTGTTTGGAGAACACGGCTATGTCTTTTGAAAAATGTCAAATATACCCCCCAACAAATTAGGTTTGATGAGGGGATGTTGTTTTTTACTTGTCCAACAAACCATAGCACAATGCTTTGGAACAAAATATCCTGGGGCAGTGGCAACCACCCCAAATTTTTGGTGGGGATGTGCAGCTCAAACTTTCCCTTTGTTAGGGCACTTTTTAACAAAAATTATGCCTTTGTTAGGGAATTTTTTAACCAAAATAGTAAAAATTATGGACCCAAATTGACATGAAAAGTGCTCCAGGAAGAAAATTTTGACCTTAGTTAGGGAAATTTTCACAAATTTTGGGTCATAAAAGAGAAAAAGTACCCTTCTTTAGGGAACTTTTTGCAAAATACTGGACTTTCGTTAGTGAAATTTCAGTGAAAAGAGCAGCAGATACCCAGTGTCATCACTAATGGGAGTACCCTCCCCCACCCCCAGGAAAATATGACTCACTAGCTACATCACTCACAAATTTACAGTAATTGTACCTTGACATCATTTCTTGACCTAATTGCATTTTGCTGACCTTGACCTCATTTTCAAGGTCACAGTGAGTACCCCTTTGTGTGCAAAGCAGGGATGGGGGATGGGTATTCTGTCTGTCAACAGCAGATGTTCTTGTTTTATCCAAATTGCTAATGTGGCAAAAACAGCATATTTCGCTAAGTTTCTTACGTGTGAGAATCTACCCCATAGGGGTGCTTTCTTGTTAAATAATAAGGGTCATTGCAGCACCACAGCTAATATGAATGTCGTGTATTGTTATAATTTTTTAGCTCTGCTAACCTAAAGTCAAAGAGCTTATGTGATGCTCATGTCTGCCTCTCCGTCCATCCGTGTGCAAACTTTTGCTCGTTAATGCAATACCATCCACTGTTTTCAAGTTAGCCCAATATAACTGTCAGGACTGACAGGATATGTAAAGATATAGGGTTCTTTTGATATTGGTGGTGCTATACCTACAATATTATGGAATATAGGGGTCAAAATGTGAAAATCTTATGAACACTCTAGCATCTTTAATTTTTGTTAGATCATCACGGAATGTAGTGGGATTGTGGGGGTGGTCAAAGTCTAAGTTGCTAATGATGCTGGTGACGCCACCTATAATTTGAGGGTAATTATGAGCCATAATGTGTTTTTAGATATAAAATTTCATATCTGGAAAGCTAATTGGACTAGACTTGCCAAATTTATAGGATATATAGACCATGTCTATTGCTAGGATATTATATAATATCAATGACCTTGTGGTATTTTTGTTAGGTCACCATGCCTGTGAAGTTGAAAGAGGGGATTTTGTAATGGCAGGGTGTAGCTGGCACATCAATGGCAGTGTCAGCAGAGCACCAGCCCCATCATGGGCCTCTTGTTTCAGGCTATTATTACCATGCACTGGTCTTTCAACCTACTTGTGACAGAGCTTTGTAATATCTCGAGACTGACTCTTGGTGAGGTAAATGTAAGATTGGGCAAGATACAGTCTTTTGTGTTGGGGGGAAAGCCTACCCAGGTGACAATATGCAGCCTGTTTGGACCTTTAAAGCCTTTGGGCCATGGAATAAGTTGAGGATGGGACTCATTTTCCAACCAGACAATGTGTCAGGGCTGGAAATAATACCACGTACCTGCCACCAGTCTGGCGCTGGTTAATTTTTCAGTTAGCTTCTGAACACAAACCCTGTACTGATAATCAGACTAAGAATTCTTAATAAATTTTAAAAACCCAAGCATTTACTCATTTTGGCTTATGAGTGAAAATCTTGGTTTTAAGCTAAGTAAACCAAATATTTTAAGATTTTTTTTAGTACAAGCCAAGTTGTAAATGAATAATCTTCAAGAAAGTTTCCATCCTGTAAGAAAGACTTCAGCCCATCAAGGATTCTTAATTAAGATTAAAAAAAGCAAGATAATTAGTGAATTTTATTCCTTTTTGTTCATGAGTGAAAATCTGGGCTTTAAGCTAAGTACATTAATGTTTTCACATATGAATTTACATGCAGAAAAACCAAGATAATATTCAAATTTTATTCCTTTTGGCTCATGAGTGAAAATTGTGGGCTTTCAGCTAAGTCCATCAATTAAATGTTTCCACATATGAATTTGCCTGCAGAATTAGATAAGCTGTAAAAGAATCATAAAGAAAATTTCAGCTTCTTTAAGAAAGGCTTCCAGCATCAATTATCTTTAAAACCTGAAAGGCTATGTGCTGATGTGTTTGTATGCAGCTTTTTCTCCATTACAAAAACATTGCCATTAGTCGAGCCTTTCTTGTTTTTGCACCTCGAGTGCACCAAGGGAAGCTGACTACATTACTACTCCTACCCTTTAAACCAATGGGGGTAAAATTCCATCTGCTTCAATGGTTTTTACTCCCGTGGCCTTTCATTCAAGGAGGTATTGTCGTCGTCATGCATGTGTCCATTCTTCCTTTTGTATGTCAGTCTGTCTGTCCGTTTCCCTCGCAGACACAATGACTTTTGAACAAATTGAGCTACATGTACTGTCATGAAACGTTTTCTGTAGAAGCATCTCATTGGTGCTTATCAGAGTTCAACATTCAGTGACCTTTGATCTATTTTCAAGGTCACCAGAGGTCTTCATACTTTTATACTTGTGGACACTATAACCATTGAACAAACTGAGCTACTATGGTGAAACTTTTCCTGCAGAAACATCTTATTAGAAGCTTGGCTAAGTTCCACATGCAATGACCTTGATATATTTTTAAGGTCTCCAGGGGTCATTCCTGGCCAAGGGGGCCTTAAGGTCATGTCAACTATTATATTTACTAATTCTAGTGTTAAAGAAAACCAGTTTGAATGAGAATTGTAGAAATGGACTAGTGAGACTAGCAGACTGGCAGGCAACTGTTGACAGTCTTAGTTAAGGGCAAAGTGTTAATGGACAGTGTGGGTGGTTTAACAGGTGCGTGGTTGGGTGAGTGGCAACACTCTCACTTTTCACCTGTGCCATCCGGAATCAATTCTTAACCGGGGAAGCAAGTGGAAAAAGAGTTGGTAGCACTCTGACTGTGCATGGTGGTTTTCTCTGAGTCCTTTGATTTCCTCCAGCTCACAATAAGGTAGAGGAGAGTATACACCAAGACCTGTGCCATGGAAAGTGATAACATGGACTTAGCCTACTTCACAGTCCATGTCAAACTTGTGGGTGTATACTTTTTTTTTTTTAAACTGACAGTGTAGGCTCCTAGATCAGACTGCATAGTGACATGGACCTGTCACCAGTGTCTCCAATGAAATACATAGCATTTAGGGTGAGGCATTACATTCCAGTTCCTCTTTACCATATCTACACATGCTGAGAACATTTTACCATCTAGAAGGATACATGCACACATATACAATGCTCCCTCTTTATATCAACCCTCATTACAGGGCTGTTTCTAATATAACATGGTGGAAATAATGGCTCCCACTGAAAAAGTTTTCCCATTACTTCTATGTTAAAAGTCGCTCTGTTATAAGGCGGTTTTGCTATAACACAGTAAACCCTGTGGACCCCAACACCAGCGTTATAAAGAGGGAGCACTGTATATATATATATATTATTGAACAGTATTATTCTCCCTACACTTTGGTTTGACCATGCAGAACATTTTATACAAGTCATGAAATATTTGTATGTGAAGATTGACACAGTGAGTGTGAGGTACATGTACCCCACCTGAAAAAGTGGGTATCAAATCTACTGGTTGACCTTGTCAGTTTCAATTGTCTGGTTGCTAAGGGCAACAGCAGTACGTAAAATGAGATTGCATAGTTACCACAAGCAATGCCCACAGTGGTTGCCGGGGTTAGATATAGAACAGTGAGCTGGAACATAGTTGCTAAGGGCATGATTTATGTTCATTTAAATTGAGTAGTCGTATGAGAATAAAATTGCAATACATTTAGGGATGAAAAGTTAGAAGAGTGGTTTTCATCGAAAAGTTTTAAAATGCAATATTGAGGGTACAAAAGGCATTAAGGATGACAGAATGTCTAGAAGATTAGTTTGTGGTCAAAAGTTGTTGGTGACAATGCTAAGATAAGTTAAGTTTGCAAAGGGCAACACTCAGGTAAGGTTGCCAAGGGCAATGCCAACGAAAGTTGCCAGGGGCAACATTGATGTCAGATTGGGTATAGCTGATGTCAGGGAAGGTTGCCAATAACAACAAGAAGTATCGTTTGTGAGACCTGAAAGTGAGAAATGCCAGAGGTTGTAGGTTGGAATTTTGCTTGTTCCGATTGTTAAGCAAGCCCGTCAGTCTGATAAATCTGTGATCTAAATGCTAATCATGGGAGCACAATGAACTGCACTTGCATATTGTGTTAAAAAAAAAACTCGTAGTATGAAGTTGAAAATATTTTGACAGAGTTTTTTTCCTGTTTTTACATGTGTTAATTGGAAGTAAATCATAGTTACATCTGTTCTTTGTGTTGTTAGCAAATGATTAGTCTAAATTTGTGAGTGTTATTGGGTGATTTTTACATTCTCAAGGTACAACACATATATTTTTTACATTTATAGGATTGCAGTTCATATATTTCAATTTAGTCATTAATTGTTGCTATTTGGTTTTGTCAACTAATTACATGTAACCATCTGTGACAGCTTTAGATGTTTTTTAGAAGCTTTATGTCAGAGCAACATTAACTACTAGCCACACAACATGTGAATTAGCTACATTTTGCCTTGTGTTGTATTTTTTCAACTAATTACTTATAATCGTCTGTGATAGCTTGAGATGTTTTTATACAAGCATCATATTAAAGCGACAGTGTGCGGTTTGCTCCGTACTAAATTAAATACAATTTGTCGTTGGCTGCCCAAACACTGTTGATGATTGACTGAGCTGACAAGCGTGCTCTCAAATGTAGCAGGGAAAAATATTTGCAGACTGTCAACTGTTTATACACATGGGTACATGCATCACTTGAATAACAGATGGTTAAAATTACAGAGAGTGACCATATGTGTGTTAATCATGCTGAACACATCACCAGGTTTTCTCTGTCCCTAGAAGCCTTCACTATTCCCCCCAATCCATGGCTGCTTGTTATGATCCCCATGTGGTAATTTGCTGATACTGGGATTGTTATGAGTCCAGCAAGAATGTTTTGGACTAATTTCAACAGTAATCAAATACAATTTGAATGAGCGTTTTACACGAGACTGGTCAACATAACAGGGCTCAGTCAACACCTGTCATTATTGTAGGTTACGTGGCCAAACCATGCCAAGGAAAGCTGTTGACTTAGGGTTAACCTCTATCACGGGGTATGAGTTCAGTGTGGGTGATGTCACAGGGTTGTAAACAGTAGAGAGTAGAACCCCATGTGTTGTGTCCCATATGTTTTACAATGTGGTTTTGGACAATTTTAACCTTTTTTTAAAGATTTTACTTGTTATATTTTAGAGGACCATCTTTTCCAAAAAGAATTATATCGGTCAGCAGAATTTGAGGATCAGACGAGACGGCATATGTGTAGGAAAAAAAATCACTTCAGATCAGTTGGGGGGGGGGGGGGAGGGGAGGGGGGAGGGGGCAGTTGGGAACTTGAACAACTAGAAACCAAACTTCTCCGTGTTAAGTTTGTGCTCTCATTCTAGTCTGCCCCGGTTTTTTTTGCCAGGTATGTTGCACAGTTGATCCTGTGGTGAGAATTAAATTCCAGACTGGCCCAGTGTGGATCATTACTAATGCACTGGTCTTGTTTCATTATATAAGAATGACACTGATAACTAGTCACCAGTCTTCCGTGATGTGATGCAGGCACATTGTACCCAGAGTCTCCCAAGACAAGCTGTGGGCTCAGTCCATGGAGTGGCTCAATCCATGGAAGGACTGAGTCCATCAAGTGACTCAATCCACGGAGTGACTGAGTCCAGGGCTGTCCAACTGGAGCATTGTAGCAAAATTTTACTACAAAGCTCCTCAAAATTGCTACAGATTTTCTCAAAAATAGGTGTTTCTTATGTAAAGAAGTGGAAAAAAATGCCACAAGTAAAGAAAATTTTGCTACAGAGTTTTTCAGCTGGACAGCAGTGGAGTCCGTCGAGTGACTCAGTCCATAGAGTGACTTAGGTCATGGAATGACTCAGTCCATGGAGTGACTCCATCCGTGGAGTGACTCAGTCCATGAATTGACTTAGTCCATGGATTAACTCAGTCCATGGAGGGCTGAAAGGCTATGTATTGGTACTTTCAGCTACATGAGAGTAGAATGTTGAGGATGCCACATGTTGTGAATTTTTCCACTGTGTATATGTATTAGTATGTTAAACACTACACTATGAGACAGGTGCTGTAATAGCCGTCAGTATTAATTACATACAAGAGGTTCACATATCAATAAACAGCTGTGATATCCACCAGAATTGTGTACATTTATGGCTTTAATAAATCGGTTTTATACAACCTTTTTGTTGTGATAATTATATTATACCTGCCCCTGAAGGTTTTGGGGGAAAGTTGTTTTCAGCATGTCCAACCATCTCTCCACCCATAGCAGAATTCTTGTAAGCAAAATGTTTCATGATTCACATGCCACATCAAACTCCAATTTACCTCCTCACATTTTGGTGAATTTGACATCATTTTCAAGGCCACTGGTGTGTGTGTGTGTGTGTGTGTGTGTGTGCGTGCGTGCGTGCGTGCGTGCGTGCGTGCGTGCGTGCGTGCGTGCGTGCGTGCGTGCGTGCGTGCGTGCGTGCGTGCGTACGTACGCAAAGTAGGGTACATGTATATCCAGTACTGTTCTTGCTTGCTTTGCAGGATACTTACACAGTTATATAACATGTCAATATCTGGATATCCCTGTTGTTGAAAAGTCAGACAGTATCAATAGATCTGTCTCTAAACCTGTAGAAAGTGCGTACACATTAAATGTTAACTCTTTCACCCTTGAATTAAGACTGAGTCAACAGCTTTCCGCGGCATGGGTTGGGCACTACCCATGCCGAGGAAAGCTGTTGACCTGGGGCAGGTTGTCTTGACAAGTCTCATCTTCAATTCTCAGTCAAATTGTTTTTCACTGCTCTTGAAATCAGTTGAAAACGCTGCAGCAGACGACATTTGACCACCAGCTGGTTTTGGCTGGTTTAAGGAGAAAAGGGTTTAGTATAGGTCGGGGCTATTAAAACACTTTTCAGGTGACTGGTAAGCAGAAAGCGTATGGAAGTGAGGAGTTATAATTATTTCCTAATTATGAGAGAAATGAATATTTTCTTATGGCTAAGTTTTCAATCATCTTTAGATAAATAAGGGATATCAAAATTGTTGTGAATATTTCATCCGAAGTAAGTGCTCGGAAAATGTGACTGTATTTTACACATGTGCATCATTTAAAAATAATTGACTGTGCACAGTCAAAAATAGACCTTTTTCCTTTCCTCTTTTGTGAAAAATTAAATTTAGGAAAAAGTTAATTTGTTTAAGTGGTGCAAGATATGACTTCATTACATACATGTTTTAGTGCAATATGCCAGAATAATTGTTTGTGCTCAGTCATAAACCTTTTCCTTTCCCTTTTTTGGCCGTTATATGAAGAAAACTAATAAACTGTCAATTTGTGAAATACTAGGGGAACATTTATGATTTTAAATCATGAATGAATATGTAGCGTATATGCAGAACCTGGTAATGATTGGAAGGGCCACTATAATATTAAGTTGCAGAAAGGACCACAAGATGGCAGCACAGGCTGACATAGTGGGTACTCTTGTGTTAATGTGACCTGGAACAGACTGGTTCCAGTAAAGCTGTAACAAAAGTGCTAAGCTGAACTATTTCAAGTGTTTGGGTAGAAATAAGTACCCCTCCACCAAGGATAATACATGCAAAAAGGTCAAAACAATACCTGGCCATCTGGCCTAACGGGACAGTTTGACATTAGTAGAGACAGAAATACATTCATTGTATTACATTGAGACGGCATGCTCACTGTGGCCAGTTTCCAATGTAATGTGCATGGAGATATTCAGAATGGGTGACATTTGGTGGACCTGAGTTTACTGTACAACATACAGAATTTATAGATCTCCACCTCATTGAACTTATGTGATCCACGTATACATGTATTACAATATGATCATACTTCTTTTTTGTCACGCACAGGATTATAACGCAGGCCATAATCACATGTATATAAATCCCTTGCAGTAAACATGGAAAATCTATCTAGGCAAAGCATTAGATACAAAAATAAAACAACACAATCCAGGCTTTCTCAAGGAAGGAGCCATTCATGATCTTGCATCTAGCAGTGTATAGGGTTCCATAGGTTATTTGTGTGCACCTTCTAGAGTTCTTCATGTTGACTGGCTGACATTGTTACCAAACTTGGAATAGTTAACAGCTAGTGCTGCCCTCTGTTGGAAAAAAGATAAACCCTCGTGTTTTTGCAAGATTTTATCTGAGAACTGCCTGATTGAAGCCCCTGCCATGAATCAAAAGTGATCTCGTTTGGCAGATGGTCATAAAATACTGAAATATCTAGCAGAGAGATAACATGTACTGGTATTGTCTGAAGAGCCCAGTTTAATAATCCTTGAAAGGCTAAATGCAACTGTTTGGGTCTTCTTCCAAGTGGTAGAAACGCCAGTTTCTAAACTTCAATGTTGGGTGGAAAAAGAAAAAAAAAGTGTCAGCAAATGGAAATCTGTTTTTGTTATGAAAATAACAAATGCACAAAGTTCTGTCATGTATCATGTTTTATAGTTTGCCCTGTTGATGTAAAGTTTAGATGAGAGCAAGGGGGTGGGGGTGTGTGGGAATTTTAAAATGATCGCATTTTAGACACACATAAAGATATTATACTGAACTTGCCTAATTGCACTTGCCACAAATGAAGTTGGGGGAAGGGGTATTTTCTTCTCAAAACTGCTCATGTGAAAAACAAAAACTTTTCCTGTCAAGGCCTGATACCAATATATTATACAGTGGTCCCCTTTTATGGGCCCCAAATGCATCCCAGAAGTGGCTATAAGAGACAGAAGGAGCGCCTCTCAAGGGGGGGGAGGGAAGCAACATTGTACAATTATGTAATTAAATATAAACCCAAGCAAGACCAGTACCAGGCAAAAAACTTAAGAGAAAGTGCCAGACCAAGGCAAAGTCTCAGTCGACATTGATTTTTCTGGTCGATATCCACAGCATGTCTATCCACTGGAAAGTCCATAATTATTTTATTACATAATAAGAACATGATTTTCCATATTTACTGTTAAAAAGTGATGAATTCTTAAATAGTGATTACAATGAACGAATGATAGACATGCTGTGGATATCAACCAGAAAAACCAATGTCCACCTCCGCCTCTGCCATTTTCCTTGGACCGTGGCACGTCACAGTGACACATGTACATACACCAAGTTAATGTCAGCTGGCCAGCAGACGACAGGTAATAGCAAACCCTCAAATGATGGGAATTATCCAATCATAAACTGCTTGTTCTTTGATTATATAATAAACCGGAAATGTCATACTTTCTGCATATTAATGGTGATCCCTTAACAGGAGTGACCTCTGGTGAGAGGATCCTTACAAGAGGGGACCACTATAGTCATAGCTGACTCCTTTAAGAAACCAATCCCAGGGCATGTCTAAGAGTAGTGCCTCACAGCAGGTGGTTTCTCAATGGTGGTCAAATAAATGAAAAACATGCAGGAGATAGGTCAAGGTACCTGGTAAATGTGGTCTTAGAAAGCAGCTGGTCTCAATGAAGTTGTCTTTCAAAGGAAGGAAGGACAAACTAATATTTCTTCTTCTTCTTCTTCTTCTTCTTCTTCTTCTTCTTCTTCTTCTTCTTCTTCTTCTTCTTCTTCTTCTTCTTCTTCTTCTTCTTCTTCTTCTTCTTCTTCTTCTTCTTCTTCTTCTTCTTCTCTTCATCTCCTCCTCCTCCTCCTCCTCCTCCTCCTCCTCCTCCTCCTCCTCCTCCTCCTCCTCCTCCTCCTCCTCCTCCTCCTCCTCCTCCTCCCCCTCTTCCCCCACCCCACCCCTCTCCTTCCCTTTCTTCTCTTCCTTCAACTCCTTTTACCTCCACAGACCAAGGCCACAGAGCTCATGCAATCACTCGTGTCGGTCTGTAAACATTTGCTTGTCAACATGATAGCATTTCAAATTTTTAGTTAGCCCTTCAAAATTATTTGGAGGATTGTATGAATAAAAGTTTAGGTTCCTTTCATTATTGGTGGTGCCACCTGGTGGATTACATAGTACATGGGGCCAAAATGGAAAATTCTCTGGGGTGATGGATTTTCAGTGGATCTCTATAAAACTTGGTGGAAGTATTCTGGAGGAGATTATGCATAATCTAAACAATACTGGTGGTGCCACCTGTAGGTAAATGGGAAGTATGATTTATATTGGGCAAAATTTATGAAATTTATTATCTTGAGAAATTAGGCTAACTTCACCAAATGTACAACAGATGTGTATCATGTGTGGAAGTTGTATACATGTACTACATAATATGGGGAACTGGACATACTTTCTCAAGGTCACAGAGGGAATATCTTTCAGGAAATTATTTTCTACAAAATTTAATTGCACCAAATATGTGTTGGGCCATTTGTTATATTTTGTTAAATTTTGGGTGACTTTGACCCACTTTTCTAGTGTTGAGGGAGAATAAGCCTAATGTTGCCAAATATGCTGCAAATGTTTATCATATATGGAATATTGATATTGCATCATCTGAATGACTTTGACATACTTTCTCAAGGTCACAGAGGGCATGCTTTCATGAATTCATTTTTTATGATGGTCATTACATCTCAACGTGTGTTTACACATCCATATACCATTACTGGAGCATTATACAGGCAAAAGTTTGATTCGAGTCATGGTGGTGCCACTGGTGGTAATTATTGGAACTAATGTCATAGATATCAAAACACATTAAATTCATTATTGCACTAATAAATTTAGATGGATCTGCAAAATTTACAACAAATATGTATTAGCCCAATGATCAGATTTTGTTGTATATTGTATGACCTTTACATATTTTCATATAATTGAGCACTTTACAAAAGGACATTTAATGCAATCTGTTGATAAAGAATAAGGTGAATGATACCAAATGTACCACAAACGTGTACCATGCGGATATTGCATAATATGAATGACCTTGGCTCATTCCTCCAGGTCACAGAGGGAATGCATTTCAGGAAATGTTTTTTGCTGATTATGGGTTGTCAGCAGAGCATTATACCCATGGGCCTTTGTTTCTGTTCTCACCATAACTTAAGAATGCCAAGAGCAGCTTCAAACAAATTTGATATGTGGAACCCTCTTGTGCAGAGCTTGGATGGGATTGCATACCAGTGACTTTTAATCAGTTTCAAGGTCACATGGGTCAACTTTATCACTTTTAAGCCCTATTTGTTCTCATCATGATAGTAACAAGAAGAGGTATCTTGACCAAATTTGGTATGTGCAGCCAACCTTCTTATAAAGATGTTGAATGGGATTGCATATAAGTGACCTTGACAGTATCAAGGTCACAGGGGTCAACTTTGCTGAGCAAAAAGGGTCAACTGTTTTTTGGGCATACACATGCTCATTGGGCAAACTGAAGAATGAAGAGCTACCTTGACCAAATTTGGTGTATGGAACCCAGCTATAAGCTTGGATGGGATTGCATATCTATGACCTTGACCATGTTTCAAGGTCACAGGAGTCAGCTTTGAAAAGATAACTATAGACTGGTAAGTTTCTCCAAAGAAAGTCAGTACATGTGTTCCTCTTATGCAGTGCTTTTGGTGATATTGTACATGATTGACCTTGACCTCATTTCCTGGTCATATATGTAAACTTTGCCATAGTAAGTTCAGCTTTTTAGTTTCTGTCTTGGCAGTGATGGATTCTAGGCCCATGGTTTTTATTAAACATTAATATAAAAGCACTTATGGAGTTTCTTTTGGTGTTGTTATTTTTGACCTTAAGTGATGTAGAAAGATCAAATCAAGTTGAGAGGCATAATATTGGCTTATGTCTTGAAAGCAGTTCGCGTTGTGAGTACTTAAAAATGTTAAGAGCTACCTGAACTAAATTATGTGTGGAGCCTTCTTATGAAAAGCTTGAACGGAATTGCATACTACTAGCAATCTTTGACTTTTCAAGGTCACTGGGGTCAACTTTGTCAGTTTAATGGCATATTCATTCTTGTGCTAACTTAACAAGTTGAGCTACCTCAACCAAATGTACTGTGTGGAACCTTCTCATGGTGAGCTTGTGGGATTTCATACCAGTGGCCTTGACCCTGTTTCGAGCTCATAGAGTCAACTTTAGTGGTTACAAAGGTCAATTTTATCTGTTTTAAGACATATTCATTCTCATCGCAATAGCTTAAGAATACAAAGAGCTACCTTTACCAAATTAGGTTCGTGAAACCCTCTTATCAAGAGCTTAGGTGGGGTCACATACCTCAACAACCTTGGCCATATGTTTCAAGGTCACAGGGGTCAACATTATGAAACCTAAGGTCAGTGTGATAACTTCAAAATGGAAAGAGCTTCTCCTGAAGATTTAGTACATGTTTTTGTATATACATGTAGGATAATTAAACCAAATAGCACGAGAATGACCTTGACGTCATTTCAAGGTCATACATCAATTTTGCCATAGCATAATCAGCAAGTCTGAAATTTGACTTGTGTCCTGGCACTGGTGGATCTTAGGTCCATGGTTACCATTAAACATTAGTAGGGAAGCATGTGTAAAGTTTAGTATGGTTAATTTTTACCTTGAGTAACCTTGAAAGGTGAAATCAAGGTCAGATGCACAATGTTGGCTTATATTTTAAAGGTGGTGCATTTAACAAACACCATCATTACCAGACCAGTAACCTCCTTCAGAGGCAAAAGTGTTTCACTGAGAGACAGTTGATGTTGTGTTGCAAAAGCAGAAGCTACTGGTTTTTCATATGCAGTACAGTGGTGTTAAAGGGCCACCCCATCTGCAGCCCGAAAATTACCGTATAAGAAGGGTGACCTCTGTAGATTGGGTAATATGTTGGATATGTCGTACTTTCTGTATAGGAATGGTGGTCTTTTAACAGAGGTGGCCTCTGGTGGGAGGGGACTTACAAGAGGGGGACCACTGTAGGTGACTATCAGGTCTTAGTGTATAGCCTGGGAAAAAGATTAGAAATTATACTCAAGGATCAACACTTTGTTATAATTTTGAGTCTTATGGCTATGATTTTGCAAATAAGATGCAAAAGAAAGTGTGCATATTGCACTTTGACTTTGAAGAGCTGCCAGGACACTGAGGGATTCAAGGCACTACACCTGGACAGCAAGGCAGAGAGTTCATTCAACACAGATATGGGAGAACCTCTGTCTAATGATCTCTGAAAGGAGGTTATTACTTCCTGGTTACACTTTTTAACACTCTCAATTGTGTTCTTGCTGTATGGTCATAAATAAAATGCACTTGACCCTTTTCAGCTTAATCACCCCCAAAGTACCCAGATATTAATTGTCTGCTTTTATTCTTTACTTGAATTTGATATTAACTCTTTAAGTGCCAAATT
>OZ026626.1:28078583-28206083 GCA_964020975.1 Hermodice carunculata
AGTGAAAATTTAAAGCTTCATTGAAATAACCAAATTCCACAAACTGACAAAATTTAGTTGGGAAAAAAAGCCAGTAATGGATTGAAAATAAGTGTCTGTTGCCACATCTCAATGAATTTCCAGTTAAACCAGGGACCTTTGTTGCGGCCCACTCAGGTCAGCTGATTGGATTTTCCCTTCTGATGTGGACCAGTAATTAATTACCACAGCTTTTCAATTTGCCCAGATTTGTCTATAGCCATTGTGAAATGTATGTGGAAGTCCTTTGGCCCTTAGCGTTAAATCACAATAGGCTTTAGACGTGACAATCCGCCCCCATTATATGCTATTGAGGAGCTGTGGCAGTGGCCACGTCCATTTTATGTTTGGCTGGTAACTATGCTATCACCACAACGAGGTCACATGGCAAGCGTGGACCAGAGTTGTTTTGGTTTTGGTGTTTGTTGGACAACTTAGTGGACTGTTTGTGCCGTGAGTGACAAAGAGACAGGATGAGCAGGCCAGAGACCAGTATGTACTCAAGTTTTAAGTCTTTGCCTCATTTCCAAGTATTAATTGTGATTATTGCTCAATGCCAGGGCCCAGTCAAGAGGGGGCCTTGACCACTGTGCCCACTGACCTGGATACCCCTAGCAACAGGATAAGAGTACGATAGGCTATCATTTATCCCCAGTCAGCATTCCTGGTGGCTTGTGCGTTGTGTGTATGTCTTGTCACACTCCTCTTTACTCTACTACCACTTCATCGTTGGCCACTGGTGTTCCCCTGTTTAATTGTGTAATCTGCTTAATTGTCAGAACACCCATAAAGGGCCCCTAACAGCTTCAATCACCTCAGCTCCCAGCTGATTGGTCCAAAGCTTAAGTGTTGTTATCACTATTTCAGATCTGCACAATGTGTGACAATGTTTTATGTTTGTAGCATTATACTGGGGGTTTTAGTGGGGCTAAGTGTGATACAGTACAACCTCATCATAGCCACATCCAGATATCACACATACTCCTGTACTTTACACAAGTTTTTAGGAACTGAATAGCAGATTCTTTTATTTAACTCAATTATCTGCCATATTAATTCAGGTATCTGACATATTTTACTAGGCCCAGATGATGATGTCCTTATGAGAAGTTTTCACTGTTGTTCTCACAAATGTGTTGGCAATATTAGTGTACACAGTGTATCACAATATAACATGATTTTATGTTCCCTCAAGGGGCAAGAATAACAAAGACTGATATAGTAATGGATTGGAAAGTGGTTTGAGTTTTACTGCATTTTGTGTAGAAAAATATTTTCTATACAAATAAGTAGTCTTTAATGTGCAAATTGATTGGGTACATACACAGAGCTCTTCCAGCTATTAGATGCTGATGGCCTGGGGCAGTGCCAGTGGTTTTTGCACTACCTGACTCCAGCTGCTTAGATCTTAGATGTAGTACATGCTGGAAAATTATATATTTTTTTTTTGTATGTCATTGAAAACCCTGTCAGCGTTACAATGACTGTTTTTCATGATGCCCCTTAATAATTACCCAAATAAATAGGATTTAATGCAGCAAACATAAAACAAATTTACAGACTGTACCTTTGTTAGTGTCTGAGTGGATCAGTTATTACACATTGTCAACTAATTAGACCGATGTTCATGTTACATTCCTTGATGCTACTGAAACATTTGATAGAGTGGAATACATTCAGTTTTTCAGGTAATTTGAAAAAACAGGTATGTCATCTTGAATCGTATGTCTACTTCTAAATATGTACAGGAGCCAAACTACATGTATCTCCGTTGTATGGGAGAATACTGCGAGTGAACTGTTTACAGTCAGGAATAGTGTGAAACAAGGTGGAGAACTTTTCTCTAATTGTGTTTGGACTATATTTTGATGAACTGATAATTAGACTAAAAAGATCCTGGTTTGTTTGTCGTATCGGGAATATATCATTTGTGGGTGCATTGGCTTGTGGTGATAATTTGGTACTATTATCTCCGTTCTTAATTGGTTTGAATAAATTATTGGAACTGGGAAAGAATTTAATGTAAAGTTCAAGCCTTCAAAAAGTAAATGGCTGTCCTTTTCAGACAAGGATGTGTATCAGTCAATAAGAAGGGATGGCAATTTGACAGAAAAAATAAACAGATATGTTCATCTTGGTAATTTTGTGGGAATAGATTCTCTGACATATAATGTTCAACAATTACTGAGCTATATTCTGAAGTCAATATTATAATGGCTGAATTTGGACATGCCTTTTCGGCCGTCTATTATAAACTATTTCAATTCTATGCCATGTCCTTTTATGGATCCTAGTTATGGGACTTTTCAAGTTCAGAAGTGGAGAAATTATTGATTGCTTGGCATAAATCAGTACACCATCAATGGAAATTGTCACACGGAACCCACAATAAACTGCTTCCAGAGATATGTAAAACAAGACCTTTTAAACTGCAGTTATGGTCACGCTTCTTAAAATTCATTCATAATCTATATAAAAGTGATAATCCCCTGGTGCAGATATGTTGTAAAAAATTGATTATGGTTCACGAATGGCAGTTGACAGGTCGTTCAATTCTCTATGACGTAAATAATATTATGAGATATCAAATTTTTAGAGCAAAATTAAGTCGAGCGTGAAAATACCTAGAACTACAGTATATTTCATGTTCCAGGGGTACATAAGTGTCATGTTTTATTTCACAGAAATGACAACTATAACCATAACTGCAGTTAAAAAGTTAGTTTATTGACAAACTTGTAAGTGTTGCAAGTCAAATATGTTAGGAACGGTAACCTGCAAACATTCACATGTTAAGTTTTTCTGCAAGTATAACAGCTTGCTAGTTGACGCCTTTCATTATAATGATTGATTATATTTTATTTAACTATTCTCTTGAATGTATAAAAATCTAGTCTGGTTACCTCTCCCAACAAACTTAACACGTGGACATCAGAGCTAATCAAATCTGGAACTTTAAATCTTATACAGCTCCTAGTAATAGTTTTGTTTTTTCTGGTAATTAGTATGTGAGGTCTCAAGTTTGGTATATTCGTAATTTGATCTCCTCCATTTATATTGCTACTTAAGCTGAGCACAACTTTTTTGTAATTACCACTGAAAAGGCTTAATGGCTTTAGTAGGTTATCCAAAAAGACACTTTCAGATTTCAGTGAATGTTGAAAATTCAAACTGAATATCCTATGCATGTCATTAGATGAAGATGGCAACTTGCCCAGTCTTATGCTAAATCTAATGGTTCTCTGCTATCTTTTAACAACCATGCCATGTGCATATCAAAAAAGTTTTTGAGGAGAGATGTCCAGAGGAGGCAGATAGAGTGGAGGCAGAGGGGGGAGCAGGAGTGGAGGCGAGGGAGGGAGATAGAGAGGAAGCAGAGGAGGGAATAGGAGTGGAGGAGGGGGAGGGAGTAGGAGTGGAGGAGGGGGAGGGAGTAGGAGTGGAGGAGGGGGAGGGAATAGGAGTGGAGGAGGGGGAGGGAGTAGGAGTGGAGGAGAGGGAGGTAGATATAGAGGAAGCAGAGGAGGGAGTAGGAGTGGAGGAGGGGGAGGGAGTAGGAGTGGAGGAGGGGGAGGGAGTAGGAGTGGAGGAGGGGGAGGGAGTAGGAGTGGAGGAGGGGGAGGGAGTAGGAGTGGAGGAGGGGGAGGGAGTAGGAGTGGAGCAGGGGGAGGGAGATAAAGTTGAGAGTTTAAACTTGACAAAAAGAGCTGTGGTAGGAGTTCAGCCTCCTGCCAGTCATACCTGTGCGTAGTGAGTGGGGAGTTTTAACAAATAAACATGAAGAGTTGAAGTCAACTTACTTACAAAGTGGTTATAGCTACTTTACAATTCACAGAATCTGATGTAGTTGTTTGATATAAGAATGACTAGTGTTATGTGCCTTTGTTACCCAGTTGACTGTCAGTCAGCTGAACTTATAGGATATGGGCATGTGATCTGTTGTCTGTCGTTTCATATTTTACATTTTCAACTTCTTGTCCAAAATTGTACATCAGCTGGATTCACTTGAAACTTGGTGCTGGTGTACCTTGAGTGGGTTTCTGCCAATTTTGTTCAAATGGTAACTGCCCAGTGATTTGTGTGGTTTTAGCTCATTTGCTTGCAAAATCTTAAAAAATCCTTTTCTCCAAAAGCCCTTGGCCAATTGCTTAAAATTTCATTATCTGGTATCCTCACTTTTTCCACAAGTACAACAGGTAAATTTTAATTGTGGATTTGATACATATCTTCTAAAGACAATTAGCTCTTTGTCTTTGCATGCCATAAAACCACACAAATGAGCCATATATTGCAAAATGCAAAGAACAAAACCTAAGGTACACTTAAAGCTCAAAATCTGTTTCAAAAAAAGCTGATAAAAGATTTAACAATTCACAACAAAATAGCTTTACCTGAGCCACCTAAAAATTGAAGGGGCCAAAGATTTTTTGTATTATAATAAAGAGGGTAAATATACAGTTTAATTGCAAGCTTTAAATGAATAAATAAGGAAATGATTTGTTATAAGGGGGAAAATCCAAAATGGCTGCCACTATATGTGGACCTGTAATATAATAATAGGTGGGAACCTGTAATCATGGAGGTGTGAGTAAGCATAATCACATATAGAAAACAAATAATCACTTCTTGGATTTTCTTGCTTCTTGTAATGCCAACAAAAAGATCTTCAACCAAATGCAATGAATAATAATGCAGAGTGTTTGAAACATGATAAATCAACCAGCCAATGGAATATAATTGATGATTACCATGTGCACAAATGACAATAGGGACATGGAGGATTTAAGACCTCCAGGTGTAGTCATGAAAGCATGTAGCCATTCAGCAAGTAATAGTCACGTATAGTCAAGTGCTTTTCAATATTTCAGTGGCAACACCTTCCATTCTATGGGAAAACTGTTTATTGTAAATATTATTGTGACAGAAAAGTGAGCCTCAGACAGGGGTTAGATAACATGGGATTTGTATAAGCTGATTAGACAGAGCGGAATTTCTTGCTTAATACTGTCAAAACATCTCTAATTAACTAGAACGCAATTGTAGTTTATGTTCCAATTAACCCAGAAATTAAGCTGATCACAAAATATGATCAATTAACTAACCTGTGTCACTCTTCTGAAGGCATTTTACAGATTTTGTTGGAAAGGCTTTGTGCGGTATAGAATTTGTCATTTTCACAAGCTTTTATGAAACATGAAATTAAACGCCGAGGAAAAAATGAAGAACTATTAAATAATGTTTATCTTAGAATGGCAAACTGTGCAATTAAGTACCTCTGAAAAAATGATTTGGCAAATTTGGGAAATTTTTTAAATTGATGTGTGTGAACTAAGTAGCGTGGGAAACCTAGGGTAGGGCGGGGCCAACTCTTGTTGCAGGTCAAATGACATTGAAAACACTGAACTAGGGACCATATTGTGGTCTTAAAAGGCAAGTGGTCTCAGTGGAGTGGCCAGTATGCTGCACTCACCTAGTTCTCTATGTCCCTAGTAGCCTTCACTATCGCCCCAAATCACTGGCTGCCCATCATGACCAACCAGGCGTTGATTTGCTGACACTGAGATCACTGTCTTTTCACACCAATTAACTCCTGTCACTCAATCAGCCAGACTTCTTCTTGCTGTCATACCATGCCCATAGCAAAGTGAATCTAGGCTTCCTCCAGGGGAGAAAAGATTATCTTGAAATTAAGGCTCCGACAGGTCAGAATTAGCTCTAAGGTGTGTATTCGCTCCAATACACAACTGAATACACAAGCATTTAGAGGGCTAGAGCTGTGTATTCCCATTAGTTTGTATGTTAAAGCAACCTTGAATAACCCAGTCCCTTTTGTAGCTGTGATTATATGATTTTTGTGCGGTATTTTGTTTTGCATCTCGATTTATTGTCTGAAATTTGGTGTTTCTATGTGCAGCAGTTTTCAAATTATTAAGTTGCAAATTACAATTGTAAAGTAATGGAATACACAACCCTAGCCCTCCACTGACTGCAGCGCCCTCTGTCAGGCAGTTCTTGAACCTTATGTTCTTCCCCTTGCATATCAAAAGAAATGTTTTGCCATCAAAACTTTCCAGGACTCTTGTTCCTCATGTGTCAAAGAAAGGTCTTCATGTACTTGATCCATTTTTTATAAAGATCCACTGATGAAGAAGGTTAGAGCAGAGATGACTGCTCAATAGACCTTTTCTCTTTTTTCATCTTTAGCTTGCCTGCAAAGCAGACCAAGTTCTGTGTCACTGCACTTGGCTTCCCTTCTATCGACAGGACTTTATTTATAGTAAGGGAAACAAAACTATACTGTGACACCCCCCCCCCCCCCCCCAGACTGAGACACCAATCTGGAAGTTCATTATTATCGCCTAGCCCAGAGCTTACCATAGTAACCATACTCAGCCAATCAGAAACTGAGTCCCTTTTCTAATGCTAAAACTGTGACCTTGTCAAAGAAGGACCGACCCCTGCGGAATAGACAAAATCCGCAACTTGGGTCTGCTTCGGAGGTAAATCTTTGGTTGACTTCAGGACAACTAGAGTGAAACTTTGTTATATGAAAACCACTGGTTAGGTGCAAAATAGCTAAGATATCTGAATACATGTGTGTCAGATAAATATGTCAAATATATAGGAATTTGACTTAAAGGCCCTGAAAGCTAGCATCTAGCGCACAGTATATATATATATATTCCAGTATATATTTATCTCATGTTTGGGTTGATTTTTAACAGGCTTGTATAAATACAAATACCGTATCATAGGCCTAAAAGCTACAGTGCCGCGATATGATGTATTGATACTCTTCTGGTGGTATCGGCACTCTGCCCGTGGTATCGGCACTCTTCCGGTTTCATCGGTAATTGTGTTGATGAGGAGTAAAACTTTCTGCAAATGTCATTCTTATTTTTGCTTTGTGTATTGAAATGTATAGATCGACCCAAGCATGAGATAAAAATTTAATAGCATGCTTTGTAGACGACATGAAGTAATCAAGCACTGGATGCCAAATAGAAGAACTCGTTCGCTTCGCTCACTCGTTCTGCTATATGGCATCCAGTGCTCGTTGATAAACTTCATATCGTCAACAACATATGCTATAATCTAATATATATTTATATATATATATATATATATATATATATATATATATATATATATATATACATATATGTATACTGTGTGCTACATGCTAGCTTTCATATATATATATATATATATATATATATATATGTATATATATATCCTAAATGATACATAAAGTAGTTGATTGACTTTGATTTAGTTAACCTTTCAAAGATTTGCTTGTCATATTTTCCGGATTTTCATAAATTTTAGGGGATGGAAGTTCTTTTCACTCCCTTTCCAATGCTAATGTGCCGTTTCAGTTTGTAAGTTGCTCTGCCCTCCTGCAAGCTGCACAGACCCCACAGATATTCTATATGAACCATATGTAAATACAGCCTGTCATTATACTAATGCACCAGTGATAATGTTGTAATAATATTTACATTCCCTTTATTGTTTAACATTGAAAGAATAGGAACTGTTGTTTTCCTCACCATCTCATGAAGACATCGTCTACACGCGAGTCTGCATGCGCCAGCTATGCAGCCCCTTCACAATTTTATACGCCAGTACATTGGGCACTACTTTTTTTTTTCATTCATAAATCCAAATACAAAATACAAGATTCGTTCACATTAGGGAAAAAGTATACAAGTAAGTTATTTTTTGGAATAAAAAATCTTGTATTTTGTTAAGCTATCTGTTTAAATAAATGAACATTTACAAAGGAACTATTTTTCTTTCCTGTTTGTTGCTTTTGGGATAGACTGGTTGACAGGTAACGGGGGCGTGGTTAGCGCTTATCTTTCTATTGATCACACCCTCCTTAAACCAAGGCAATTTATGTGGAAAAAACGTTCTTTGGCGATCGTGCATCACTTGTAATTATTATCAAAAATCGAAAAAATAGGAAAAATGTAAATATAATAAATAAGCTTCATTGTCATTGTTTTCATGAGCGTGTGAGGAAAACTTTATGGCTGGTATTTTTGGGATGAAGCGCGATAGCGCTTCATCCCAAAAATACCAGCCATAAAGTTTTCCTCACACGCTCATGAAAACAATGACAATGAAGTTTATTTATTAAATGTTGACACTTTCCTCCCTTGAGATAATGGCTTAGTTAACAGTTTTCTTTAGCATGGCATGGCATGGCACTTAGAGGCCAGTCAGCAGCAAGGAAAGCTGTTGACCTATAATAAGTTATTCTGATTGGTGTCACCTACAGTTCTCATTCGAACTGCTTTATGTTTACAGTCAAGTGAAGAAAAATGTTGGAGGAAACAACATTTGACATTCAGCCATTTTTGGGGTGTCTTGCTCTGTCATTGCCAATTGTGACTGAAATTGATGTGGATTAAACTAACCCTTTCTACCTTAAACTGGCCAAAACCGGCCGATGGTCAAATGTCGTCTGCTTCAGTGTTTTCAACTAACTTCAATGACAATGAAAAACAATTTTGACTGAGAATTGTAGATGAGTCCCATTAAGATCATGTGCCCCAGGTCAACAACTTTCCTTGGCATGAGTTGGGCAGTTAGTGCCCAACTCAAGCCCAGGAGAGTTGTTGACTCAAGTGTCAATTCAAGGGGGAAAGGGTCAACATAACACCATATTCATGTTCCTTGCAGACAAATATTTCCTTCAAGTATTGGCAGGCCTATGGTTGCACAGACAATGTGAGAATGCCCCACGGCAACAGTTTCACATGTTTTAGGCACAACATGCCCAAAACACAGAGAAGCTGTTGTCTCAATGAAACCTTGGCACTGAAACAGTTAATGTGGAAAGGGTTAAATGAATTGTTACAATATTAAAATCAGAGGGTCAAATGGCATTATTTATTGTCATGTGTGGGATATTATCTTTCATCTCTGTCCATTATAGAGCATATTGGCAGTTTCACCTAAAACATTTAAGAAAGTCATTAAATATAACATACGTGAAATGGATATCACTGAAGTTACCATGTAAAACTATGGTAATGGATAGATTATTCACTCAGATAAAATCTCAAATCTGATTGGCAGATGAAATAAAATGGCAGTGATGCTGTATCCGTGACAACCAAACAAACATCCTCTACAGATCCAAAACCCACTGTGTATCTTTAACAGAAAGCCCCAAGAAGATTAACAAGATGAATTATTAAATTGATTGTGCTAATGCATTGGCCTGCCCCCAGCATGGATGTTTAATGCTGATTAGAAATTCTGGCTATTAAATATACACAAGGAGATGCTTAAAAGGGAATGAACATGGAAGTTCCAGGACTGCTAAATGGACCATTGTTTGCCATTCTTTTGTGTATAGCAACACAATATAAACGCTTGAAAGTCGGGCAGAGGAAGCCAGGGTTGTGCCTGAATGTTTGTTGAAACCAGGGTAGTTCGATCTGAATTAACTCTCTGATATAGACACTAATACAGATCCCGGACACAGACTACTGGAGCATATCAAGACACACTGTGTCAGATGATGTGCAGATAAGTGTGAACTTAAACATATATGACTATGTGGACTTTATTCTCACTATGCGGCGGGTCCTTGGAGAATGATGCCAGACCATGCAGTGTGTGGCGATTCCCTGCTGAAAGAGTCTCTTAGGAGCACAGAGAGAATATACAATAAGAGCCAATATGGACACATAACTGTTGCTTGGGTGCCTGACATGAAGTGTCTTAGCAAAGTGGGCGATGAGAAGCCCACAGTGGAACCAGTGTGTATAAAATCCCTGAAAAAGGCCGCAAAAGTATATACAAACAAAGTACTGGGGCAGAGGAGAGGTGAGGAATATACTCATTGACTAACATACAAGATACATGTGGAGAGAATTTTTATCAAAATTAAGAAATTGGCAATGTTTTACTTTGTCCTTTCATTTTGTTAGCACCATTGTTCGTTGTAGACAGTGAAGTATTAGCGTATGCGTTCAGTACTTTCAGAAGATACAAGTAGTTGTCAGCCGACCCAGTAAAGCACGCAGGATGACCATTTTAATTTGCTGCAGTGTTTCACACTGACAAAATGTCTCTGTACTTGTGCCGTCAAACGAGACCTTATATTGTGCCTGGGCAGCCTCAATGGGACTGCATAGTTGCTTCCAAATGAGATTATACAAGTAATCATATTAAAGAGCCTTTGTGTAATCATAATAGCCCCGTCATTTAAAGTCTTTTACTGTGCAGTACATATAGGTCTATAATCTCTGAAGCACTGTGACCTATAACATATACAGGCTGACACAAACAGAATACTTATCAAAATGCAACACTGTTTGCCGACTGCAAACAAAGTCACTAAGAACCTGTGCTATCCCATGATGCAGTGGGGTAATGTAACTCCACTGGTTGACTGAGATTGTTTTAGCGACTGTAGTGCTAATGTGTGGGGTGTTCGGCTATGAATTTGAAGCATGAAGGGACGGACAAAAAGAGATCAAATCCAGACAAAAAAGGTTACGTTTGAGGTCATTGATGCCTTTCAAGTATTACCTTTAAGCCTACGTAAGTATCAATTTTGTCATCGGTGTCTTTTAACGTTTTTAGCCATAAGATGTTTAGTTTGTCATTTAGTGATACAGTTGGTAGCACTGAACTTGTCTGAAGGACGTGTCAAAGATTACGGAAAATGTTGATTTAATTTGCGAGGCGTCGTATTTGCTGTGTCAACATAATCACTTACACTGTTAGCTATCTGCTGCCAGGATTTAACCTGTTTACCCAGATGCGTTAAGACTGTGCACAGTAGACCAAGATCAGAAGAACACATGATAAAATACCTGTATGCTGGAACCAAAAACACAAACTTGTAATCCTTCGAACTTTTTCAATGGTAACAGTCAAGTTTAAAAATATCTCATTTCTCGAAATGTTATGGCAAGTGTAATTCATTCTTTAATTAAATTTCAGTTTAAATTATTTTTATTTACATGTATAAAGTACCAATGTGGAGATATGCAAGCACACACACATGCACAAAACAGGTTTTATGCTGAATAACAAAAAAGTTTACTAATATATCAGAAAGAAGAGACATGTATCCAAATGTAAATTGCAATTGGTTAAGGTCATGGTATACTTTATGACTCTTCTGTAGCAATGTTAAACCTATTTCTATGGTTACCATTTAATTCACTAAAAAGTATATATTTTCTGGAAGAAAACATGACATCAAGCTTGATGCTGGCACTGAATATGAAATAAAAGTATCCGTATTGACGTTATTAAATTTCACTAAAGTTCTTAAATTTGTGTGCACAATTTAAAATAACATTTTGAAAAATAAAAGCCAGATTTAGTTTATAATGTCAAATAAAAGAACACATAATGTTGTCCAAAACTGTATTTTCAATTTTTTAAGAAGGACTGAGTTCTAATTTTATTGCTGTTGATTTTTTTTTTTTAATTTGAAAATTTAAACTTTAAACATGATGTACTTTTTGAAGTAAAAGCCTTATTCAAAATTTAAAGTATGGTTTTGCTGCTAGAAGTGCACTGCTTCATCCCAAATAAGAAAATAATGTTTCCTATTTTTTTGGCGTTTGGGCTATATTTTTGTTTTCCAGCAAAAATACGTAAAATTAAAGTTTCCCATTGAGCAGTTAAAATTAAAATCTTAACATTTACAGAGATTCCATTATTTTCAACAGCTTAATCCAATTGTATGCTTTCAGAAAATATGTAATTGATATGATCTCAAATGAGAATGTATGTAAAGCCCATTCGTATTTTCTATGCAAAGTGCTGTAAATGTGTACCATGCCCTCAATTTCCTTAGCACAAATTTCATTAAGTAAAACTTTTTTAATTAGATAAATGACACAGATGATGTGTCATGGACATCTTTGCTGTACGTGTCAAAAGTTTTCCCAGCTTGCACATTTCAGGATGTCTGCAATTTCCTGAAGCTTTAGTCACAAAACAGACCTGAATGTAAAAACTCGGATACTTTTGAAGTTCTGAGCTAGATCATTCTCTGAAGCTCTGCATTTTCCAAAGGGCCCTTAATCTGCACATGTATACGTAGACAGGCCTAATCAAAGTTTGTAAAAAATGAATGAAGCTTTGCATTTTGCAAAGGGCCCTTAATCTGCACATGTATATGTAGACAGGCTTAATCAAAGTCTGTAAAAAAATGAATGAAGCTTTGCATTTTGCAAATGGCCCTTAATCTGTATATGTAAACAGGTATAATCATACTTTGCAAAAAAGGAACAAGGCACTGAGAAAATGCAGAGGTTTGATAAATATTAGTGTGTCGGATAACTATGCAGGTTTCATTTTGGTCGAGGCCAGCTGTGTATTGATTGCAGAGGGTTCAAACTTCAGAATGAATGGACTTGGAATTGGTTTTGTCAATATTGATATTCCAGATTTATGAAAAGCTGGAAGCACTTCAATACGCCTGTTGTTATATGCTTGATTGTGTAGTTCCATGAAAAAAAAAAAAGATCATATTCCTAGATAAAGGAGAAGTGAAATTAAGATTACATAATTCAAACTGAATATCAGAAAGTCCCATTGATTTGTCCAGCTGCAGCCATAAAATTTCATGCATGTCACTTTTATGTACGTCTGTACAGTACAGTGGTACCTCTCTTGAGAGACCCCTCCAATGAGAGACCGCATATCTTTTTAAGACCGCTGTCTCAGTACACTGTGCTATCTTTTCCATGTTATTGTATATACCTCTAATGAAAGACCACCTGTTTTGAGAGACCACATTTTCACCTGCCCTAGGGGCAGTCTCTTAAGACAGGGACCACTGTACATACATACATACAGTGGGCCTTGATAAGGCCAACCCAAATGCACCAGAAATGTGGCCTTATAAGAGGGCGGCCTATCTTGAGGGGTAGAATAAAATGATAAGACGAAACTTGCTGCATAAAGAAGTGGAGTCTGTAGAGAGAGTCGCATCTTGTCACTGGGGCCTTAGAAGAGGGCAACCACTGTCTGTCTGTCTGTCTGTCTGTCTGTCTGTATGTATGTATAGTAGACAAGTCTGTAGGTTACATCAGGGATGTGGAAAGACAGTCTCCTTCCACATCCCTGGCTACATTAAATTGCTTGTTTTTCTATATACAGAGTGCTGCCTCTTAATAAGACCCCTCATTACAAGGCAGTTTCGGATATATTATAACATGGTATGTACCATGGTTCCCACTGACATAGCTTTCCCATTACTTCTATGTTAAAAGTCCCTCTATTATAAGGTGGGTTTGCTATAACACGGTATACCCCCTGGACCCCAACACCAGCGTTATAAAGAGGGAGCTCTGTATTGGTTTTCAGTTTCCACTGCAGCAATTACATAGGCTGCACAAAACTATCAGAAACAAAAAAAAAAAAAAGGGGGGGGGGGGTGTTTTATCATAAAAACGTGTTTAATAATATTTTGACTGCAGGCTAAGATTACCAGCAAAAACTGTTTAAGACACATATTGCATCAAATAAGACTTCTGATCAAGAGTAAAAAAAATTAAATGTTGCCCAACCACATCTTCACGCATCACATAAAAAGCTGGTCACATAATGACAAACAAGCAAAGAAAAAAGCTGGTCACACATTGTTTACTGCCCCACACCCCCAACAAAACTACGTCATGGATTTTTTGTTTTGAGACCATCCCCCTTTTTTGCAAAGGGTTTTTTTTGTTTTTTGTTTTTTGTTTTTTTTTTTTGTGAACCAATGAAAAAGGTGTACTATGATGGTGATAATACCATTAAGTTTAAGGTTTGTTTTGATCTGTCACCAAAAGATTTTCGTTTTTATTTTTTTTTTTGTTTGTTTCTTTTTCCACTGCACCATTGTGGGTAAATCCTTGATGCATGGAAGGAACACAAATAGCAAAGGGCCAATTACCATTTTTTTTAGCTGATGTGCGCAGATTGTATACTTCTACATATCACAAGTGTCTACAACTATGATTGTTGATATACAGATTCTAAAACATTGCACATGAATACAGCGTGAGAGTTGGTACAGATTCTAAATTATTGCACGTGAATACTGCTGATATAGTTGGTATAGATTTTGAAATATTGTAAATGTATATATAGTTAACTCATTCCATACCATTCCCTGATTTTTCCGTATATTTACTTAGATTTAAGATGACAATTGCATATTAAAATACTTCATGAAAAGAGCTTTTGTTCAAGTACCAACATGCCTATAGTCTTAAGTCAGTGGTTCTGGTACTGCCTGGCAAGTCATGCTGCAGCTGCCGCAAGGGCAGCTGCAGCATGACTTGCCATGCAGTGCCAGAACCACTGACCAAGGCCTGTGACCATAGTATGGAATGAGTTAAAGTAGTTGATAGAGATTCTAAAACATGTCAGCACAAGACCTTTACATCACTGCTGTTTGTTATACCTTCAAAATGATAGAGCTACATACACCCATCTATATGTTGACTGTAACCTGGATCAGAGTTCAGATTTGTAATGGCACCAAAATGTACAACTTTAAGGAGCAGTCTACTAGAATATTGTGGGCTATTTCCCAAAATTCATGATGTATAACAAAATTAAAGGACTTTTGATACAGTGGGGCTCAGCAAGCCTGGGTACAACTTGACAGCTGTCTGACTTTGTATCTGTTGATGTAAGTATGCTCAACCACACATTCTTACATTGTGTAGCAAAACTATAGATTGTTGCAGTGTATCGTAAAAATACACATTAATTGTTACATTGTATGCCAAAGAATTTACATTGAGACATTGTATGGGAAAACTGTACATGTAACATTGTGTGGCAAATCTGTGGATTATAAAATTGGTATGACAAACTGTGGATTATTACATTGGTGTGACAAAACTATGCATTTTGTCATTGTATATCGGAACTATGCATTGTCGGAAGTTTGACCTGTACATGTGTCTATGCCCTCATCAACTCTGGTTGTATTTATTTATGGTGAGGACTGTAGTGGAGTTAGGGATAAAGCTATAGTGGTCAAGTCTCGGACACCTTTAGGGAAAAATGGTCCAAAATGCCAGATCATCATTATTAATATTTAGTCTCATGTCCATAAGTAAAAGATCCAGTAAAAAATGAGTGATTTGTAGTACAAAAGATACAAGTGTTGTATACCGTACATGTGCACCACCCTACAACCTCCATTGTGGCTTGACAATTCTTTGTCTGCTAAATTAATCAGCATAACAGTTGTGTGTATCTAAGTTATTGTAATGATCAGCAGGTTCAAATTCCTCATCATAAGACCTTTTAGTCAAGTACCTGCAGGCAAGCAGAGACAAGACAACTATGACAGTCCTGTATTTAGCTGACATTGGATGCACACACAGTCAGCTGAACACAGGACTGTCACAGACCCTTTGTGTATTGTTTCTGAGTCCTTCACCAAGGGCAGACAGTTGTTTCACAGGTAACTTTGGCTTCAGACAATTTTGAGACACTCCGCTGCATTAGTTGAGCTAATGGGAAATTATAAATAAGGACGCACGCTACCAGGAGCAAAAATTATTCGTCACGCAGTTGAAAACAACCAGTGGACTGTGTCTACTGGACGAACTTAGGCAGGATCCCACATACAATATTAACTCTTTCACTTTGGGTGGAGTCAACAGCTCTGTTGGGTGCACTTTGGACACAATGTACCCAAAGGACAGTGAAGAAAGCTGTTGACCTTGGCCATTCTTATGGTCTCTGTAGCTATAGGCTGCTGGTACTTGAAAGAGAGGTTGGTTTATAAAGTCTTTGAATCTGGTATCATCGGGTCAATTCAGAGCATACTAACTCTTAATTGTCAGCTTTGGCAGTGAAGGAGTCAGGGTTACAAGCAGTGACATGTATATGTGTGCACCACACTGTAGTTTGACTACTTCGCTCAGTGACAAGCTATATTTAGAGACCATAGGTGGTATTTTCGTCCTCAATAACAGTGTGTACACTTTAAGGTGCTCATTAAGTCCCTTTGATGTTTACCTGTTTGGCATAAATACGCATATAGCAGGAGCAGAACGGCCACTCAGTGTATGGCCTCATGCAGGTACTACCATTGCCGTAGTTGTTAAGCCTCCAATTCTACAGCATTATAAGCTGTGACAGGGTATTACCTGAAGTGAGGGTCACCTTTGAGGCCTCATGAAGAGTTTGGTCAAATTGGTATGGTGCAGCATGCTGTGCTTGCATGTATACCTGCATGCTGTGTACAGCGCTACAAAAACAACATAAATCTTACCCTTTTGGGTCTCAAAGCTCCACACAGTATCTCAGGCATATCAGGTATAGGGCTGAAATGGTTTTGTATAAAGTGATCAAGAATACAAAATTTAATAGAATTTTTGCAACTTCTACAGTGGACCATTCCTGGACACATTGTGACCCCGCGTGGGACAGCAAAATTAACTAATACCTGGCATGATTAAAAAAGTTTCTTTTAAGTACCAAAATTGCATGGGTTAGCATGTTACTGGTAATATTCTTGAAGTTTTACTTTTACAAGGTCATGTTATTGGACTGAGTCAACAGCTTAGCTCAGCACATCCTGGTCCCAGGGTGCAAGGAGGAAATCTGCTGACTGCCATCATATGTTATCCTGGTTTTAAAAGTCTTTCCAGAAATTTTTGTTGAAATATTTTGATACAGGACAACATCTAATAACATGAATGAGGCAGACAACCTTTCGATTTACCGATTGCTGTAGAACAATCTAAGCAGGAGAGTGTTGAATGACTATTCTTCGGTTTATGCTAACACTGTTTTAGTATTTGCTGACCCAGAACATGTCAACAATTGTTTTTTTTTTCATTGCACGTGTACATTTTGGTGGTCCATCTTTGGTGTGCAGAGTTCGTGAAATTTATACATTATGCCAGAAATTCGTGGAAGTTAGGCCTTGATTATTTTAACAATTGGGTTGATCTTTTTTACTGAAAGCTAAAGTAAGGAATGCAAAGTGCAAATACCTGTAGTTTGGTTTCCACATTCTGTAATCAATTTGGATTACATAAAGTACGATAAAAAAGCAATAAGTGATGAAAGCCAAAATACTGGTTTGCATAATCCAGATTCCATTTTGATTAAGCTAGCACAAGAATCATTTAATTCATTGTGTTAGTTTTTGTGCCACATAAATGTCATGAAGTATATCATTTTTACTAAATGTTAAGTAGTTTCTTGCTTTCTGTATAAACAGCACCTTTTCATCAAGTTTTTTTTTTTTTTTTTTTAAATTTTTTCAGGCAAGAACTGCGGCGATCTTGAAGTCTGACCAATATAATAATCAAGGCCATGTGTGTTGCATTCTCTATTTGACCACAGTGTATTGTCGCTGAGGATGTTTGTTGCTGCTGACACTTGTCTGTTGTATTTTTCAGCAAATAACAAAAACAATTCTGCAAATCCAACAGAGACTAACACAACCAAACCTCAGGAGAAACAAGAGGCAAAAGATGGCAAAAAATCACCACCAGGGGGTGAAAAATCACCAGAGGGTGCTGATGGACTAACAACCAATGGTGTCAAAGCTAGCAAATCACAATCAAGTACTAAGGCATTGTCAGCCAATGGGGGATTAATTATCAAATCAGCGGGTGCTCAGGGATCTACCAATGGAAGTGGAACTGACAGATCCTCAACAGGTGGCACCACTGCAGGAAGTAATGAACAAAAAAAGACATCTGAGCGACGGCAATCAGAAGGAGGCAGCGCTCCATCAGCACCAACCAGACAGAAAACTGCAGGGGCCAATAAGGAGCCAACGTTTTACATAGGAGGGGGCAATGGGGTGGCACTGTAAGTACAGTTGGTTCTGTCCATGTCAGGATAATTTTTCCAGCTGATGTACATTCTCTGTCATTTTAACCTGTGGCATACCAGCCACTGATTATGCTCCTGTCCTTCTAGATGTGGGACTTAGGGTTAACATTTTTTCCATGCATGCATCGATCTGCATACGTTTGTGTTGATGAAAAAAGACTTGGTGAGGAGAGAGCTCCCTGTAATGCCCGCTATTGATATAGTTTGACCGGTTTTGCCAGTAGAGTGGCTCTTCAGGGACTGAGGGTAACGGCTGTGATGCCGTACATCTGAAGATGTAAACAGTTTGTGTTATGCATTATATAGTACAATGTAAACAGTCAATGTCATGAATAGCTCACGATGACGCCATTTTTTTTAACCAGTCACTTGTACATGGTGACAAGTAGTGTAGGAACGTGCTGGTCACACTGTGTAACCAGGTAAGTTCTACTCCGGGAAATACCTGTTAGGAAGCCATAGGGGCTTTTAAATCAAATTCTTTTTGACTTTATTTTGCAGTAAAGTTAAAGTGAAGTATTAAGACTAGGAAGAAAGAAACCTAACATTGTATTGTCTTATCTAGTCCCTTGTATTCTTTTGTTTCGTTTGAGGAATACAGGTGAAATAGAATTTCGAAAAAGGGAAGAGGCAAATACAACATTGTGTTGTCTTATCTTGACCCAGTTGATTCAAATGAAATATTGACAGAAATAATATCGACTTGAGGGATCATATCATGAAAATGCAGATGGGGTACCACTAGTGTGTCCCATTTCTGGTTTGCAGCTGTTAATCCAAGAGAGAAAGGCTTCTCTCTTGTCTACATTCTGGATTAGGTGCTATAGAAAGTGAGCATAGAACCTGTAAAAATTTAGGATAAGACGAAGCGAGTATGCTCACTTTCCCATAACGTTGAGACCAAACGGTTGCATAACGCAAAGCTGGTGGATCCAGAAATATTCCCTTTTCAGCCTGTGTGCTTCTGTTTTTCTCAACCCGGGGGGGGGGGGGGGGGGGGGGGGGACATATTCCAGTATTAAAAAAAAAAAAAAAAAAATACATACATTTGTGTCCTGGATAAAACTTGTGCTTTGGCTTAGTTATTGTCATCGTAACATTGTCCACTCCATCCACTGTTAATGTCAATACAATAACTTAAGAACGCCAAGACCTACCCCCACTAAATTTGGTGTGTAGGTCCATTTTTGTATTGTACTTATAGCCAGCATTACATATGAGTAACCCTGACCATATGTTACGGTCAACTTTGTTAATTTCTAACCATGTACAGTGTCAGTGCAATAACATGAGAAATATTGGAAAGAACTAACCTATTTGGATTTAATGTGCAGGTCAGTCCCTCTCATATTATCCTCAGACAGAGTGGCATATGAGTGACCTTGTCCTGTCTTGAGGTCACAGGGAGCAACTGTCATTTTCATGCCTTGTTTGAGTGTTACCACAATGGGAGGGGCTGCAGCCAAGGTTTTTTTTTTTTTCGCAATATTGCCCACTATATTTTTGCGCTTTTACTTTCTCTCATTAAACCTCAGACAACCATGTGTCAATTAGTCCTAAAATATATGTCTTATAATAAAACTGGGTTACTAGGTCAGTAACTAGGTCACAGCTATGCACTCATATGTATACACATACTGTTCACTTACAGGGTGTAACTTCCACATTGACTTTACATTTACCAGATGGTATAGTACAAATTGGGACTAAAAGATGAGGCATGTTGTTGTTCAGGGGCATTTCCATTTGCCGTATTGTTCACTGATAACTACCCATGTTGAATTATTTTTTCTTTAAGAATTAAGATTCTGGTGTATATGTGCATTTCCCATGTTGGTCCAGTTGATCAGTAAGAAAGGAGGTTGCTGCCTGGTTCCATGGTGAAAATATAAAAAATATGACAAAACTAGGTCACTAGGTCAAGTAACTGGGTCAAGGTGATAAATACATGAAATATTGCAATCTGGATTGCAGAGAAGGACATAAACTTCATCAGTTTGTGATTGTGTTTAAAATATCTCTGTTTCTTTGCCAATTAAGATATATTGGCACATTATATTTCTGCATAAAATAATTTTTAGTCAAGTACCAACATGCATAGTCTTACTGGTCATGGCTTCAGCACCAAATGCCTTGATAATTTGCAGTAACCACCAACTATGAGTTTTCCTAGCATGCATTGGGTCAATAAAACACCACCCTTTTGACATAAATGCATTGCGTATATGGTTAGCGTACATGAATGCAAAATTCTGATTTTCAAAATGTAATAACTGGATTGATCTACAGTGAAACCTCATTATAACGACACTCAGATATCTGACATTATAATGACCCAAGTTTTCAATGACAAAAGTGCATTTTATTTGTAATTTGATTCATTTATCTGACATATTCAGTTATCCGACACATTTCTAAGGGAGCAAATGGTGTCATTGTAATAACTTTCACTGTATCTACAGCTGCTGTAAAGATAGTAATTTTTACCAGAGTGAAGGCAACCTGTTTCCCATTAAATTTGTTGCTCCAAGAGCTAACTAACATAAGGAAATATTCATTCACACAGGGGACAGGATATAAGGTAATTCATGTGCTAGAAGCAGCCAGGGTGCTTGCAATTTAATCAACCTGAGGAACAGGAGTCCTGGAAGTTTGTATAGTAAACAATTCCTTTGATATCCAATTCACTTCTTAAATTGAAGATAGTCCTTTCTACCCTGGAGCAATATCACTTTAATACCAGCATGGTATCACAGCATGGAGGAAGTCTATACCAGCATGGTATCACAGCATGGAGGAAGTCTATGCCAGCATGATATCACAGTATTGAGGAGTGTATGCCCGGCTTGGTATCACAGCATGGAGGAAGTCTATACCAGCATGGTATCACAGCATGGAGGAAGTCTATACCAGCATGATATCACAGCATGGAGGAAGTCTATACCAGCATGATATCACAACATGGAGGAAGTCTATGCCAGCATGATATCACAGTATTGAGGAGTGTATGCCCGGCTTGGTATCACAGCATGGAGGAAGTCTATACCAGCATGGTATCACAGCATGGAGGAAGTCTATACCAGCATGGTATCACAGCATGGAGGAAGTCTTTACCAGCATGGTTTCACAGCATGGAGGAAGTCTATGCCAGTATGGTATCATAGTATTGAGGAAGTCTATGCCAGCATGGTATCATAGTATTGAGGAAGTCTATGCCAGCATGGTATCACAGTACTGAGGAAGTCTATACCAGCATGGTATCACAGCATAGAGGAAGTCTATGCCAGCATGGTATCACTGTATTGAGGAGTACATGCCCGGCTTGGTATCACAGCATGGAAGAAGTCTGTGCCAGAATTATATCAAATCAATCAAACCAGAATTATATCACAGCATGGAGGAAGTCTATACTAACATGTCATCACAGCATGGAGGAAGTCTATGCCAGCATGGTAGAACAGCATGGAGGAAGTCTAAAAACCTTTTTAGACTAATTGCCAATTCATTAATCCCTTTGTCATAAGTGGACATCTTTTTCTTGAAGAATTGTATTTCTCAACTTCTAGTATTGTAGCTGGGTGTTGTTTTTCAGGCATTGGCCACTATTCTAAGACTTGTGCTTATATATATTGTCTCTTTAAACCTTGCATACTCGTGTACTTTAACAATGAAAAATTTAATTCTGTCCGTAAGTGGATTTGACTACATGATCTCTGAATATCCAGTCCAGCACTTAAACCACTTGGCCATGCACAGTGTAAATACCAGATGATACTTTGTTTTCACTGCTATAAATACAGTATTTTGTCAGACTCACTTCCCGCAAAGGTCACAGAGATAAAGCAAATCATGGGTATTAGCTCACTCAGCTTCAAGTATGAATGCAAAAGAGGGTTCAGACCTTCGCTTCTTTCCTCTAAAACCCTGGTTATTCATTTATTTCATGACTGAAATGCTAGTACATGTACATTTGTGATATTTTGGAGTCTGTTTATAAACATCCTTTGCAAGGTGTCTGAAAAAGCTACTGAGAACACCTCTCAGCTTGTGCTCTGTTTTTTTTTTCTCAAAGACACAATGCTGCAGATGCTAACTACTACTTAATGGCTGTTTGACTCATGGTAGCCAATCATGACTTTACAAGCTGAGAAGCACAAGGTGCCAAAAGTGATGTGGAATAGATATTAAGTACATGACCTTGATACAGGCAGAATGAAAAGGCAACGCTGCCAGCTAAATAATATTGAAAGGTTTGGCAATAATGTGGAACACCTGTCAAGTGGGCTCATGAATGCATGGTTCACGGTGTACAGGTTGTAATTGGCTGATTGAACGTGGATAACCTTCAGAGCCACTAATTCATTTATGACGGTCTAAAGAGCATCGTAAATCAATGTCTAGCAAGTTATTTGGCACCACTTACAAGCTAACCTGTACACCGTTTCATTGTTACCAGTGTTTTGTTCCTCGTAAAAATGCTGGTAGCTATAGTCAGTGCTATGCCGAAGTGTATGTTCTTATGACGGATTTATTTATGCTGCCGGTGGAGTTTTGTCAAATATGTAGCATTATGTATACTATATTAGACATACTGCAGTTCATCTGGGAGAAAAAAAGCAGTCTATTTATTATTACTGTGTACAAGATGAAAATTATCTGGCAACCAGAATTGATCGATACTTAACAAAGTGAAATACAAATAAGGAATCTGCCAAAACCATTCAGGTAGTCAACATGGTCACCATGGATAGGAATGTCGCATCACATAGCTGGAACCTGCTATGAACACCACCTACCATAGTAGACTGTACAGTGGTACCTGCTATAAAGACCACCTCTCATAATTGACTGCACAGTGATACCTGCTATAAAGACCAGCTCTCATAATAGACTGTACAATGGTACCTGCTATAAAGATCACCTCTCATAATAGACTGTACAGTGGTACCTGCTATAAAGACCACCTCTCATAATAGACTGTGTACCTTGGTACTTGGTATAGAGACCACCTCTCATAATAGACTGTACAGAGGTACTTGCAATAAAGACCACCTCTCATAAAAGACTGCACAGTGATACTTGCTATAAAGATCACCTCTCATAATGACTGCAAAGTGGTACCTGATCTAAAGACCACCTCTCATAATAGACTGTATAATGGTACTTGCCATAAAGATCACCTCTCATAATGACTGCAAAGTGGTACCTGATCTAAAGACCACCTGTCATGATAGACTATACAAAGGTACTTGCCATAAAGATCACCTCTCATAATGACTGCAAAGTGGTACCTGATCTAAAGACCACCTGTCATAATAGACTATACAATGGTACTTGCCATAAAGATCACCTCTCATAATGACTGCAAAGTGGTACCTGATCTAAAGACCACCTGTCATAATAGACTATACAATGGTACTTGCCATAAAGATCACCTCTCATAATGACTGCAAAGTGGTACCTGATATAAAGACCACCTGTCATAATAGACTGTATAATGGTACTTGCCATAAAGATCACCTCTCATAATGACTGCAAAGTGGTACCTGATCTAAAGACCACCTGTCATGATAGACTATACAAAGGTACTTGCCATAAAGATCACCTCTCATAATGACTGCAAAGTGGTACCTGATCTAAAGACCACCTGTCATAATAGACTATACAATGGTACTTGCCATAAAGATCACCTCTCATAATGACTGCAAAGTGGTACCTGATATAAAGACCACCTGTCATAATAGACTATACAATGGTACTTGCCATAAAGATCACCTCTCATAATAGACTGCACAGTGATACCTGATATTAAGACCACCTTTCATAATAGACTGCACAGTGATACCTGGTATTAAGACCACCTGTCATAATAGACTATAGTGGTAGTTGCTATCCAGACCACCTGTTGCCACAGACAGCATATCTTTAAGATAAGAGGGAGACTGCTGTACCATGTACATATGGTGACACTAACATACATGTATGGCTTCATAGGACACTCTGCCACACAAGTTGATGCCTCTTCTTTCTGTGATATTGACAGAGTGGAAGGTCCCCTCGTAGAGTTGGGATGGAAGAGAATTACAGACAAGGCAGATGACAGCTTCAAGTTACGATGGGTTGAGTGTAAGAGTGCAATTAACTATGCATCTTTCAAGGAAGGTAAGAGGCATGTTATTTTCAGTTGCAGTTTTTTTTTCTTCTGTGTAGCCCATCAGTTGTGCCAAAAAAATAAGTAAGAAAAATACAACAACAACAACAACAACAACATAACAGCAGTACATTTGTATATGTTAAAAGTTGACCACTTGATTGTTTTTTGGTCAATTCATCTTAACCACCACTTGTTTTATTAATTTCTTTTTAACTACAGTTATTTATGAACTCATATATATCTTTATACCAGCTTCTTAATTTAAGACATAGTGTAACGTCTAAAATATGTCAACTTGTCAGTGTATCTAAATTTTCAAAAAATAAAAATAAAAACATAAAATGAAATATAACTAAATCAAATTCAGGCTAGAGCATGGGAACAGACTTCCAGCTGTTCTGATCTATTCTTGTGTGTTAGCTCACCCAACTGGGTTGAAGTCACAATGAGATATTTAGATATTTTGACAAATCCTAATCCCTATCACAAATGCAGACTTTTTTAACTTGTGATGTCCAGTCTCACTTCTGGCAGCTGCTTTAATATATAAACAACAGCAGGTGTTTTACAGTGTAATCGTAGCTGTCCTGGACTATATACACTAGGGTGTTGACCTTTGTTTTGTCAGTTTCTGATGAGAAATAAATGGGTTTGAAACAAGTCAGACTACAACATGTATCTTGTATCTTATGCCTTCCTCTTCTACAAGGTAATTGTCATTGCAGGTCATAAATTGATGCATCTATAGTGTCATTGGGGGTTGGTATCTGATATGCAGACTGAAATATTGTAAGGTAGCTGTTTGTCACATAGGTGCATATCCACATGGTCTCCATATTGCTTTACAAATTAACATTCAGGACCTGTTGCAATGTCAGTTGTGTGAGATACTTTGTAACATGCAATAAATCCTAGTCTTGGGACATCAGATTGCCCTGATAGTTAAAAACACTGCATAAAGCAAGATGCCACATTGCTCTCAAAGCAGGGGATATATGCACAACAAATAGGGATTTTATGGTTGTATCCTGTAATGACCCAACTGCTTGCCAAGTGTATGAGATACATCATGTAGCACAATTCTGCACAAATGTTGAAGTTTATCATTTTCCCCCCTTAAACTGGCCAAAATGCCTGGTGGTCAAACGTCGTCTGCTTCGGCGTCTTTAACTAATTTCAACAGTAATGAAAAACAGTTTGACTGAGAATTGTGGATGAGGTCTATCAAGATCACATGACCCAGCTAGTTCAGCAGCTTTCCTTGGTGTGGGTTGGAAACTTAGTGTCCAACCCATGTCAAAGAAAACTGTTGACTAAGTCTTAATTCAAGGAGGAAGGGGTAAAAGACTCGTGTTTTCATTTGGATGAGATATCCCATAATATTGAAAAGGGTGTTCTTTGACTATTGGATTTGATATTAGAGAAATTTAAAATATATACAAAGACAGTGCATGTTTTCATTCTAATAAAATACAACACAACATAGTCTCCTTGTTAGGCCTCTCCTTCATAAACTGAGCTAATTGGATTAAACTGGCCTAAGCTGGTCTAATCTAGACTAAACTAGTCTGAACTGGCTTAAACTGGCCTAAACTGGCCTAAACTGGCTGGAGGTAGATTGTCATCAGCTTCAATGATTTTTGTTATTTCAGTGTCAGTAACAAAATATTTGAATGAGAATTTTAGATGTACCATTAGAGTAGCACGCCTCAGGTCAATAGGACACCTACATGTAAGTCACTGTTTGATGCAGTTGTAATTAAAGGGGAAAGAGCTAAGGGCTTGAGGTACTTAAATGTAGCCCAAATGAACTTTTGTTGTACATCTGTTATCTGGAATATTACAGTTCAGAATTTTCAGATTCAGAGGTTGGGCAAGGGGGGTTTAGAGAGCTGGGACACATGGAAGGGAGAACAGGTCAACTGTATTGAACAAGACACTATCCTGACACTTTGAGTGCCAATCTCACTTGCTGTTTATATCTCAGGGGACCAGCTGGTGAATCATATTCCCAATGGAAGTCTGCTGACCAATAAGATGGGGCTACTCAATAGTCTGCAGGCATTTGAGAGAGTCTCTACGTCTGTTAAAAAGAGTGGTCCTACTGCTCGTCTTAAGCTCACAGACTTTCTACCTGAAACATACAGATTAGACGATCCTAAAGAGAGAATCACCTTCTTTAATGTGTATAAAGGTAAGTTTTCTTACTTTTTATGCATTTTGTTTTACTGATTCGAAATGATTCATAACAAGCTTCGTAAGATTTGCTTGACAGAGGCAATTGAACTATGGTGCTGCCATCTATCTGTCATTTAGAAAACTAAATTAGATCCTAGGGGAAAACCTATATTTTTCAATGTTCCTATGCTTGAAATTGAATAAGAAAACTTAATGCTACTGTGACTATCATTTAAATATTTATGTTTTTCTTTGATACTATTTTAAAATTTATTCAGTTTTTTTTTTTTGTCTCCCACATAATTAACAGTTCAATCATTGTGCTGGATATTTTGATCAGTACAAATGATTAAAATTACTGGCAATAATTAAGATATCAAGCACAATTATTGCACTTCCAAATTTCATTAATATTGTGATTGTTTATTGAGTATTTTTCTCTAGATGTGTGGAGTATAAAAATTGCATCTTTCATACCTGTCAACATTCCACACCTCAAAATAGGGAGATTTTTGTAAATTTGAAAAATCCATGGGGGAGATTTGTATTTTACCAAAGAATATGATAGAAAATACTAAATGTTCATGGGGGAGATTCTGCCAAATTTGCAACATTTTGCAAGTAATCTAAAAAATTAAGGTGAAAAAGTGGGAGACTCCCACCTTATGGGAGAGACTTGACAAGTATGATCTTTTACCATTTTCATGATGAAAAAAATAGAACATAGTCAATTCTCTTTGTGAACCCTTGTGCTGCTAGTACATAGACTGAGTCAACAGCTTTCCATGGTCCCCTTTAGGGACATTGCACCCAAACTGCTTCAAGGAGAACTATTGACTCAGACTTGTGTTTTCTTTAAGTGCCATGTTTGGACGAGGCATGGTGGCACTTTAACAAGAGATGTTCGCTGGGGGATTTGAGGGGGTTTCATTATAGTAATCAGATAATTATGACTGTTGTCCTCAATGTAGGCCTTGCAGCCTTATGTTTGCTGTAAAAGTTTAGCGTGTGATCATGTGATCACATGGCCACATGTTGTGCCCTCAGTTATTACCCATAAGCCCAGCACTTTCTTCTGTTGCGATGTATCCTTGCTTATTTGTTGTCAACACCAGTGAATGCAAATGTTATGTATATTAACCCTTTCCCTCTTAGGCTGGCCAAAACCGGCTGGTGATGAAATGTCACCTGCTTCAGTATTGTTTACAACTAATTTCAACAGCAATGAAAAAAACAGTTTGAAGGAGAATTGTAGATGAGACCTATCAGGATAACATGCCCCTGGTCAACGGCTTTCCTTGGCATGGGTTGGGCACTAAGTGCCCAACCCATGCCAAGGAAAGCTGTTGACTCAATCTTAATTCAAAGAAAAAAGGGTTAATATGGATAAAAGTGAGACCATTATTCACCGTAGCTTGTTTGGGTATCTCAACCAACAGAACAGACCTGCATGTTTTTCCAAGTCATATCCCTCATTCCACCCTAAACTTTAAGATGTACTACACTCAAACAGAGCATTCATCTGTTGTATTGGCTCAGATACCCACACTGAACTGTGGCTAGTTGTATACATGTCCACCTGGTCAAGGTTATTATAGCAAACTCTCATTGGTGCTGACAGAGGGAGAGATCTGGATCTGTAAACCCACTGGCATGAACCAGGGCAAGGGGATCTACCTTGTGCGCAGTTTAGCAGAAATCAAGAAGAGCCTGCAGGAAAGAGAGGAGAAGGCGGCATCTAAACCTCACAGACGAACCATGGGACGCATTATACAACGGTAAGTAAGCTCTTTAACCCTTTCCCCCTAAAACCGGCCAAAACCAGCTGGTGGTCAAATGTCGTCTGCTTCCGCGTTTTCAACTGATTTCAACAGTAATGAAAAACAATTTGACTGAGAATTGAAGCTGAGACCTTTCAAGACAACATGACCCAGGTCAACAGGTTTCCTCGGCATGGGTTGGGCACTTAGTGCCCAACCCATGCCGAGGAAAACTGTTGACTCAGTCTTAATTCAAGGGGGAAAGGGTTAACCCTTGCGTGGTCAGAGTAAGACTGAGTCAACAGCTTTCCTTGCTGTGAGTTTGGTGCATTGTGTCCAACCAACACCAAGGGGATTATATTTGTAAGCTGTGGCACGCCATCCTGGTAGATCTTATCCACAATTTACAGCAAAAATGTTTTCTGTAAGTGCAGGTTAAGTAAAAACTTTAAGCCTTAAAGTGCTGATTTAAGACTGAGTCAACAGCTTTCCTTGGGGAACTCTGCATGTAAAGTGTCCTGAGGAAAGCTGTTGACTGAATACTACTTTTTACTTTTGCTGGTATTTGAATGAAAGGTTTCTTCATGAGGAATTTGAATCTTTTAACTATTATATGTTTAATGGTAGTGAGAAAAGGACTATAGCCATAATTAGCACTCTAAGGTTTAACTCATTCCTGCCTGATAGAAGACCAGGTCAACAGCTTTCCTTGGCACGCTCTGGGTGTAATGCACTCAGAGCGCACCTAGGAAAGCTGTGGACCATGGATATATAATTTGGAATGATCATGCAAGTTTCATCCAAAATTTTAATAAAAATAATCCCTAAATTAGTAAAGTACAATTAGCAGACGACGTTTAGATATTAGTAGGAGAAAGCGTCATTAGGCTGGAATGAGTTAAGATAGAGGAGTCAACAGCTTTCCTTGTTGTGCTCATTGCCCAAGAAACCTGTTCATGTGGAACCCCTCTTTTATCCTCAACAACTAGATTTAGAGTAAGCAGGCAAGTGTGTGACTGGCAGACTTTGTAGGATCAATTTGACGGAGGAATGATTGTGATAAGTCAGGAGAGGGACTTAGTATTGTAACTGGCTCTTAAAGGGTTAAAAACACTGCTGCAGTCCCAATTTGCATACAGTAGTTATTGTGGTGAGAACAGATAGGGATGAATACGTCTGAAATAAGCAGCTGTAAAATAATCAGTACTGAAGGTATTTTCATACATTTAACTTCTTGTTGTTTTTGTTTTTATTCTCACTGTTTTATTTCTGTTAAATTTATCTCATTACCCACCTGCCACAACACTTCTTTCCCCCTTCCCGCCCCCCCCCCCAAAAAAAGGTAAAGATATATGTGTTTACCAGCCTTAGAACTTTGCCTCTAAACTAAAGCCTGTTGTGGCAGATATGTGAAAGTAAAAGCAGAAACCCTTCATTGTTTTATCAATGGGGAGTTAAGTCTTAATTTCCAGTGCACTTTTGCTAGAACACTATGAAGGTGCCCTCTTTTGTGAAAAGCACAAACTAAAACATATATTTGGTATATGAATTTTGCTCATATGGTAAAATCAAAAGTTTAAAAAACCAGTGCCCCTGAGGATATACTGTGTTTCATCATGAACTTTTTCAGTGCCAATCATGTCTAAAGTTGATTTACTAGAGGCAAACTAGTTTGAATTATCATAAGAATCTCAGATTTGTATATTCCTCATAAAAAGACCTTTCATTCAAGCACCAGCATGCCTCTAGTTCCAGAGAAAATATCCCAAGTCAACAGCTTTTCTTGGCACACATTGGGCACAATGCGCCCAATGTGAACCAAGAAAAGCTGTTGACTCGGTCCGAAATTTGGCACTTAAAGAGTTAAAAGTGCAGGGGGGGGGGTTATCTGTACAGGGATATTTTGAATCAATGCAATACACTGACTTTTAGACCCACCGACATCACACTTTCATTCCAGTGTGTTACCAGAATTACCATACTGTCAATTCCATTGCAATAGGCCAACTGATCTTTTTTTCTTTGTTTACTATTGCAAATATGAGCAAATTCACCCTTTTCCCCTTTAACCTGCCAAAAAATTTTGGTGGTTAGATCTGTATGACTAGCTGCTTCGATATTTTTGACTAATTCTAACAGAAATTGAATGAGAATGGTACATGTTGACGAGACCTAAAATTAACAGGCTTCAGGTCAATAACTTTCCTGGCCTGGGGTACCATTCAACTCATGTCTGGAACAGCTGTTATATCAGCCTTAAACTCAGTCTGAATTCCAGGAGGAAAAGGTTAAATGATTGCAGTTAATAACCTTATGGTTACCTGTGCCAGGCTGCTGAGTTGAACTCATGTGGTCACCGGATGATATGACAAATTTGGTAAAACTTGCTTTTCATGAGGATGGTTTTACAAGACAATACACAGAATGCTCTCTCTCTCTCTCTCCCTCTCTCTCTCTCTCTCTCTCTCTCTCTCTCTCTCTCTCTCTCTCTCTCTCTCTCTCTCTCTCTCTCTCTCTCTCTCTCTCTCTCTCTCTCTCTCTCTCTCTCTCTCTCTCTCTCTCTCTCTCTCTCTCTCTCTCTCTCTCTCTCTCTCTCTCTCTCTCTCTCTCTCTCTCTCTCTCTCTCTCTCTCTCTCTCTCTCTCTCTCTCTCTCTCTCTATGTAAATATAGATTACAAGTTTTTACAACAAAAGGTGCAATCCACTTTATTACCCTTTCTATGTATAACTTTTTCTTTTTTCTTTTATCTGTGCAATGATATATATATTCTGGCAGAAAACATCTGGCCACCATGTCAGTAACACTGAATTTTAAATTTCACTAGCACCTCAAAATTACAGGGCTACAAATTAGCTATAGATCCCTGCCATTATTATTTTGCTTCAATTTTCTTCAAGAAGAAAAAAGAAAAAAGTTTTTATATGTTTTTCTACTTTTTTAAAGTAATTTAGCTTTCTTTTGGTCCATTTCTGAAAAGATACTGGCAAAAAATATATTTTAAAAAATCCAGTATTCTTGAAAATGTGCCTTAAATTTGCAAATTAATTTAAAATCATTTCGAGCCAGAAATTAGGTTTTTCATATGGTAGAAATATTCCATACATAAATATGTGTACATACTGTGTTTATGTTTTCCTTAAAATTAGTCAATCTACATGTTTTTTAAAGGCAATTAAAACTGATTGAATGACCAATTGGAAGAACATTTCCAGATGTTATAGATAAGTCTAAAGGCTTAATGTCAGAAAATTTGTATTTTATGCAAATTCAGATCAGATGTTAAGCAAATATAAGCCACTGTATGAATACAAATTAAACTCAACAGACTACTGCATTTATTTGGATAAATCTGGGAAATGTGCCTCACAGCAGCTTGGATGGATTTTTGTTTGTTTGTTTTTTTTTTGGGTCAAATAATGTACTTTTACATCCTGTACTTGCAGGTATATTCCCAACCCTCTACTGATAGACAAAAGGAAATGGGACATCCGTACGTACATGCTGATTGCCAGCACTATGCCCTACCTGGTATTACATCACCAGGGATATGTCCGTCTGTCTATGATTGAGTATGACAACAGTTGTGAAAATCTCACTGCCCATCTAACCAACCAGGTCAGTTGACATCTTTGTATTTTGCTTTACGTTTGATTTTTATTTTTAGGATCAAACAGTTTTGCAAATCATCGTGTTGATGTGGTATTTCAGTTCATCCAGCAACAATGTTTTGGTTTCGAGGGTAGCATCCTACTTTACAACTTTCAAAACTGGAGGTTTCAGTTTAAATATTTATTGAATTTCTGATGTAAAATTAATGTGTCCACCAGCAAATGCTCTGATCAAACTTGTTGAACCAAATTAAACCAACATAGTCAACGGTCAATAGAACTTGCTCCGCAGAAATTTATGCAAAACTTATCCGTGTTGTTTGATGTTTAACCATTCATCCAGTTCTTTCTATAAGACACAGAAGAACATTATCTGTAATAAGCGTCCCTGCATGTACTTAGAAATTTCAAATGCAATGAACCTCAATGTAGTAAATGCTTATTTGCAACGTTAAAGCAGTAGCAACTGCCAAAATGCTAATAACATGCAGGGCAGTTCACCAGTTAAGTGTCACTAGGTGGCAGCACTGTCCTTTCACACCTGTAACTGTCCTTAAGTTTTGCCTTCCATCCTCAACAGTTCATTCAGAAGAAAGACCCTCGTTATAAGGAGGTGAAGGAGATGACAGCCATGAGCATGGAGAAGTTTAATGAATATATCAATGAGAATGTGGCCGAAGAAAAGGGACTGGAGGCAGACTGGGTGTACAATACTCTCACTGTAAGTAGGAATGGAATGAGTGACTATAGCAAGTAGGCAGGTGGGAAGAAAAGGAGAAAAAAAGACAGGAAGCTAGAAGGGCAGGACATGTATAGATGGGATAATTATATAAGTTAAAAATATTTGTAGCAAAACAGAAATAAACTTACATGTACACCGGTTCGAGACCCGGCCATTTTGTAATCACAAAACAACATATTTTCAATGCTCCTTTGATGCTGGTGGATTTATATATATACTGTGCCTGATCTGGGACAACTCCAAACACAGTACTTTTGTCTGACCATTTTTAAAAATTGCCTTTTCCAGGTTTGTATAGAATAGGTAAACCAGGCAAATATTTAAAAAAAAAAAAAATAATAATAATTGTTTTGTGTTGACCTCCCTTCTTTCTTTTTCCTGGCCAGTAAGAGGAGTTTATTTTTCCCAGGCCTGGTCTGAAAGGCATATTAATTAAAAGACAAAAAGAAAAAAAAAGGCAAAAAAGACCTTCATCACTATAAGCAATGTGCATGTATCACTATGATGAACTTACATAACATCTTCTTGTCACTTGTATATAAATACAATTTGCAGTCACATTGATGTATTTAATTGAGTTCGTCAGGCAGTAGTGTAATATGATATCATTCTGCCATGTTTTGGGGTCATGTAAAAATGTGGATTTTATCGGTAATATCAGCATAATGTGATGCTTTGCCTTGGGGAAAGCGGCAAAAAACAAAAAAGCAAAAAACAAAAACAAAAAAACCCTCCCTCCCTACTGAACTTATATTGGCATATAATGCCCACAGGAAAAATAATATTTTTTTTTTTACTGTGGCTCCATGTGTTTTCAACGGTGTCCATTTCCAAAGTTGTGGGCAGTTGTATCTTTAAAGTTACATTATGTCAAGAGAAAAACAATTTGTATGGCACCATTGAGAGAAAAAAAATATATGTGAGAAACCTTGCATTATCCAAGTCAAAACAAGGCTAAGTATATGTTAGGTAATGTAATGATTGTAGATACAACTTTCCATTTAATGCAAACAATATTAGTTTTGAATGTTGAGATAGAAAATTTGAAGTTTGAAATGTGGCAAGACTTAGGAGTGTGATTTGCTGACCTTACATCTTGACACAAACTTTTATTTGGCCTAATACAAGGAGCATTCAAAATTCTTGGTCGACCATTTCACTGGAAAGTTGAATACTAAAATAAAAGTAGCAATATTTGTTTATAATATGGTTATTTTTCCTGCAGAAAGCCATTTCTCACATTTAGAGAGGAAAAACAAAACAAAACAAAAAAATCCACTTTAAGATTTTAAGAAAGTTTGTATCGCTGTTCTCCAAGGTAAATAGTTTCTTATACAAAGTTATCTTTGATCCCCACTTTTAAAAGCTTGTATTTTTTTTACACAAAAAAAATTACATAGAAGAATAGCCAGATTTTATTTCTTGTTGACAAAAAAAATACTATTTTATTGAGCAAATGTTCTTAAACATTTTTGAGAAAAAATTCCTCTTTCCAAATTTTATACTCTTATTATAAGTCACGATTCATGTAAGACAATAACTTTTTACTATGTTTTATTTATGTTTTTACAGACTCGCATGCGGCAGATTATGACCTACTGTTTCAACAGTGTCAAACACAAATTTTGCCGAAAAATTGGCTTCTTTGATCTTTTGGGTTTGGATTTCATGGTTGATGAGGACATGAAGGTGAGTCATGTGCATTTTTTGCCTGCTTAGCTGACCTAATGGGCTGTTGAATTTTGTTGGTGTCACTGCAGGCAGTCATTAATCTCAGCCCTTGAAAGCAATTGTAGGTACATGAAGGTCTGGTTAAGCAGGCAAATATGTTTTTGGAGCTCATAGAGGTCTTTTTTAGGCACCACTAGCTCACTGTTTGAATGAAAATGGAAAAAGAAAAAGCAAAAAAATAAAGCATTTATATTTGCAGTTTTCTTGTGTATCAAATATGGTAGAGATTTATTCAGAAACATTGGCAAGCCCCCCAAAAAACCCCATCTCAATAAAATGTTGTGGTATTATTTGCTACATTAGCAGCATATTCAAGTCTAAGAGTGCCAGATTGTGGACTGGGTGAACAACTTTCCTCAGCATGCATTGATTATATCAAGATAAGTTTTTGACTTGGACTGTCCTTTTTGTCCGGAAATATAGGCATTCTGTTACTTGAAGGAAAAGTGTCTTCATCAGGAACTTTTATCTGGATTCTTAAAGATATTGTAGATGAGGACTGTGTGTACTTTAGTTGTGACTACTGCATGCTGGTGACATCCCTTTAAAAACCTGGAACAAGGACTGTGTATTCTTTATAAAATAGTTAATTCCCCGTGGGACCCACATATCACTAATATGTCATTCCACTAATGAGGCATACACTGACCAGAATATGATTGAACACCGCATGCTGATTGAACACTGTATCTTGATTGTGAACCAGATGAGTCATGGTGACCGAGAGGCCCCAGCTGGAGAAGTGACTCTCCTTATTAGATTTAGAAGCATAATTAAATACATAGAATAAGAGCAACAAGGTCACATACACCATATATAGTTACCCTTTGAAGTACATGCACTTTGGATAATACTACATGTAGCACAAACTTTAAGCATGCTGAAACCATCATGACTACACCTAGCACAAACTGTAAGCATGCTGAACCCATCATGACTATGATGGAGTTTTTCCAAGCATATAGCCATTTCATATCTTATGAGCTGTAGGTGTAAGGCAGCTAGAAGTACAAAGGAATCCATTGCCTGTTGCTCGTTTGCTTTGATGTCTAATTGAGTTGTCTCCTTGCAGATTTGGCTCATTGAAGTCAACGTTAATCCGTGCTTGGCCACTAATTGTGCAGCCCTTAAGGAAGTGGTGCCTGGTGTTGTCAAGGAAACACTTAGTAAGATCATGTTGTCACCGTCAGTAAAACTAGATTTAAAATTTTTAAAAAATCAGTATCTAGTCCCTGTAATTTATTCTCAAAAAGGGTTGTCTCATGAAAAAGTACTGCATCTCAATTGTAAAGCCACAGCCAGGATAATGTTTATAACATTGGAGCCACTGGGACAGCCTCCTGTCCTCAGGGAGAGTTGTGATCAGACCCTACCTTAACATCGGAGGAATTGTCTCTTTGTTTCCAATTTGGCCAAAAATTTTCAAAGTCCAGATGCATGCGAATGGAGTCATTTTTGCTTTGATTTTGAATTCTCATTGAAATGAGAATTTGAAAGAAAAAAAAAATGGAGAACAAGCCTGCAGTAATTAGCCCACGAAAGTTTCCACAGTCCATATCAATTTCAGAACAAATTCTCATATGATGGTGGTGTGGAAACAGTTGAACGTAAGCCTTATACCAGTGGAATTTAACGTTTAATTTTTAGGAAGATATTTATATTCCAATCACTGTACATGTACATATGTAATGCACAAAACAATATACATACAATGTGGAATCTCCCTATTATGGCCACTTGAGCAACTGAAAAATGTGATCTCAATCAGAGTGATTTTAATGAGAGTGGAACTTAATTATGGATAAAATGACAAGGGTCTACATGGGGGATTTTGATATGGAAATGGTCTCATTTATGGAGGGGGGCATATTTGGAGATTCTACTGTATGTTTATATGTACATGATGTGTATAAATGTTTATATGGAGTTCCTCAGTGCTACATATGACAACAAAGTACAGATAAACTTAAATGAGCACAAGCTGAAAAACTGGTTTGTAAATGTACCAGAAAAAATGTAACAATGTTAAACTGAACGAAAAATGACAGCATAAAAAGTTGATCTTAAGTTGCAAGAAATACATTTCTACCGTAGTTTGTATATGTATATATTTTCATCATTATTATTATTATCTTTTTTATTTTATTTATTTTTTTTTTTGCAGACATAGCAATAGAATGTTTTGAGAAGAGCAGGAAAGGCCAACCATTACAACCACTCAAATCTTTGAAGAATTTTCATATAATTCATGCAGAAAGTGGCAAAGCATCTGGCGTACACCGGAGTATTACAGCCAGCCCCAACAGAGCCAAGTCGTCAAACCCTTCACAACAACAGCGATCGCGGTCCTTGTCTCCCCAGCACCCTCCCCCTCGGACTCGTAGTCTTTCTCCTGTCAAGGAAACTCAGATAACGTTTAGTGGTGAATCGGCCGCTAAGCCTAAATCCACAGGGTTAGCCAAATCTACCCCGCAAGCCACAAGGACAACAGGTAGCACAAACTCTGGCCTAAGGGGTGCTATCCCAGGCCCCTATGACAGATCGCCCTATTCAATGGGGGTAGCCACCTCAGACCCAATACGGTTCAAAATGACACATGCAGGTGGGGCTGCACCACCAAAAAAAAAGTCCGGTAGTAGATCTGATCGAGAGAGAGGAGAAAGGGGCAGTTAATGACATTATTTAAAGTAGGATATTAAGTAACACAGTTGAGAGACTGATATTTTCTAAATGTTTTTCATTTAATACCATACAATGCCAAAAGATCCAGACAGTATGAATGAAATGAATGCTGCATTTAATTTTGCTGGCATTTTTTGTTAACAAATTCTGCAGTTTAATTCAACAGTTAATGGATCAGTTGTGCTCATCATATGTGGATTAAGCTGCTGTGAGGTCCTGGAAGGTAACTGTGAAGAAGCGCATCTTCAAATTTTCTGGATACTCCGGCAAACAAACCTTGGCCTTTTGGAGCCAAATGTGATTCATGTGGCTACCACTAGGGGGCAGCATCAGCCTGTGACAACTCTGCTGGCCAACTGAGGGGAATGATCAGTCTTCACTGGTAGTTGAATACCAGTTGTGGTAGCACTGCAATGATGTGACCACTGACCGAGGAAAAAAACACAAGTACATCCTGCAGGGTACCTGTGGATTATACTTAATGATTATATTATTAATGACAATGTATTGTAATTTGGACCACAATAATGTTTCCCCCTTGATATAAGATCAAGTTTTAAACTGAGTCAACAGCTTTCCTTTGTATGGGTTGGGCACTAGCACCTATTACCCACACCAAGGAAAGCTGTTGACCTGAAGGATGTTATCTTGATAGATCTCATCTTCAATTGTCATTCAAAATTTTTTTTTCATCATTACTGTGGCAGATGACATTTGATCTGCAGCTGGTTGTGGACAGTTTAAGGGGGCAAGGGTTGGGGGGGGGGGGGAGGTTAAATAGACGTCTGTTTGTGTTCTGTACAAAGTACAGTGTGATATAGTTGTGCACACGGGGACAGATTGCTGCAGCTGTTCTTGTGGCAGCCTCAGTCGCCTGTGATAACTTACAATACCTGAATCTCAAACTCAATTAAATTGTGTTGAAGTTGACAAAATACAGTTTGTATTGTTTTCCATGCTACATGATTTAAGGCTTGGGCCTGGCACAGTACAACTTAGCTTTGTATTGCAGTGCCAAATATGTGCCTACAAAACTTAAATGACCGTATCGGTGGTTTAATTTGAGATGAAAAATGACTGGCAGTCATTAAACATGTACAAAAATGATTCAAGTCCTACATTTTCGGACGAGATTGCTCTTTCAAGTTCTTGATTTGCAAAAAAAAAAAAAAAAGTTTCTTTAATTCATACATGCCTGGTCTAAAGTTGGTGCAGTGTTTAAATTGCACTGCTCTCTGGTTGCAGTGGCAAAGACCCGGGTCAGTGGTTTTTGCATTGCCTGGCAAGTCATGATGCTGCTACTTCAAGGGCACAGTCGACAGGCAATGCACATACCACTGACCAAGGCCTTTACCCTGATACAGGTAGACACATAGAGCTGAGGCCAAACAGCATGGCAGTGATATACTCTTACTGACAAGGTGGCCAACTGTCATAATTGACTTCATTGTTATGTCCTGTAGAAGGTCACTGGCATCTCAATATGGAAAAGTTGAAAAAATATGGATGGTATGCTAATCTGTTGCTCTATTCAGATTGGTTGTCGTAGTATATCTATATATATATATATATATATATATATATATATATATATATATATATATATATATATATGTATACAGAGAGAGGCAGGCAGGGAGAGAGAGTGAGAGAGGGAAAGAGAGAGAATTTTGTGCCAAAACGTTGATTGTACTGTCCTTCCTTTATTGAACGAACTGTCTATCAGTGGCTGCTAAACTGAGCTTTATAACATATATGACATCTCTCACACAGGTATACATGTATGTTGGTATTGATTTCATTGTATGCTTTATCAGACTTGCTGAAAATAGCCCATTTATGCATTAATGATGGAACATCTTGTTGATAATAACGTGGTTCTCCTATTGTTACAGAAACTTAACCACATGCAGCAAGTCTCAATGCAAAAATTTATACTTAACGTTTTTTGGTTTTTTTTTTTTTTGCTGTTGTAAATGTATAGATTCTTCATTCCAAAGATTTATCTCTTTATCAGTTATTATTAGTGTGACGGACCTCTGGAGCTGAGGACGAGTACTGGATGCATAGTGACAATTCTTATTCCATACCTCATGTATCTGTATCTTAGCTTCCGCATACTATCACTCAACTGTTACTGTGTATGGGGTAAAACTGTTGACATGTCATACACACATGTACATAAGGGAGTGGTTGATGTTAAAGGTCTAATAACCAAGCATGACTTCTAACTCTAATGTGCTTGTATGTACAGTGATTTTATCTATGTCACTAACAGCTTGAACTCTGTGTTTGTGAGGAACAATTTTTTTAAGATGGAGACAGACTTCCCTAAGTTATTTTCTATCACAGCTTTGTGGTAGTTCTGGTAAAAGTAAACAAAATTTGTTGGGTTCAGCTTCACTAAACGATGTGAAAAAAAAGAAGGGAATAGTAAAATGTTCTGAATGTTTGGTTGTGGTCATTAAAGCCCAACAATTTCTCTTACAATGACAACTGTAGAACTGTAATATACTGGTGTGTGTATAAAGTAAACGAAAACCTGGCACATATGGAATATACTTTAAGTAAACACAACAAGTCAACTGATTAACTTCCCATTATTTGGGCTTAGCCAGCTTATTTTGTTACCATTTCCAATGTGCCTTACACAGATGCTTGCTAGGAGACCTTGCAAGTGCATGTTGGGAATAAAAATTGAGTGACTGTCAAGGAAAACTATTGTACACTGTATTCCTCCCAGAAGGGGCCCCTGGGCCCCTGCTTCTATCAGGACCCCTGCTTCAATAAGGGCCCTCGCTTTAATCAGGACCCCTACTTCAATAAAGGCCTTCACTTTAATCAGGAACCCTACTTCAATAAGAGCCCTCACTTTAATCAGGACCCCTGCTTGAATAAGGGCCATCGCTTCAATTAGGACCGTGTTTCAATTAGGACCCTGGCTTCATTGAGGACCCCAGCTTCAATGAGGACCCCTGCTTCAATAAGGGCCCTCGCTTCAATCATGACCCCTGCTTTAGTAAGAGCCCTCGCTTCAATCAGGACCCCTGCTTCAATAAGGGCTCTCCATTCAATCAGAACCCCCTGCCGTGTTGGAATCTAAAAGATCAAAATTAGATCACAAACTTCTAAATTCTACTTATCATTTTCATGGTACATGTATTTACCTGCAATAATGTTTGGAGTAGGGTTCTAAATGGAAGGCTTGTTGCATTGTAATTTTGTAAGTGTCCCGGACACCTACAGGGAGGAATATGGAAGTCACATAGATGTCGCTGATGCTGTGAATTATCAGTTTGTGTGGCATAATATGGAGCTTTAATGCTGTTCTGCTTATAATCCACTCAGCTGTACACATTCTGTACATTGTCATATGTTTTCGTGCTGGTACTTAAATTGTTTGTAAATAAAAACAGTTTTGATCAGAAATGTTTAAAAGAATCTATGAGGGCAGCCTGACCCAGGTCAACAGTCTTGTTGGGCATGGTTTGGGCAGCCTGACCCAGGTCAACAGTCTTGTTGGGCATGGATTGGGCAGCCTGAACCAGGTCAACAGTCTTGTTGGGCATGGTTTGGGCAGCCTGACCCAGGTCAACAGTCTTGTTGGGCATGGATTGGGCAGCCTGACCCAGGTCAACAGTCTTGTTGGGCAGTGGGTTGAGGAAAGCTGTTCGTTCTGGCTCCCTGTAGCCAGGAGAGGGTTAAATACAGATGTAGACCCTCAATCAAGTCTGGCTGCAAATACTACTATATTAGCTGTATTAGCTGCAGTGATCACATGATGTAGGTAACCTGTAGCTTTGACTGGTTGTTGTTCTGTGACATTTCCTCTACATTTCGAGTGGTACAACTCACACCTGTGGCTCTGGTAGGGTGGAAGCAGGGATATGATGGCTATTTTACCCTTTTATTTTTGATTGGCTACCCTGTAATGTACCCAGGTGCAAACAGACAATGATTGACCTTGCTTGCTATTTTAACAAATAGGGTACAGATAGATACCTCTATACTGACCAATGGGACTAGTATCTACACACAAGAAAATGCTGTTGGTTAAGAGAGATCCTTTTATATCTAATTGGTCAAGACAGGTCAGGTGTTTGTGTTGCAAACATACAGGCAGTAAGGAAAAAAATACTGTTTCTTATTACCATGCAGGTAATTTAAAAATTAAGCTGTGTTTCTTTTTTCTTTTTTTTTGGGGGGGGGGAGGGGGCGGGAGAAGTATTTTTTTAAGCGTTTTGTCTGTTTTTTTCCTTTGTTTTGTTTTTATTTGAAAAAGGTCTTAAATATAAATGATTAAGCTCAGGGTTGGCCTGGAAAAGGGCCTGGTCATTTATTTATTTGTTGTTTTTTTGCTTTCAAACCAAAAAACAAAACAAAACAAAACAAAACAGAAAAACCCCCACATTTTTCTTTCTGCCTGAGATGCATTTATATTGGCACACAAAAGGTCAGAATGGAATGAAAATGCAAGAGATCCCATGGTGACTACTTGAATGGTCAAATAAAACAATCCAAAATGTTTGCAATCAGATCTTTCAGGGGATGCGGCAGATTTAACCAAACTGACACTTTGGCATGAAGTCCCTCCTTTGGCACATACCTCTGTGACAGGTTCCAAAGTGGCCACATTAAGCAAGTGACCATTCAATAGAGGTTGAATAGCTTGGCTCCACAACACTAGGGACCTGATAAACATGGTCTTAAAGCCAGGTGGTCTCTGGCTGGAGTGGTAGTTTACAGGGGGCTACAGTATGCAGTCTTGACACTGAGAGACCAACCTTACTTCAGGTACATATGTATTTATTTGCCTTATGTTCCAGTTCTTGCTTGCCTGATAAACAGACTTTCTGGAGGGCGATAGACTGTTGCTCCCCCGGCCAGGGACTAGAGAAAGTCTCCTAAGGAGGAAAACTTCTTGCCAGCATTGTATTCCTCCTGTTTGTCAGTTTATCATATGCCCTAAAATGAAGTTTGGGGGTATACTTTCATCATGTCAGACTGTCCATCAAACTGACAGTTCATAGCAGAATACTGTGAGCAAAATATCCCACAATTCAAATTGACTGCAACCATACCTTGACATTGTTTTTTGACCTGATAACATTTTGGCGACCTTGACTTCATTTTCATGGTCCCAGGACCCATATGTGTGCAAAGCAGGGCAATCCAGTCTGTCAGTGTTGACTAGCCTAGTTATACCTGTCTTGATTTTTATTTGTGCATTAGACCTTCATTGAGAGAGCCTTAGGTGAAGTCCAAGTGGTCACATAAAGCAGGTGGTTTGTCAAATGAAGGTCAAATACCATGCAAAAGATGACATGAAGGACGTGATAAGTCAGTTTTCGAAGGCAGGTGTTGTCTTATGACAAGGACTACTGTTTTATGTAGATCTATTAACTCTTTCAGTGCCAATCACGTCTAAAGTTGATCTACTCAATTCCAACTAGTCTTAATTGTCATTAGGATCTCTGATTCGTATTCCTCATAAAAAGTCCTTTCATTTAAGTACTAGCATGCCTATAGTTCCAGAGAAAATATGCCAGGTCAACAGCTTTTCTCAGTGCACATTCAGTGCATTGCGCCCAATGTGTGCTGAGAAAAATTGTTGACTCAGTCCAAAATTTGGCACTTAAAGAGTTAAAGCACATATTGTCCTTTGAGATTTTCACGCAAGCAATACATTGTCTGTCTGCACTTTGTTGCCTTAGTATTATAGTCATAGGGTGACCACAAAGTCTGCTCATGGACCAGTCTGTCCATCCTTAGGTGTTTACACTTAATAAACCAAAGAGGATGTATGAATAGTAGAGAAAGATTGTGTAAATGTTCATGATGAGTTACCTGTAAAACTACCATGTAATATAGTACGCAATGAGAAAATAATGATGTTCTACTGTTTAAGACATGACAAGCTTCACAGCACGTAGCACTCACTGACGGGGGATTCAGGGCAATATTGTGGTGTCATTAATCTCGTTTTAATACAATTGAATTTTACAGCTTCATGGTAATGTTGGTACATGATGGGTTTACCTGTGATATAGATGCCAGTTAATAAAAAAGTGTAAATTTAAAAAAAAAAAGAAATATATTTGGACTCATATTATTTTTGTTGGAAACATTGGTGGCCAATTCCAGAACAAGTTTTTTTACTTTTTTTTCTTCGTATTAATATATAGAAAAAGTTGTTGCAATGACATTCACTGTAGCTCCACTCTAAAATAAGACACTCATTAATTTAATGAATTAAAATAGGCTTTGCCCATATGAGAATTTAGAATGATCCATAAGGGCTTACTTCAGTATCATCTGTGAAACCTTACCTTAGTGTGATCGGCGAGGTCTGTAGTATAATCCACGAGGTCTTTGGTATTATCGATAAGATCGTATGTGACAGTGAATACAATTACAGACAGGCAATGTCCACAGAATGCGCATTTTTACAGCATGTGAGGTTTGTCACAAAATCAATACAACTCCTTAGCTTGGCACCAACTACTACTGCTAGGAATGTGGCCAAACAATATCAAAGCTGTACCTGTGATACATACATTGTATTTCTGTATTGTACAAGCATATTTGCATGTCTATGTTATGAATATTTTAAAATTTGGATACAGATCATGCCAGCGAGACTTGCTGGACTGTTATATTTATTTGTGGGCTCAGAACTAAAAATTGGCTATCAATAGAAATGCTGAAATGTTTGTCTAATTGTAATATGTTATAGTTGACAAATGGTAAAATAAATATATAAATTTACCTCTTTACCACATATTAGTCTCTAGTGTTTTCTCATGCAATCTAAACCAGTACTCTTGTGTCATGATCAATAAAAAAATCTGCAAAAAATATAGTATCGATCTTGAAGTTAGACACTACAAACAGAAATGACAGAGTTTCTGTTTCTCATGTCCAGATTTTAGAATGTAAAGGTTGGTATGTTGGTATGTCGGTATAAAATTTGAGAAGGAAAAACTTTCTGTATACAATTGTTCAGATTTCTGTATACATTTGGCTGAAAAAATACATTTTGATGCTGCATATTGAATTCCCTCATAAAATAGGTCAACCCTTTCAGTGCAAAGTTAGAACTGAATCAACAGCTTTCCTTGGCATGCTAGACGCTTCAAAATAGTCACAGAAATTAAAGTTTAAAAAAATTGTCTCGTTTTCCTCAAATTCCACCCATTTTTTGTGCTGCAAGTTCTAAATTGCGGGTTTTCGTTTGAGGCCTTAGTCTTATCATGAATACTTTGAACTGTACGCTTCTGTGTCAGCAGTTGCGATAGAATCATTTTGTATTAATCTGACATTTTTATTAGGTAAACATAGTCGAGCAACGTTCAAAAAGTTACTTATTATATAACTGGCATATACTACTTGTATGTGGCTTTTCTCCGTATTTTCCTTCAAAAAGACGCGGTTAAAGGAGAATATGACATTTTAAAACTTCTGTCTTGGGGGGTAAATACATCAAATTATATTGTATTTGCTTCTCCGATCGTAACCTCACAAGGAAAAAACATCCATACCCCTCTAAGACATAAAGAACAAATAACATAACGAAAATATGGACAATTGTCTTCATAGAGCTTTATTCAATTGTCCAGATTATACGACTCTTTCATTTATAATACAGTTGTAATGGAAATAAAACAAACACGAATGAATACCTCTAATCCACAGTTCGAGACTTCAGCTTATTCCATACTTCTTTATATAGACCGTGCGTAATGACTTAAGTTTTGTACTATCAAAGTGTGTACAACAAATGAAACATTTTGATGACTCTCCAGACAGATTGTCAGTCATTGTGTGCAGTATTACTTTTCATTTTGACCCAATGGATTCCTTTCTGGTTAAGCATCTGAATTCTTTTCTGATTAAGCACCTGACTATTAAAGGCCATTTAACTTAAATTATGGTCAATCGTCAATTCTGAAATTTTAATGGTGAAAAATTAAAGATTATTTCAGTTTTAGCTGGATCCAGATTTACTCCTCTTAAAAAACGTGGGGGGTTTTGAACCTTTTTGATGTTTTGACCAGCTAGTTTTGCTGAAACTGTCCCTACATATAGCCAGTCTCAGCCAGTGTGCACAGAGAAGAGGTACAGAGGGTTAATTGCACTCTCACTGAACCCTGAAAATTTCCCTCCAAATGATTTCAAACCCTGACAAAATTGCCCCCAAAATATCGTATTAAAATTGCCATGAAACTACATTTTTCATTCTTTTGCCAGCGTCTTCAAATGGACATCTATCCCACTCCAAAATCAGAGAGCATTCTTTAACAGGAACATGGGGATGTTACAGTTTTTCTATTGACATTCAACAGAAATTTAAAAAATTGGTATATATCTTCATTTTTCTTAAGCCGAATTACAACTTGTTCTCTACTAGCCTTTTTTTCTAGCTTAACAAGAGCTACTGCAGGAGACATCCTAGATTGAAATTGAAATAAACAATTTTGTATCATAGATTTAGCCATGATAGTTTTGATTGTAAGTGATTATTACTATATTCAAGATACATAGATTACACTATGCGAAGTTCGGCTGCCTGGCCTGTATCTAGAGACCCTACTCAAGCCGCATTCCCCCTCATGCCTATTGGTCTCGGCCTGGGATACACGGTAAAGCTTTGGTGAATGATTTTCTCATATATACGCATAAAACGAGGAGGAGGAGGAGGAGGAGGAGGAGGAGGAGGAGAAGTCCCACTGTTAGACTACGGCATCGTCACACTCGGTGTACCCACATTCTCGGCCTACACTATTTCTTTAAGAGAAAAGAATTGTTTCTAAAATTCCCCTCCAAAAGCAAATGTACATTAATACAAGCATTAACGGAAGGTGATCATTTAATGACACTTAATGGAGAGTCATGCACCCAAGGGATATCCCACCTGGTTTGAAGCTGATCTGGTACAGGGGTTTGGAAAAGTCCAAATGTGAATTTTGCACGCCAGAACAGATGGACAGGTGTCGCTTTTGAAGCAAAATGTTTCATGCACTATCCTGTGATGCCAACTTAGGTAATACATGGTTTAGTATATTGCACCCCATTAGCATCTTCTTGAGTTGACCGGTGGTGTGACTTGGTGAAGAGTACCAATGTATAAAGCCCCAAGGGGACCTCTTCCAATCAAGAATGAATAACTGTGATAAAACGATGAACAATCCCCCAAAAGTGCAGAATGTTTTTTGCGATTTCGACGGACTCAAGACTACCTGCTTAAGTTTGTTTCTTTTTCTTTGAAATCAGTTGAAATGTATGCATTAACCAAAGAGTACCAAAATTGAAAAACTTCGTCAACAAACAAGGATCCATATTAACATGACCTGGTGTTAAAGGTTTGACCTTTCACAAGAAATATATCCAGCAAGTTTCAGCATACTCTGATGGACACAATTTAAGGTCTTGATGACCCCAGAAGTATATATCTCACAACAATTTTGAAGCGATTGGCCAAGCGGTTTTGGAGAAAAGAGTTTTCAGAGTAAAAAAAAAATGAGTCTAAATAAATAAACAATTAAATAAATAAATAAATAAACAAACAAACAAACAAACAAACACACACACACATACAAACATACATACATACACATACATCAATTAATAAACAAATAAAAAATATAAAAATCCAAAATCACTGTAGAGTGACCGTTTGAACACGATTGATAGAGAACCAATTGAGGTACATCCCCACTAGGGTTGAAGGGAATCAGGTTGATGGTTTATAAGAAGTCGAAAATGTGAATTATCAGAAACCCAGTTGACTTTAGTAAGACATAGTAATGAATATGGATGTATCTATTAACCCGTAAGTACCCGAAATCGTCAAACATCAGGTATCCAAGGAACGCCACCTTGTGAATAAGTTTATTTAATTTTTCCGCAAAGAAAACTCGTACAAAAATCATTAAAAAATACACAATTCAAAGCGCCGTCTGTTGAACAAATTAAGATTCAGGGGTCCACAGGCGTGTCACAATGCAATTTCAAAGCAATTCGCCCCGCACTTTCGGAGACCAAGACATTTTAAGATCTTTCAAAAAAAGAACAACAACAAAACATATTAAATTTCAAAATAAATGCAGTGTGACCATTTGAAGAAAATAAAGTAAAGCCTCAGCAAATGTACATTCCAACCAAGTTTGAAGTGGACACGACAGACTCTTTTAGAGAAAAAAATGCAAAATGTGAATTGCATTTGTACTCTCCATTGACTTACAGAGTAATCCACACAAATGTTGCATTCACCAACAAATACCCCAATTGAGAAAAAGTATATTAAAAAGCAGGGATCTGGAACATCATCACCTAGTAAACACTTTTGTTTGAACCCTTCAAAATGATACATTTTCATTAAGTTTCACAACAATCTGCAAGATGTTTTTGCAGGACCCAAGTATAGCGACAACACAAAAATTAATAGAAAGAAACAAAACTACAGAGCCGTATGTTGAATAAATTAAGCTCTAGGAGTGTCCTTTAATTTCAAAGCAATTGGCCAAGTGGAAAAAAACAAAAATTCTAAGACTCCAAACATCACTAGAGCATGAACACACTCAGTAGAGACCCACTCAGGGAACTTCTCAAGACATTTATAGTGGATCTTGCTGTTTTGGAGAGGTCTACAATAAAAATTGTGGATGGACGACAGACAGACGAGGAGTAATTTTAAAAACTCAGCAAATTGGCAAGTCAGCTGAGCTAAAACGTATGTGAATCAAGGATTTTTTTAAAAAGAATTTTTCAGGTACATCAGTGTTCTGAGGATCTCGTATTCTCATAATCGAAGGATTGTGGAGAAAACAAATGTTGGGTCCCATTTGCAAAATGGAATGCTGTGGCAAAAATGGCACATAACTCTCCAATTTTTAGAAAAATGTATGCGAATTATTGAGAAACTGCTTATCAGACAAAAGGTCAAGAATTATTATAGTATGGCTGATGGTTTCATTACCCCCAAAAAGGTACATAAAATTTTCAGGCTCAATATCATTATTCTGAATGTCGTGTAGAATCGTATGCCGACACAAAAATGTTTTGGGCAAACAGGCACAAATTTAGCCATTTTATACCATGGTAAGAGTTCATGTGGTACATTATAAAGCAAAGTTTGAGAGATACTAGTATTCTTAGAATTGAAGGGTCCTGGTTGGAGTGCCCTGCAAAAATATAAGGGACGTGACTGTATAACTTTGATATACTGACTAGTTAAAACATAATTGATCTGGGGGCAGCACAGCAAGATTCATCCTTAAATATGTATAAGCCAGTTTTAACAAAATCAAGCATTAAATAACAATATGTAGTCCACCAGAGAATAGACAACAGAAGTCCACACACTCATTGCAATTCTTACTTATTGCCATGAGAACAAGTGTGGATCGACAGCTATGCTGCAGGAAAAATGGCCCGCACAAGTTAAAACTTAATGCCGTTCAAAGGGTCAAGTCCAGGCCAAGTTCAAACTTCATGGGGTCGAAGGTCAAGTTAAAAGTGACTTGAAACATGGCCCAAACAACTTCAAACCTAATGGGGTCAAAGTTCAAGGTCAAAGTCAATGTCAAAGTCAAGGTCACCAAATGTTGGTGGACAACACCCCCTCCCCTGCATGTGATTTTGTACATACACCAAATTTGGCAGCTGTAGGCATTACGGTATAGGAAATTATGGCTGCAAAAAGCTGCAATTTGGAAGGGGGGGGGGGGCAAGGATCCAGGTCAGTGACCTTATTTTCACGCATCACACACCCTTTCGTATGAAGTGTCCACACGTCAATTTTGGTAGCTACCGGTGTTATGGTATATGGGAGGCTGAACAAACTAAAACTTTATAGGGGGGGGGGGGGGAAGAGTCTAAAGTCAAGGTCACACCCAGATACCTCATTTTGATGCACAACACACCCCTTTCTATGAAGTGTTCACTGTCAAATTTGTCAGCTTTAGATGTTTCAGAAAAGTAAATATGACCCAGACCCCAGTCAAACTAAACCTTTATGGACTTAAAGGCCAAGGTCACAGTGACATAATTGTGGTGCATCACATGCCCTTTTCCTGTCAAGTGTCCACACATCAAATATGCCATTTCCTGGCCAGAACAAGCCAAAACAGTAAGGGGTCAATGGTCAACGTCAAGGAGGACCTAATTTTGATGCACAACATGGGTATGGGACCCATACAAGCCAAAACTAAACCGAGTCAGGGTAAAGGTCAAGGTCAATGTCAGTGAGCTAATAGGGTAGGGGTAATATGGCCCAGGCAATCTTGCAAGGGGGGGGGGGCGGCAGATGGACAAGGTGCGAACCTATATAGTATCCTGGTGGAGGGGCTGCAAGAAGGACATAAATTATTTTTCAAAAGACCCTTCCCAATAAATTTAAAACCAAAACCAAAACCAAAACCAAAACCAAAACCACATTCAAGACATTTTTAAAGCAAAGAAGTCCTGCAGTATTATATTATCCTTGTAATGGAGGCCCAGAGAAAATGTGTACTAGTTTCATTTAAAAAATGGAATCCTCTCAGCAAAATTTGATATACGACCAGAGGTTTCATATATAAATTAGTTACCACACGATACATCAGGAGGCAGCACCAGACCGAAACTTCAGGGTTTTTTTGTCAGACTATTTTCCTCAGTATGTTTCATCTTACATTTTCTCCTTCGAGACCCGCCACAAAGTCCTGGTTGATAGCAATAAGTCAAATAGCCATGTCAGTTGAGCATGCTCAGTGAGGCGTGTCCTAATTAGTTCACAGGCCATTTTCATACAAGCTTCACCCACTTATGAAACACAGAAATGCCCAAGCTTTGAAGCAAATCGTTACAGATGGCAGCTTCATTTATCTAAAAAGTTTGCTAGTGTTCATCATCTATAGACTGTACAGTTTTAATATACCGGTACCATGAAACTAGTTAATGAAATTGATAAAAATGATGTTTGATTATGGTTACCTGGGTAACTTAAAAGTTGACTGGAGGAAGGTCACTTCCTGTGTTTAATATCCTTGGACCTCAATCAGCCGGTCTCTGGGCTGGGTGGAGACAGCGATTTGGCGTATGTAATCCAGGTAGGGAGTGGGGTGGGGTGGGTGGTGGGGAGGGCAGGGCCGTGAATGGAGGCAAATCATTATGGCAACCTGCACCTCCAAGGAGTTATCTTAGAAGCATACAGTCAAAATATTTGTGCCTGCCCTCACCCAACATTTTTGCTCAAAAAAACAATTTAGTGAAGTTTTGTGGTGTAGAGAGTCTTCTTGGCTTTGCTTTTGCCTGCAATACCCTTGCATGGGTGGAGCAGAAAGCTGGAGCAAAATACCCCCAGATTATCACCCTTTCATTGTGCCAAAATGGTCTCCGTTCAAAATACAAAATTGCCTGGTTCAAGAACTTTAAGTAACGAGACCTCACAACGAATTTGGCAAATAAAGAAATTTTCTCCCAATTGCCCAGAGGCAGCATCTGTAATGGTCATAACTAATGTTGGAGAAACTGCATTTTCTTCGAAATTTTCTGTTGCAATGGACCCCATTAGCTTAATGGGAGTTTACTAGACCGAAATATGGCTGGGTGGCTGACAAAGGTCCGAACTCTCAATCACCCAAGTATTTTAAGCTGAACATTCAAAAACTTTTTGTTGCCATATAAATTTTCACACACATCAAAATTTCATAAGTTATTTCATAATATATCAATGGATCCAACTTTCACTTTCATTTTCCAGATTTGCAACACAAGAGCTACAACTTGTCCATACAAGCTCAATTCCCGGGCCTTAAAACTTTCACTTATGCAAGCCATATTTCACCAGCAGTGACCAACATACAAGACAACAACAACAATAACAACATTTAATACATTTTATTCAATTTATAAATGAAAATGTGACAACATGTCCTAATGTTTAAAGTACTGAATGGTCAATTTGTTTTCATTATATATATAAAATATTCTTGCCATCTGACTGCATACAAATGCAACTGTACATGCCATGCATCACATACTTGAAGCTATCCTACATGCACACCTTTATCTCTTCAGGGTTGAAAGAACTGCCATGCAAATGTGTTGACAGTTTTACTGCTGTGGCACTTGTTTGTCCAGTGCAGCTTTTCCCTGAATCATATTGCCCCACACTCAAAAGGCAGGTTATGGTTGCTAACATGCATGATGTCCCACATATTTTCATTCCTAATGTTACAAGAATGACAGTTTGCCTCATGCAACCACTAAAACACTTTCATTTTCAACTGTTATCAGCACTGTTGATCACCTGCTACAAACAGTGCTGCCTTCTAGTGGTCACAATACAAACATTTCATCCAAGTGGAGATGCAATGATGTGGCAGGCCATGCATGCACTGTACCTCCTGCAAAAAGTGCTGCACTCTGGTGGTCATGATACAAACATTTCTTCCAAGATGAGATGTAATGTGGCAGGCCAGACATATATACTGCATGCTCTGTATCTACTATAGAATTACGACGCCAGTATTAACTAGAAACTATTTTCACAGTGGAACAATATCTTGCCAATCAATAGTAATAAGTAGGGAGCAAATAGATATTTTAATAATGGTGCCGCAGTCACACACCAAGGCAAAGCTTTAAACCATGACTAAAGTACTCAATATTTCCACTTTGTAACAAATCTATCCTGTATTTCATGAACTGTCGGTCTGTGGAAGTGCCCTACCGTGTCAATGTACAAGCCACACCTGCTATAACATCACCCTGAGTCTTCCGTCAATCGTACTAGGGTTTCTCCGATGGCCTTGAGGTCAGCGTGTTCGACTTTAAAGTTAGCTAGGCGAGTGTGCCGAAGGTAGTGGGTTCGCATCCCATACAGGTCAACATAATTTTATCGTATTTTTCACTTGTTAAATTGACTTCTTGTGAAAAATATCTCCCAGCCAACTTCTGCAACAAAAATTTTCTTCCAAAAAGCTTGAACAACACACTGCCACCCTGAATGACACAATGAAATGCCAGTAAAATAGATTGGAAAATGTGTTCTTTCTCATAACTATTCCACTGCAGCAAGGGTGTTCATACAGGTATATATATCAGCAATGAACTGTACCTGCATGTGAGTGCCTGTGCTGAAGCTTGAAGCTTAAGTGCACAAACCATGTGCTGCTACCTGTCTTTAATATACCACAGTATTGTTAACATTTACCAATGGCTATACGTTGTACGTATACACCCATCCTTCATCACATTCAAGCCTCACACTGCTGGGACTACAACTTTCTGTATTGATCAGTCCCAGTATACAAACAAGAACGATGTTCTGATAAGTAATTAATCTTCGTAATAGCATCATTTGACAGAATTGCATGGTACAAACGCAAGTCTCAGTTTGCCAGTGGAACCAGAGACCTGTGTCCTAGTTTCCACTGGACAACAGGCTTTTTACTGATAGCAAGCACGTGTACACCTAGATGGTGCACATCTGCAAAGCATCATTTGCTGCAAAGCATACACATATGGCAAACATTCACATTTGACATCCATGCTGCAGTGGCCAACTGTCACAGTTGTCAATGACATTCTAGTTAATAACTTGATTCTTAAAATGTAAGATTTGTCTATGAAAATTAAAAGTGATATCCAGTATCCAATCTTCTTTATCTGGCAATAAACAGGTAAGCAAAGTGATGTGCTCAAGTAAGCAAATAAATAAAATGAGTATTTTAATTCATAAAATGCCATTCATAAATTCCTTCCATATACTTCAGTGGTGAGAAAGCAATTTGGGACAATTCAAGAACCCAACATTGGATATATGCAGTCTTCTACAAGAGCAAAAATTGTTACAACAATAAAAAGAAAAAACCTGAAACTTCAATACCTGCAGAAGACAAATTCCTGACATTTCACTGGCAAGGAGACCTAATGGTACGTGCTCGACAGCTCACAAATCTGAAACTTCATAGTGACAACAACAGAGACAAATTATGATCTCTGTACTCAAATGACTTACAATATGTTGCAAACAAATAAAATTAATGATATTCATAAACTCTTAAAACACTGCACATGTTAAACACCAGACGCAAGACCATAATAAAGGATCTGCATGGTATGGCCTTGTCATCTGTCCAAATTTATCTTTTTCTTGTATTGAACCATGGTTAATGGTCTATGGTTAAATATTATGGAAATTGAAAACCAACCCAGGATGTTCTGTGCTCTGCTGACTGAAATCTGTGCCTCCAAATGCACATTTTGTCATGTGCATATACACTGCATTTGTGCTTGCCAATAGTTGACAGAAAGTTTGATATCATGCCAACATGCGAGTTTGACCTTCAAATGTCATGACCTTCAAATGTCAGTCAAGGTCAAAGGTAACACACACCCCACATGTACTGTCCTTTTTATGTTTAATGGTAACCATGGGCCTAAAGGAACTATGTGCAAATTTAAGCACATGTGGTCATAAGGTGCAGCCGTCCATTTTGGGCAATAGTGAAAGCTGCTTAAGGGACAGAAAATCGGCCAATCGAGATCACCATGCTGGTGACCCAATGACCCCAGGTAACCCTGTATGCAATATCAAAGTAATTGGCAAAGCAATTCTCACGACTAAGACATTAAAAAAAATGTTCAAACAAGAAAAATTCAGAAAAAATCAAAATGATTGCATGATCATTTCCTTTGCAAAGATACAGATCTACCTGAGCAATGTCTAAAATCAAAACATTCCATACAACCATTTTGGCAATATTGCAGAACACTGTATTGCTTTATGCGTATACAGTGGTAGTTATTGATAGGATTTCAAAGTTTGATATAGCTTAGTAAAAAATTAAAACATCCTCAAAACATCTTCATCACTTTTGTAAACTTCCCCTCACCTCCAGTGACAAAATTTAAAGCAATTCTGTGAGAATTCAAAATAGATTTAACCCGTACAGTGCTCATCATGGCTATAGTCGTTTTCTCATAACCTTTAAACATACAATGGTTAAAAGATTCAAATTCCTCACGAAGATGACTTTCATTCAAATACCAGCAAGCCTTGTCTGGAGCAAAAAGTCTAACAGCTTTCCTTGGGACACTATGCGCGAAATACTGTCCCAAGGAAAGCTGTTGACTCAATCTTAAATCAGTACTTAAGGGTTAACACTTACAAATTTCAGAAAAAAAATAGGGAAAAAAAATTCCAGTACCTCCTGGTGGTCAAAATATCTACCTGACCCCAGATTACCTTGAACACAATATCAAAGCAATTGGCTAAGTGGCTGATGTTGCAATTGGGCAGGTGGTTCTTAAAAAAATTATTTTCAAAAAATCCGATTTTAAAAATTCATAAATGCACACATTATTGCATCATTTCTCTTGTGAGGACCACCAAGGGAACATCCATACATGTACAAAAGCAAAACATTCAATGCATTTGTTTTGAAAAAGTTGAGACGGTACAAAGTCGTGACAGATCTACAGATGGACATGATCAGATTTCATGAGATCTGGTGACTAACAAGTCAGCACATCTGGAAAATTAGCAGTATAATTTAGTTATTTTTTTCATAGTCTGTTTTTAAGTTACCCAAGAGCATAAAGGTGTTTATGCACATTGTAAGCAGGCACCGATCTATAACCTTCAAAATTTGCAGACAAATCGGGAAATGAAACAGAATTTAACCTAACTCTTAAGATTCATGTTGAAATAAATCGGGCATTTGGAAATTGCTTTAGCCAAATGAATGAAACATTAGCATTTGGCTAATGGCACCAATGGTCCCTGGTAAATAGGTTTGTATTTTCACGAATTCTACTTTTGTAATCTTGATGAGAAAACTTCCTTTGAGCAAATACAGATGTCTTCTTGCAACTACAGAAATTGTTGACAAATATACAATAGGCCAATACCTCAATGCAGACAGACCTACTAAAGGATGGTTGAATAAGGCAAGTCATGTTCTCAACACACCATGGGTGCATGTTAACATTACAATATTCCTATCATTTTCTAGGCACCTCTGTCAGTTCCCCCAAAATTTTTTTAATACAAGTAATTACAAAATTTATGCTTCAAGGTACCACAGGACCTATATATATATATTTGTGTATGTGTGTGTGTGTGTGTGTGTGTGTGTGTGTGTGCCGGTTTTGGCCGGTTTAAGGGGGAAAGGGTTAAATAGTTCCTTACCTCCGTGTGTGTGTGTGTGTACACACACACACACACACACACACACACACACACACAGAGGTAAGGAACTATTTAACCCTTTCCCCCTTAAACCGGCCAAAACCGGCTGGTGGTCAAATGTCGTTTGCTTCAACGTTTTCAATTAATTTCAACAGTAATGAAAAGCAGTGACTGAGAATTGCAGATGAGACATATCAAGATCACGTGCCCCAGGTCAACAGCTTTCTTTGGCACGGGTTGGGCACTAATAGTGCCCAACCCATGCCAAGGAAAGCTGTTGACTCAGTCTTAATTCAAGGGGCAAAGGGTTAAAAATATTGATTATTCCAATTTTAAACCTTCACATGGTATCCATGTATATATAAGCACATAAAATTGTACATCAATGCTCCAGTCTTAAATGTGAATTGAAAAACTGATTTTACCACATGAAACTGACATAGTTGGACACCAGCATTATTTTTAAGTGCTGTCAAAGTATTTGGTAGTCCACGCAGTCTCCAGAATAACCAAGGTCACATTGTACCTTTTCCCAATACTTTTAGTGCATAGTAGTTTTGCCTAGATTTAAAAAAAGTACGAAATTGCTGGATTTAATGTTGTATGTAAACTTAATTCATCATTTCATAACCTCTCGCTAATATAAATGGCCCAAATGCATCACTGACATCGCAGTCCTCATTGTTTTCAGTTTAATGGATCTTGACATTGATCTTCCAGTCAAGTTTCCAACATGAAAATGCAAACTTGGTGCACCGTGTCAATTTCAAACTTGGTGCACCATGTCAAACTACAAACTTGTAACCAGACATTCTTGCACTTGATTTCCATGGTGGCTGTGCTCTTGTATTGAGACAGAATAACTTTCAGAATGTCTATGCGGGAAACTTAAGTTGCCTTAATCTACATCTATGAGTCCAGTGAGCGCATAAATAACCATACACCAGATGCCATACATGTGGATCTAGTGGATGGCTGTAAGTTTCTGCAGGTCCGGGCTCATGCATATTGTCTGGCTTGTATGGGTTTCGGGCCTTCTCTGGATGTTTGTGGGCTATGGTACACAGTTCCTGTAATCAACAGGGTGGCTGCAGACATCTAGGCTGGCTGTTGAGTCAGGGGATCAATGCACCAGACATCGACTGTGGGCTTCCGAGTGAACAACAGCTTGGGCCATCAAACCCAGTGCAAACAAAAATTAATTGAAATTAAAAAGAAATTAAAAAGACAGGACACTGCTTGAAAACATTATATACCAATATTGACTGTATCACTAACAAAAAACCTGAATACCATGCTATCATAGCTGATTACGATCCTGACATCATAGTAACCACTGAAACTAATCCCAAAAATCCTAGGTTTTCTATGACTAGGGCTGATCTTCAAATTAGTGGATATGTTCTATATACCAACGCCGAAGCCCAAGGATCACGTGGAGTAGCAATTCATGTGAGAGAAAGTATTAATTCCATGGAAGCTTTTCAGTTGGATTCATCTGAGTTTAAGGAATTTATTTCAGTGGAAATCAAACTCAATGCAAATGACAAACTATTGATTCTTGCAATATATCGTAGTCCAAATTCTTCATCAACCAACAATGAAAATTTGAACAATTTGATTAGAAATATCGATATACATGGTTACTCTCATTTATTACTGTTGGGAGACTTCAACTATCCTGAAATAACTTGGGAAAGTGGCGGTGGACAAACTAGATCAACAAATTCTGAGGCCTGGAAATTTTTAGAAGCGACAAGAGACTCATTTCTTTTTCAGCATATAGACTTCAGTACCAGGTATCAAATTAATCAAGCAGCAAACGTATTGGATCTACTTTTTACAAATGAAGAACATATGATAAGTAATATTGACACTAGTCCTCCTGTGGGGAAAAGTGACCATCTAGTTGTTACATTCAATTTTAATTGCTATTCATCAACAAACAACAGAGACAGGTTAGTCTTCTTTTATGATAAGGGAAACTACTCAGCTATGGAAACAGAACTGGACATTGATTGGGGCTTACTATTACAGGGAAAAGATATTGAAGATTGTTGGAAAATCTTTACAGAGAAATTGAACACAGCCATTAATAATCACATCCCGCACAAAATCATGCAAGCTCATAAAAAATCAAAAGTAATCTGGATCAATCACAAGGCAAAGAAAAAGCTAAGAAGGAAACAAAAAGCTTGGAAAAAGTATAAATTATCCAGATCACTTGATGACTATAATAAGTATGCCCAGGCTAGAAATCAAGCAAGATGGGCAACGCGAAAAGCTCTAAAAGATTATGAAAAACTAATCGCCCAAAATGTTAAGAAAAATCCAAAATTATTTTGGAAATACGTCAAATCTAAAGCCAAAACTAAGGAGAATATCCCTGACCTTGTGTCTGAACAGTCAAAAATTGCTAGCACCGATCATGATAAAGCTGAAATTTTGAATGAATTTTTCAGTAGTGTCTTTACAGAAGAGGATACACAAAATATTCCTACAGTAAACAAGAAAGTAGTAACTCAAGAGTTGCAAGACATCAAAATTGATGTAGATGACATATATAATAGACTCAAAAATTTAAAAGTAAACACCTCGGCGGGCCCGGACAACATTCATCCAAAAATATTGAAAGAACTTTCAACAGTGCTGAAACATCCAATTCAACTAATTTTTCAACAGGCAATCAATGAAAGTAAAATTCCAAAAGACTGGAAACTTGCCAACATCACTGCAATTCATAAAAAGGGTTCCAAACAACTTCCAAGTAATTATAGACCCATTAGTCTGACTGCTGTACTATGCAAGCTGCTGGAATCCATTATAAGGGCTGAAATAACGAAACACATGAAAAAATTTAACTTGTTTGCTAAACAACAACATGGTTTTATTAAAGGTAGATCAACCATTACGCAGCTATTAGAAAGCTTAGACCAATGGACTGATTGGTTTGAACAGGAAGTGCCAGTGGATGTTATTTATTTAGATTTTCGAAAGGCACTTGACTCTGTCCCGCATCAACGTCTCCTAAAAAAGATAGAAAGTTACGGAATTACTGGGAAAGTATTATCATGGATAAGTGACTTTTTGTCTGACAGAAAACAGAGAGTATGTGTAAATGCAGCTCCTTCATCGTGGTCAGAGGTAATCAGCGGCGTCCCTCAGGGAAGTGTGTTGGGACCTTTGCTTTTTGTTATATATGTGAATGACATTCCTGAAGTTGTTAAATCATTCATTAAACTTTTTGCTGATGACATAAAAATGTTCAGACCTGCAATTAACATTACTGATTGTATGGAGCTTCAGAACGACGTAAAGTGTTTACAACTATGGGAAAAACAATGGCAACTCACCTTTCAACCTCCAAAATGTACAGTTTTGAGATTAGGAAATAACCATCCTGACTATCAATATGAAATGACTTCTTCAGATGGAAATATTAACGTAGCTGAATCAGTCGCTGAGAAAGATTTAGGGGTGTTAATCAGTAAGGATTTGTCATTTGATGATCATATACATAACATTGTGAAAAAGGCTAATCAAATAACCGGTCTTTTGTGGCGATCCTTTGAATATATCAATGAGGAAACCTTCCTTCCTCTTTATAAATGTATGATTCGTACACATCTTGAATATGCTGCACCTATATGGTCTCCAGGGAAGTGGGGACTGGTTGAGTTGATTGAATCTGTCCAGAGAAGAGCGACCAAGAGGGTACCAGGTTTAAGTGATTTATCATATGAGGACAGGCTGAGAACACTCAAATTGCCTACTCTGGTTTACAGGAGATTAAGAGGTGACCTCATTTGTGCTTACAAGTACACGCATGGGGAATACTATGATCTGGATACCTGCTTACCACCCTTCCTGGAAAATGCAAGATCTAGAGGTCACTCATTGAGACTTTTAAAAATAAGGAACATTTCGAATGTTCGTAAATATTTCTTTGGTCAAAGGATTTCAGACTGGTGGAATACATTACCGAGTGACATTGTACATGCTCCTGACATATTAACATTTAAAAGTAAGTTAGATTCACATTTTAAGGACCATCCAGTTTTGTATACTTATAGAGCACTAGATCATCCTCTTAAACCCAATATGACAATTGTGTAATGAACTGTGAGCGGCTTATATGGAATAACATTTCCTACCAAGCCGTAATTATCTAATCTAATCTAATCTAATCTAATCTAAAAAAACACTTGTACACAACCAGGCCAGCTGGGCTGCCACCGTCACCTGAAAGTAGGCCCATTGACACTGTAATACATGTGAGGAATAATTTGGATATAGCAGTCTATACTTTTTAACCTGCAAACTGACCACTTTTTTTCATCATATGCAAATTCCCTCAACACAAAGAGAAAAGCATGCAACCATAAGCACTTGTTGCTGCATCAAGCAAGTAATATATATAAAATGTATTTATATGTATGCGTATTATTGCATACATAAAACTGACTAGCTGCCACATTATATATGTATATGGATTTGTTCAACGCAATAATATTCAACCAGTATAACCCCTCTCTAAATTAAGTCTGCCAAGATGTACATGTATATAGATTGACTGGATGTCCATTAATTTTCCCTGTCTTAAGAGACCACTCCAATCAAAAGACATTATGGAATGACCATCTTTTCTGGATACTTTGTTCCATATTTTCCCTCTTAACTATATACTTCCTATGCTAGGTCACCTGTCATGAGAAACCAATGTTGTCACTTGGGAAGTCTTTCAAGATGGATGCCACGGTAGATACTACAATGCAATTCCTTCACTGCAGCAACATCAGCAGTCAACCATCAGGAATTCTCGACATGAAATACATCTAGATGTTAACAGGTCCAGTAGATGTTTCAATTTTGTTTCAAGTATGTTTGATAGAGTTTCAACTCACCAGGTGCTATGTGCCATCACCCTGCTGTCAGTTCAATGTATCACCACTAGGTGTTGCATGGCTGCTTGGCATCATTTTGTGCAGTCGACTGCATGATCAGTGCTCACAAGTGGAGTTGCTCAGCTTAAGTGAAGTGTTTCACTGGCTGTCACTGCATAAAACAAAGATGTACATAATTTAAAAATTGTTTACAAAAATATGTTTACTGTATCTTTGATACATAGTCTCAAAAGCTCCTTCTAGTTGAGACTGTGCTTAACAGATTTGTCCTAGAAATCAAACTACCAGTGACAAGCTGCAGCCATCTCATATCACTGGGCCATGAAGCAGTCTGATGGTACACTCAGAAATTTAATGAACATGGATTGAAACAATGAGGAGGCATCTCCTTATAAGTTTTTCTGTTCCAGGTTTAGATGAGACATCTTCTGCCCCTGACATCTTGATGTTAATGATTTTGCCCATTTGCTGTTCAACATCTTGTAAAATATCACATATCCCACACAAGGCAGCATTTAGTTTTCCAATTTCAGTGGAAATGAAAGTCTTCAATGGTTAAGTTCACAATTGTTGAAGGTTTACCATGCAGGATTTTGTGGTAGCTACACATGCAATACCCTCGGTCACCATTTGCACCGAGACAAGTCAAATGTGCTCCTAAATAACCAACCAATGCCAAGGTATGTTGCAAGCTTGCAGCATGCAATTGTAGTTCTCATTTTATACATGTATATTTTATTTTTTGAACGACATTCAAGATAAATATTACACAGGATGACATACTCACATGGTGATGCATGCACTGCAGCAGTGGTTACCAGAGTCTTCTTCATCAACTTTAAGTCTTCTGGACTAAAGCCACCAACCATGTAAGCGGCAGGCACACCCATTAATGCTTTTCCAGGATAACGTAATGTCAATGGCAGGCACACCCAATGATACTTTTCCAGGATAACGTAATATCAATGGCAGGCACACCCATTGATGCTTTTCCAGGATAACGTAATATCAATGGCAGGCACACCCATTGATGCTTTTCCAGGATAATGTAATGTCAATGGCAGGCACACCCACTGATGCTTTTCCAGGATAGCGTAATATCAATGGCAGGCACACCCACTGATGCTTTTCCAGGATAACGTAATATCAATGGCAGGCACACCCATTGATGCTTTTCCAAGATAATGTAATGTCAATGGCAGGCACACCCACTGATGCTTTTCCAGGATAATGTAATGTCAATGGCAGGCACACCCAATGATGCTTTTCCAGGATAATGTAATGTCAATGGCAGGCACACCCACTGATGCTTTTCCAGGATAATGTACTGTCAATGGCAGGTACACCCATTGATGCTTTTCCAGGATAATGTAACGTCAATGGCAGGCACACCCATTGATGCTGGACCAGGATAATGTAATGTCAGTGGCAGATACTCCCATTTATTTGACCAGGATAACCTACCAGTGAACTGCAGCCACAGGCAATGTTGCCATTTGATGTTGCTAGTTGCCCGTTGTAGTCAATAATGCACATTTGGAGCAAGTCCATTAGATCGGAGGCCTGCTAGCCCAGTATCATGCCAGGCCCATATCACTGTCTTGATGTGACATAAAGCCACAATCTATTCATGAGAAACTTACTCAGCATCTCATGTGCATGTGAAAATTTCAATTTTCTTTTGCATTGGTATATTCAATTTGCTTTGTACCCCCAGACAAATAGCAAGCCCATAGTAGTGGTTTAACTCCCTCCTCCTCCTCGCCTCCCCCGCCGAAAAAAATAAACACTTGGCTGCTAGCCCTCAAAGGTAAATAACAAGCCTATGGTACTGGTTTTAAAAAAAACATGCAACACTTAGCTGTATTGCCCCACCTAAAAGGCAAATGGGAAGCCCATAATAGTGGTTCAAACAAAACAAAAAACCAAAAAAAACAAAAAACAAAAAAAAAAAAAACCACAAACACGTATTAAACTGGAGATACCTTCAACGCAAAGCGTTGACAGAAGGGTCCGCAAGGAAAAATGCTGCCATTTGCTGTAATTAGGTTATAGTGACACCAAAATCTAGTCAGCTCATCTTGGCATGCTAGATAAATTGTACATATATTATGTAACAAGAAGGCTGTGTGAACAGCCAATGCTCAGCTGACCTGGACATTTATCACACTTATGGCTCCATTAACTGGGGATATGATAAAGGTCACCCCAAGTACTGAGCAAGTCAAACCTTTATGCAAGAACACTAACATGTGCAACATCAAGGTCCCCAGTTCAAGTACATGTAGTTCTTAAGGTGACAATGAAAAGTAAAATTCATTTATGTTGCAGTGACCTCAGAAATGAGGTCTAGGTCACTCACGTACTGTCTGAGTGTGACCTTCATTGAAAATCATTAACATGTACAACATTAAGTTCCCCAACTGAAAACAGACCTCAAGTAATCAAGTGAACAACAGTAAACATGTCTGTTGTCCTGTAACCTTGGGAATGAAGTCAAGGTCACTTGTGTACTGTCTGAGTGTGGCCCTCAAAGAGAATCATAACCATGTAAAACATCATGGTCCGGGCTGAAAGTTTTCAAGTAATCATCTGCAGAATTAAATTCACCTAAGTGACTATGTGACCTTAAGAATCAGATCAAAGTCACCCAGGTACTGTGTAACTCCACCTGTCATGCCTTCCAAGTGTTCCTATGCAATTTTGAATCAGTTGGCCTGGTGGTTTTGGAGAAGATTATTTTAAAGGTTTGACCCAAAAATGGACAAAAAAAACAAAACAAAACAAAAAAAAAACAAAACAAAACAAAAAAACAAAAAACAAAAACAAAAACAAAACAAAAAAAACCCCCATAAATCCAAAAATCATTGCAGCATGACTTTTTTAATAGACTTAGTAGAGACAAAACCCAAGGTATATCCCTATCAATTTTGAAGTGAAACTTGCAAGTGGTTTTGGAGAAAGCAAAATCATAAATTAACATTACAATCCCCATTCACTTGCATATAGATGAGTCTTTTGCATCTGGACTTTCGGGAGAGATGAATCATTTAAATTCATTTCCCATCTGAATTCTTGCCATCAGTCAATCAAATTCACTTCGTATCTCCCCACTTCAGAGATTAATTTTCTTGATACTACTGTCAAGATAAATGAGCAACATAATATACACATTGGTGCCTGCTGTATGTGGCCACCCCTTCTGCCAAGAAAAACTGGCGACATACAGCAGGTGACCTGTCACCAAAGGTAAATTTTACAAAGAAATTGACCCCTATGTCAGAGCCTAGTGACCACAAAAAGCTATGTGGCTGCTCACCACAGTGGTTGCATACAGCAGGTACCACTGTACATCACTTTACGTGAAACCCAAAGATACACGCGCATCTTCGCAACAGTTCCCCTCATACGGACGGCGGATGACTGACAATCCTATAAGCTCAGCTAATCACAGAAGTACATTGTAGTTGCATGTATCAGCCCAACAAATATTCCATGGCACACCACAGGTACTGCTTTGTGAACCACAGATGGAACTCAACTCTCCTGGCCAAGCCACAAGTGATGTTACTTGATTTAAGCTGTCATGGGTCTCATGGCGTGGTTTCCAAACTTCACAAAGTCATTTTAAAAATGTTTTAACATCGCAAAAAACCCCACCACACTGACAAAGCAACTCTACTTGACACCTGCACAAGGTAAACAGTACCAAAAAAAAAAAAAAAAATAAATAATAATAATAAAAAGTTAAAAAAAAAACTGGACCAAGACCATTTGAACACACTTGGTACAGGCTTGCCCAAGGTACAATTAATCAACAATCAACAATGTAGCAATCACCATCGCTTCCATGTAGCAATCACCATCACTTCCAAAAAAAAAAAAAAAAATTGAAAAAAAAAAGACTTGGAAAACCACCCAAGTGTCTAAAGTCTGTCCATGTCTTGTCTGTCGGTCATGACCACAACCACTTAACATGCAGAAGATGTCCATGACACTTGTCATGGAGTGGAAGAATTGCCGCATGAATAGGCATATGAAATTTATATATATGTGTATATATTATATATCTTGCTAATCCAGTGGTACAATGAAAAATTACTGCTTTTCACATAGTACTTTTACATGTTTGTGGCAAGACGACTGTGACAGTCCTTGGCTGTAATGAGTCTAAAATGCAATAAATTGATGCATATAATATGGCAAGAGGACTGTAACAGTCCTTGGCTCGAGCAACAGCGCAGAACAAAATGCAGTTACCAACGGAAAGAGTTTTTCGTGTGAAAAACATTGTGCATCCCCTGAACATGACAGCAACGATCTTTGAAGGAGACTCATGAAAATAATTTTGGGAAGGGTTCAGTGGTGGGGCCCTTCAATGGAAGTCTCAGCTGGGTAAATACTGTAATGACCAAGTTTGATGGGCTTCAACCATACCCATTTGGAGATGTGGCAGGGAAACCATTTTTATTTTGCAAGGCACAGAGACTGACCCATGACCTGAAGGTCATTCACAATCATGAAAAAAGGCTCCCAAAATCTATGGAGTATCTGTACCGAAAGTTTCAAGTGAATCTGGCTTACGGTTTTGACAGACCAATATTGACTTACATTGGTAATCAATAAGAATGTAGAAATATAAAAAATCCAAAAGTCATTGGAGCATGACCATTTGAACAGTTGGTAGAGACCTGCTCCATGTTCATCCCCACCAGGTTTGAAGTGAATCTGGTCAATTGTTTCAGAAGTTGAAAATGTGAATTAGCATTGCAGTTTCCATTGACTCTCATATTAATCAACAAGAATGTATGCACAGGGACCGCTGGTACCATTTGCCAATCAGGATAAAATGTGCATTTTGGAAAGACTTTTTTCAGCTGGCTAAAATACATAAAGTGGTTATTTCATACATACTCATCTTGCACATGACTCGGCGAAATACCTGGTGTTCATATGCACCAAAACCACAAGCTTTCATGGAATTGTCACATTGACAAAATTACTAAGAAACTGAAGCTCTACTAGAGCCATCACAGCTAGGAATTTGTCTGTGTCCCCCGGAAGTTAAAGCACACTGCTACATAATACAACGTTAGTGCAGCCCACACTGGAATACACTGGTGTGGTCTGGATAAACATGCTGACACCAATATGAAAAAGCTGGGCAGGGTGCAAAATGGCAGTGCAAAAACGCCCTTGGTTGTGACTTAAAACAGAAGAGGGAAAAAGCTAAACTATTGTGTTTCACAGGATCAATGCCAACTTAAGTGTATAAAAGGACTTTACTTTAGTATGAATATCTTAGTGTACATCTGTGCCACTAGAGGGCAACCTTGTAGCAACCCCACCCCTACTTGTCACCTCATGAATAGCATAAAATAAAAAAATCCATTTTATTTGCGATTGATTGCATGCACCCACAGAAAAACAATGCATTGAAATTTCAATGACATATCTACCTATAATACAACTCATTCTGAAGATATATTCCACAGGTAAACTTTCATAGTGTCCCTAATGAACATAAATTAGAGTTCTACAACTGTTGCTTGTGGTTCACTGTATGTACCTACAGCACAAACCTGTAAATATAAGTTGGAATAGCATCTCTACGCATAAAATTTTTAAAAATATTAAACATACAAACTTTTCAAGTGCACCTAATTAGCAAAAACTAAAATTCTGCAACTTTTGTTTGTGGATAATCGGATGTACCTACATCACAAACTCATTAATATAGGCTGGAATGGGATCTCTACCTTCATTAGTTTTGAAGATGTTCAATATTTGAACCGAAGTGCCTCTACTTAGCATTAATAAAAATTCTGCAACTTTTGTTTGTGGTTGATTGGATGCACATACAGCATACACTTATAAATAGAACAGGAGTGGCATCTCTACTTATAGTAGTTTTGAAAATATACAAGACTTAGAATTTAAAATGCCTGTAATTTGTATAATTTTAAATGCACTCAACCCTCTTTGCAAAAAGGCATGATTTCAAGTGTGGATCTATTAGAGTAAAATGTTTGGAGTAGTAGTAGTAATAAACTTTATTTCTTTAACGAGGATTAGGCAATAGCCATTGGCTAATACAGGGCCCTTTCCTCAAGTACATGCAATACCATTAGATACAATAGAGCAACAGTAATCCACAATGGAAAAAGAAAAATGATGATGTATAAAAAAATGAAAATATTTCGCAATATATAATAAAAATTAAAGAACATGACAATATGATGTAATAGAGCAGGCGCATAAATGGTTTAAACTATGTAGAAGCCAGTAAAACAAATAAGTATAGTTTCGTTTAAATAGGCACGAAAAATTAATCGTCTTCGTCTGAATCAGAATTAACATCAGATTCTTTACCGAATCTTTTTGTTTGGAGAATAAACTCCATTGAAGCATCCAGTATTTTGCACTCACACTCAAAAGACAAATTATGGTGACCGAACAAACAAAGCGACACTTTATCGTCATTAGATACATTATTAAAATTCAAATTAAGATGACTGCATGGTTTCGAGAGATGAAGAGATTCTAGCCAAGAAAATGTTTCTGGGAACTGTGTACAATGGACACTGCAAAAGAAAATGATAAGTAGTTTCAAAATGATGTCCACAATGACATATTTGCGAGTCTGGAGTTTCTAAGTGCAAAGCGTTCGAGAAAATGGTCGGACAAAATTGCTGGCAAAGAAGAAGAACCAGAAGAAAGAAAATAAACCAGAATGTCTGTGTTGGCACACAGACATAATTTGTTGAGTTGATTGGCGTGATATGGGCTAACTCGAACTACGTGGGCATATAGTGCTCTTGTCGCATTCCTATATTCTTACAGCTTTTATTTTATAATTTTTTTTAGTTAAAGATTTCAACCACATGAAAAAGTATACAGGTCAATATCCTCAAGCATATTGGAATTCTGAACTTGCATTCAGCAATTTGTCTTGCATCTTTTGGCGGAATATTTTAAAAAGCACTTTGTGTGGGCGATAGATATTGAAGACATACAATAGGACGTATTCATATTTGACTGTATTAACTGCAGATCTGCTCTGGTCCTCTCAGTTGCTAGGCAACAGAACCATGACTCCGCCATGATGAGGGTATCTGCCCCTGTTGCACTTAACCACCAAGATATAACACTTTTCTACGAAAACAGATAAAATTTTCTAAATAGTTTAGCATCTTGTGAATGACTTTTTTAAGCTTTTTTTTTCTCGAGCTGTTACTTTTAACATGGAAGGTCAATTGGCCCTGCTAAATACATGAATCTGCCGTCCTTTCTGTCAATTTCTATGCAGCGGCCTGGATGGCAGCACAGGATTCCCGTTAATATGAATTCCCCATGTGGTGTAAAGAGTTTGTCCACTAGATGAGTCTTCGGTACCTACCGGTACTGCAGTTCTGGAGCAGCATGGATTTGGAACTAGTAGTGACAATTCCGTACATGGATAAACCTCATTTTAGCGTACAATGGGAAATTAAAGTACAATTAACAGCTTCTCTATGGCAAGTAAAAATATATATTCATTTCAAGTGTCAGAATCACTTGGGAAGCTTATATGATGTACAGAATTATGAAGACCATCAGCAGAGGTTTTACCGGATCATCCCTGGGACCCTGGGAGCCCACTGGACCAAACCATGGCAAACCCGTTTTTGTGCCATGTTTCTGTTTTCAAAAATACGAATTTACATTAAATTCCAGTACATATTGAATACGCATAGCAAGTAATATTATTGATAGACAGTAAACTTACCAGGGAATGCGTTTATCTTGTACAGTACCAGACAAGCTCCAGTCGTGTGCTCAGTGCATTAACCAGCTCACCCCCTGGTGCAGGCAGTGGACGTATCTGGACCACAGACCTACTAATGAGGGCTGCCTTCCGTTAGGGTCTCTTGGGGATTACTTAAGCGTCATTGCTTGTGCAGTGACTTACTGTTGTTAGAGGCATGATACGCAGACCTTGTTAAGGGAACACATAGTAACAAGGACAATCGGCTTGCGGCCAAGGCCTCCCGAGGATAGAACAAGAAACAACCTGTTTTTGTGAAAGATTAACCTATTAAAAATTAGAAAATGATGTTTGTTATTGTCTATTTTGGTGACAGGACTATTTAATTGACACAAATGCAAAAAAGCGGCGATTAAATTTGGCGATTTTTTGGTTCAAAATTGGAGGTTTAGCTCAAAAATCCTAAAAATGTGCCCAAGAGAAGAAAAAACTGGCCTCAGAATCTAGTATGGAGGATGCATTGATTGAAATAAAGAAAAAGTTGAAAAGTCTGGCTGTAGTTGTCGAAACATGCAAAAATTCAAATTACAAAATTTTAGCACTCCCCCCCCCCCAAAAAAAAACGGTTTGAGCATTATGCTAGATCCAGACATAAAATGCGTCACAAGTTTCCATATTTTTGCACTATATGCTTGCTTTATGCGCCAAAAACTGCCCAAATGTTCGGATATAAAATGTGAAAGAAAAACTAATTTATCTTCCATTAAATTGGAATATTACCTGCCCCCTAATTTTCATTTTGCTTAATATCCGTTTTTTATACTGTTCTCATTCTTCTTTGATTTACACATTTATAAATGCTTCCACATACCCAAAATTACAAAATACAACATCATTCTTAAATAAAACATACTTTTGCCTTGATATCTGATTGGCAGAGTATTATTTTAATGTAATTCGTAGTTCGTCCACCATGAAATCATATATTCCTTCCGCGTATGTAACGTACAAAACCGTACCACCCCCCTCCCCCAAACACAAAAAAAGAAAAACAAAAAACAAAAAAGCAAAACAAAACAAAAAACAAAAAAAAAAAAAAAAAAAAACAACAAACAAACAAACAAACAAAAAAACAAAACAAAACAAAACAAAACAAAAAAGAAACAAAAAAGAACCCCCAAAACAGTTCCCCCTCCCCCCCCCAAATAAAACAAACGAAAACAAAAACAGGGGGTCTGAAAGCCAGTATGATTTAGCTAGCCTCGTCCCTAACGAATCAAAAACCTACACCTCCCGCCCCCCCCCCCTAAAAAAAGAGAAAAAAACAAAAACAAAAACAAAAGAAAAAAACAAAAACAAAACAAAAAACAAACATACAAACAAAAAACAAAAACAAAACAAACCAAAACAAAGCACACGAGGTCTGAGGGCGTTATGATTTAGCCACCAACGTCTGTAAAGGAAAAAAAATCCTACAATTTTGCCCTTCCTAAAAGTCGTATCGTAAAATCCGTAGTCAATTTTCCTATTACTGTGCGCTATGGTCGCGCTATGCATGAAACATGTACGGATAAGATACATTTTTCCTGTGCACTGGGATTTGTGTTTAACATTTACGGATCCATACGCAAAAACTAGTGAAGTTCCGTGCCACCTCATTGGAGGCCAAAATATATTTTTTCTCTTTGCAAAATGAATATTACCTGTTCAGAAAATTTCATCCGGGGGCGTCATGACGTAAAATATATTATAAAATTACAAATAATTCTCCATGGAAAGTTTTCATTATTTGACAAAATGTGAAGATAGTATGCGGCAAGATGCATTGACGACGGATTTTAACTGCATGGATGAAAAAAGTTATCACATTTCAATTCCAAAGTACTTCATTTGTGCACTGAAGTTGCCATAAAATTTACCTTTTTGTCAAATAGCATGAAATCCGATATTTACATATTGAGCAGTAAAAATATCACAAAATATTGTTAATATTTTGTACAGCTTTATTAGTGATAAACATTAACTCTGCAAACTTCTTTTTACTCTTGCATTATAAGTGAAATACCGAAACACAAAATTGTGAATTCGTGAAAATTCAACGGACGTCGTACGACAAATGATTTTCCAATTACGTGGCTCGAAGACCCGTCTTTTGGGGGTTCGATATTTGAACGTTGTGGTTATGGGTCGCTAAAAGGTACTGGCCGTCAGACCCCCTGTATACCCTTGTACCTTTTTGCACGTTACAGACATTTTACCCTAAATCATACCGGACGCCGAAAGGATATAAGAACCCCTGTCAAAATAAAAAAGTACTATGTCACTGTTCTGTTCTGTACCATAGTCACCTGTACGGGCACCACAGCTGAATGGAAACCGGTTCTCTCATCATGACATTAACAGTTTTCCATGCAGTTTTATGGAAACGGAGTGTGTAATCAAACTACAAGGATTGTTGATGGTGGAATTTGTACAAAAAAAATCGTCCTGTGATAATTTCATTGTATTGCTCACAGCCATATCAATTCAATATAAATATAAATGTAAATAAATACATATTTATATTGCATGTAAAATGTGCATATAATTTAAATCAAAACATCGTGATAAGTAACAGTATTTAAAAAAAATAAATTATGCTCAGAAGGTTTTGGTTCTTACAGGCACGTGCAGGTCTCAATCCACCTCCCTGGCTCTGATAAACGTCTCATAAGTTATGGCATTTATACATATGACTCTTGATATGGATTAACAAGGCTCCCTATAGTACTCGTATATATAATAATAGTCTACATTTGCGCCTTACACACACGAGAGTTGTGACTATTAACGGACCACTGTATATTATCAAAAAATGACCTCTCATTTGAGCCGCAGCAACAGGAACACCTACATGCTTTTAAAACCTTTGCGGGTAGGTTTTTAGAATTAAGTGTTGAGAGCTTTATCAGCGATTGTAAAACGTACTGTGAGTCTGAGGCAGATGGAAGTGGAAAGAGCGGAGCTGTGTAATGGGTTAGAACAAGGCTGTGTTCTACCCCCCTATTTTGTCCGCATTGTATCTGTGTGAGTTCTGTGAACAGTTGCTAGAGAGGGGAAGAGGTGTTACGGTAGGAGAGAGAGGATACCAAGTTTTTTTTGTTTTTGTTTTTGTTTGTTTGTTTTTTTTTGGGGGGGGGGTGCAGATGGCATTGCTCTTATGGGTAACACGAAAGAGGAATTGCAAAATCTACACAGAATGATAGGACTATGGGGAGAAATGGATGGTAGAAAACAGTGAGAAAAATAAGGTCATAATTTTGGGTCAGAAGCAGATGCAGAGAGAGCAGCCTCTTTCGGCGTGTTTGCCGCTATGCTACATCAACTGTGAAAGAGACAGCTTACATTCATCTTACGTCTATTCCTGTTTTTGTGTTTTAATCAAGGACTGAAACTTTCACAGGGTTCTGAATGATGCAAAGAAAACTATGCTTTTTTGCCATTTTGTCAATCCTTTTGTGTCAAGTGTGATGGTCTGGGGTGAAAATGGGACCGCGTCCTACTGGTAGCCCGATAAAATCATTTTACTTGGCATATTTACAATCTTATAAGACAATGCATTTTTTAAAATTTATTTTTCTTCAATATGGCCCCAGAGCCTCTAAGGAAGCCACTGCATTGAATCAAATCATTTGTTTTTCACCTGAAATGATTAGGCCTATATTCATTGTGGTTGACTGTTAGCCTGGTAATACCGGACAATGAAACACTTTATCTGTAACAATTTTTTCTCACAGATAGATTTGTGTTGAAAGCCAACATCGCCACATGGTAGAAACTAATGTCATATACACATTTGTCCAAATGAAATTTTAAGAACCACTTATCACTCCACAGTTGTAATTCAAGTTGCGATGTGAAATCTGCGCCTTTGGGCTAGAGTTTGCCATTCAGGTGACCTAATTCTTCGCCTCTGACGGTGATGTAATACAAAGTTTCCGGTGATTATTCTGGCTGCCTGATTTTGCAATAATCGTGCTTTGTTATTACCTGTAGTTCCGCACATATCCCAAACTGTGTTGCAATAGCCAAGTAAGAGGTGAATACAGTGTAAATAGTCTCTAGACCTTTCTGTGTCAAGAATTTTTTTGCTTACCACTTTACCCAAATATGAACTATGTTTTCTCCAATTTAATTGCTCCTCAATATGAATAACTAAGTGTATTGAATATTCAGCTTGTACCAGACTGACTATTTAACCCAATATCAAGATGATAGCCTTTTTTGGTAATCGATACCAATAATTAGTTGGACTTAATAAAATGAACACCTAGTGGATTGCTTGTGAACTACTTCTCAGCATCCGTAACTGCATTCTGAAGGCTGCTATGTATCTCCCTAAAGTCGCGAGCACTGGTATAAACGAGCGTGTCGTCGGAGAATAAATTACAGGAACCAATTTAAATTTAATTCAATTCAAGTTCGTTTACTTGCAATGACAAGTAACAAGTACATAAACATATTTCACAAACGTAAATTAGACACAATTGTGTAACAGGAGAATGCATGTATGCATGTCATTGTAAACATATTTATTTACCAAACTGGATGACCTAGTAGTTACATTGTAACTAATCTGGAGAATCTCCAGTACAAAGAGCACACAATGAATATATATATATATATATATATATGTATATATATATATATATGTATATATATATATATATATATATATATATATATATATATATATATATATATATATATATATATATATATATATATATATATATATATATATATATATATATATATATATATACAAAACGCACAGCTCACCTTGCTTCAGCAAAAAACTGCGAAACTGCAAAACATAGAAAGTACAAGGGGACGAAACCCTTCAGGGCTTATAACTCCTCACAACAAGAGACAAAACACAGATCTGTACATATTAACATGAGTTTGTATGACACAATAGAACCTCTTGAAGTACTATTAGAACAGTTGTTGCATTATAACAAATTCAAAAGATGATTTTCAAACATGTTTTAGATGAATCTAGTGACTGTTTATCCCGGATATTGGTAGGAATTTCGTCCATGTAAAAGGGCCTCGGAATTTATTAGTAAAAGATTCTCTTTTGGAAGAAGATCAAAATATATGAAGATTGTGTCTAAGTCTACTATTATAATTATGAATGTCGGTATTCAGTGAAAGCAATTGTTGAATAGAATGGGTACACCTTTCTGATAAACTTTATACATTTTGGAAAAAACCTATGTTTATGAAAGAGAGGCTTATTTGAAGCATAAGACAACGGCACTTGGTAAAACAAAGCCAAAATGTACTCAATATACCCTCAAGGTTGCACATTTCAATGTGAGCAGCTTAGTCCCTAATGAGGAATTAAGAATCATTATCAAAAATATGACATTTTTCTGTTAATGAAACCTGGTTAGATAGTAGCATTAGTGATCAAGAAATCACCAGTGACGGGTAGTTGATCTGATGATCGGTCGAGGAAAGGTTCTGGTGTCACCTTATGTGCTCATAATGACATTCAATATAATGTAAAGAATGATTTGATTCTTATGACAGCGCCCCAATTTGAATCTTGCTGTATGGAAGTTATCCTGTCTAAAAAGGAAAAAAAATCGGTTCACTCTATCGACCACCTTCAGCTGGCCTTGAGTACTTTAATGGTATTTTAGAGAGCACCGAGAGTGTCTTAACGAAAGTGGACGAATTAGTTTTACTTGGTGATCTGAACATTAAGTATTGCATCGATGAGTCGCTGGTATCTAATAATATAATATCCACTGAAAATCTGCTTCGACTGCGTCAACTGATCTTACAACCAGCTCGTGCTACCACGACCACCACTTCTACAATTATTGATGTAATTCTTACCAGTTTGCCAATAGGACAAGTTGACCCTGATGTTGCAAAAGTTACGCTTAGTGACCATTATCTTGTGTATGGTGTTAGAAATTCGCATGGCCAAAGCAAAGGCTCTGAACACAAATTTGTAAAATTTGGAGACTACAAGAAATTTGAGCATTTCAATTTAGCCGGGACATAATGAACTCTGCGACTTCTAATATAAATCAATATAATGATTATGATCTTCCTACATTATAGGTCAATTGAAAAAAAGGGTTTAAATGAGTCTGCGACAAATATGTGCCGTTAAAGGAACGGCGTCTGAAAGATGTTAGAAACCCTTGGGTTACCAGAGACATCGTTGAATTAATGTATGAACGTGGCCAGTGCCATGCACACGCAACGCTGCAGCAGCAGCTGCATAATGATGATAAGTTATTTAACACATATAGACAATTAAGAAACTTAGCAACCAAAAAGATATAGCAGGCGAAATTCAATAAGTCTGATACAATGTTAAAGGAAAATGGAGATAAACAGAGTTTTTTTCTGGAAAGCACAGAAAATAATCCATATCTTCAATGATATCTCCTGATGAATTCAATGATTATTACAATATCATAGAGCAAAATATTGGAAACTTTTGAAAATGATTCCGAGGAAAACCTTCTTTGGAGAGGTCCGAGCAATATATATAAATTTGAATTTTGCATAATCCATGAATCTTAAATATTGTGTTTCATGAAAATATTGCCGGGTCGTAGCTTTCTTGATGTTTTGGTTATGGATGCAAAATTATTATTAAGACTTGCTGCAGCTGAACTGGCAGCGTCACTTACGTATCCGTTTTAATATGTCATTAGAGAATGCTTTTGTACCTATGGACTGGAAAATAGCTCGTGTCTCACCAGTGTCCTTAGGAGCTGGTTCAAATATAGATAAATCTGACTATCGCCCGATCGTTGTCAAACATGTAGCTAAGATCTTTGAACGATCTCTTCTGGACCACCAACATTGATGTCGACAAAGATTTTTATCTACCTCATAGCTCCGAAACGTTATGTGGGCCTATCTCAAGAATTATGGGATGCAGAGCATTCACGAGATGACCCCTATATTCAAACTGGTCATTTGACATTTCAACTCAGATTAAATAATTGTTATGTTCAAAATATGCCTTCTACATCCAGCTGTCCATATATAGTCTGTTCAAATCGGGTCATAACTTTTCGAGATATTGATGAAAAACAATAAACTTGGACAAGCGCTAAATTCCATAATAACTGGGTCACAGTGACCCAACAAGCAGGCCATCAAGTACATTGTTATGTATTATGTAATCATGTGCAATTTTGATCTGGAGGCTCATTTTTTTTGCCATTAAATTCCAAGCTACACCCGGCCTATACAGAAACACCTTTTCAACTTTACAAGCATGGTGACCTCACAAAAATACGTCAAGGTCATTGATATTAAATAATGTTCTACCTTTGGCCATGGTATATATATATATCATATAAATTTGGCAAGTCTAATCCAATTACTTTTCCAGATATGGAATTTTACATTTTAAAACACATTTTGGCTCACATTTTCCTTCAACTTAAAGATGGCGCCACTAGTATCATGAGGAACTTAGACTTTGACCTCCCCCACTATCCCAACACCTTTGGTGAAGATCCGCCAAAAATTAAAGATGCTAGAGTGTTCACAAGATTTTCACATTTTGACACCTATATTACTTAATAATGCAGGTGGCGCCACCAATATCGAAAGGGGCCTAGATTTTCATACACCCTATTAGTCCTGAAAGTTATATTGGGCTAACTTGGAAAAAGAAACTGTGGACGGTATCGCGCTAACGAGCAAAAGTTTACGGGCGTCTCGTTTGAAACTTAAAAGCTTCATGCACTATTCCACCATACCGACACTGGTATAAACCGGTAAATAGTAGTACAATTTTTAGCACCATAAAGTTGACTAGAGGTGTTATGAGGTAAAGTGTACTAAGGTTTCAGCTGAAAGCCACCTCTTCAACTGTACTGGATGAAGATTAAAAAGAAAGAAATCCTGCAAAAAGTGAGTATGATCATGGTTTTCCGACTTACGACGGACTAGAGAAATTTCTCTAGGTGGGTTAAGTATACTTTACCCCGGGTACTTTCCCTCTTACCACTCTGAACACTTTTTTAAATGACTATATACTTTGTCATTTCAAACTCCATCTTGACACAACTTTACTAAAGTTCTTGAGTTAGTGTTGTATTTATTAGGTATTTGATTATATCTCTGGAAATGTTTCAACAGAGCTTTGTGTAGTTGTTATTTTTATAACCTTTGTGTTGTAATTTATGTTCTAAACCTATTGACAAAATCGCTAAAATGTGCGAGGTTTCTAGCAATACGTATGACTTGTCCGATACAAAGTCCATTTGCTTGTTTCTCTTGAATGTTTCCTGTCAGGTCAGGGTAGGAGATAATATCAAATTTAAACTGGTCTCTCTTGTCAAATATTTTTGTTACATACTGGTTGTTCTTTATTTCTATATCAAGATCAAGGAAAGTAGCTTTTGTATCACTTTCATTTTCCAGATTTAATATTAGTTCTTTGGGATATATGTTTTTCCGATTCCCCTTTATTTCCTCTCCATTGTTTAAAGCACACAGGTCATCTATGAATCTTTTTGTGTGAGAATATTATCTTCTTGCAGCTGTAAAGTTTGTTTTTGCCAATTCCTCCATCCATTTTGATTCATAGAAATGTAAATAAAGGTTGGCAATATATGGGGCTGGATCTGTTCCCATTGGTATGCCCACTATTTGTTGATAGACCCTGGATCCAAAGCAAAAGTATGCATTGTTGATAATGTATCCTATTGTTTGAGCACACTCTTGCTTCGTGTAAGATATTCCTTTATTCTTACCTTTATCAAATTTAGCCTCAGCACCAGGTATTTTAATATACTGACATGTGCCACCTTTGAACGCTTTATCAAACATTGAAATTAACACGTTGTTTAAGTCTGTCAAGTTGATCTTTGTATGCAATGTTGAGAAATCAAAAGTATGAATTGATTTGACACCATCCTTATTGTTGATTTTGTCAATGTCTAGTAGAATATCACTTGTGCTGTCTGTAATCCACATTCTATTCACTCCCGTGTACATTTTCACTTTGTTGCAGCAGTTAGTATGTGAATTTTTGACAAGTGTGAGGACTTTAGTGAGTCGTTTGGCAATTTGTTTCGAAACACATTTCTTTGCTGCAATGATGAATCTGACTTTAACAGGATTTTATGGTTTTTGACAATTGCATATATGATTGGTCATTTCTTGTCCTCATTTGAGACAATGCATTTCAACTCCTTGTTTTTATCCACTTGGTCCTTGATAACACTATCAGAGGTTCTTGCCTGTTGATAACTTTCATTATTTAATTCACTCAGTATTGTATTAATGAAGTATGGTTTACAAGTAAGTGCAATATTATTGCTAGCTTTGTCAACAGGTGTGATGACAAACTTGTCATGTAAGTTTTGTAATTCCTGACTACAATGTGAATCCTGCAGCGCTTGTTTAATTTGTCTCCACTTTTAAGGAGGTCCTTTTCTCAGGTATTTAATTCTTTCATCCACTTTCTCCATTACTTTAACTTTCCATTCATCAAATGCCTTGTTAGAGATTACTTTCTTATTACTATGTTTCTTAATGAAACTGTTGAGTCCTCTTTTAATCTCCTTTCTTGCCTTTGTGAAGTTGATGTTATGTTTTTCTATATAGTTTGGTCCTCTTTGAAACAAATGTCTCAATTTCTTGCTTTTAATGATACATAAATCAACCGTGAATACATGTTTGTGGTCTTTATCCATATCCTTCTTGAAAGTAGTGTCACATTCACAAGTTTGACTATTCATATTCCAGCTGTCTAAGTCCACTTCATCCATTATCTGGTTGTAGTTGAAGACCTTATTACGAATACTAGAAGTGTATTTATAAGCAACTGTGACATCCTCCTCAATATAGTTGCTGACTGAATTTTCAACTTCCTGAAGTCTAAGAATACTTTGTAGATTTATGTACTCGATAGCTGGATTTTCATAGTGTATTATCACAGGATTCATGAGTTTCTTTTTCTTCTTACTTTTCCATGTGTGTTCTTTCTTAAGCTCCAATTCATGTTGTATCATGTCTTGTACTAAACTGACAATCCTATGTGTTAACTTGCTGTCATTTGTTACTTCATGATCCAGCAGTAACTGTCCCAATTTCTTGAGATCTTTTTTCTTCATTTGTAGTAAAGTTTTATTGATGTAGTATGTAGTTTCTTTGGTTGAAGTTTCTTGGAATACGTTGAATACATATTGAGCTGTAAGAGATTCTTTATGTGTTCTGTGTTTACTCTAAATGTTTGTTCTTTTTCCTTCTTTTGTTGACTATATCATATACATTATCGGACTGACGGACGGACGGACATTAGCTGTTGCATTAGCTCTGCGACCTTTGGTCAGCAGAGCTTACAAAGCGTCATTCGTTTATAAATCATGGTGCTATGGCATGGAATTGTTTATCTTGCAATATTAGACAAGCGGACTCCTTAGTGCAATTTAAGAGATTGTACAAGGAGCACTATTTTACTTGAAATTAGTGTCGGTTTGTAGGTTTTTGTTTCTTTTCCTCTTATAGCTTTTAGTTTTACTGTAGTTGAGTTTACTTGGTTTTGTAATTTGTCAACTTTGTCATAATTTCTTCATTTTTACATATAGCCTTTTTTCTAGTCATTCATAGTTGAATCATGTATAGAACGTCCTCTAAGAAAATACTCCCAAGTTTAGTAACTTTGATTTTATAGCCACTATATTTATGTTACTTTCTTGGGGGTAAGCCTTTTAAAAATTGGTATACGAATTCAACTGATGCTACATTAAAGTGGAAAGAATAAATACAACTAGGATTTTTTTTTATAATATTGTGATATCAGCATCCCCAGTTATGTTGTAACCAATTTTAGGGAAATAAATATTGAAGTCATCCACAGATATCAGTAGGTTTTTCATGCTGAGATTTTTTACCGGGATATACTCTTCTGAGTGCTGCCCACAACTTCTTGGTGTTGTTGCCTTCTTCGTTTACCATATTGTTAAGATATTCCTGTTTTGATTTGTTAACGAGCGTGGTTACCTCATTTCTTATTATTTTGTGGCATGTCCATAATAAACCTTACTTATCACCTACAGCAATCCTGTGACGTGAATCACGTTTATAGATCAATTTGATAATAAGTGAGGTGATCCGAGGATTTCTTCTATCTTTCAATCTCATTTCTTTCACCGTGGCACCGTTATCACAATTACTAAAAATCTTACACTTCACTAGATTCCAAGCCGTTTCTGGTTCCTGACAATAAAATACTTAATCAAAATTAATATCTTTTAAAAACTCTCAGAAAGCGTGCCTCATCTAGATTGTTCTAATCCTGGAATTTAATAAGTGTATGGTTGTTCTCTGGCTCAGGAAAATTCAAAACAGAAGTAACCAAGTAATGATCGCTAATGTGATTTTTTTGTATTCTTGATCTCATACGGTTTTCATGCATAAAGGTGAGAATGAAGTCGAGAATGGTTGCAGAGGATAAAGTAACTCTTGTTGGTTCATTTATGAGTGGCTTCAAACCAAACAGTCGGTCGAGACAGTACAATGGGTTACTTGATAAACTCACAGCAAATATATAATTAAAAGCCAAGTCGTCCAATACAATACCCTTCACAGATTCGGTGTAAGTTAGCGGGAACAGTCAATTATAGCATCAAGGCACTCGGTACTCGCATTCGGAGGTCTGTATAATGAGCACACTAGATAAGGCGGAGTCTTTGGTCACTTGATTTCCACCGACCGTGTTTCTGTTGTCCTGTTTGCTCCGATGTCTGCTCTATCTGATATCTTCTATGTTGTCGCGAACATATACTGATACACCCCTACCCATACCATCTATATTTTTTTCTGAAAATCTGATATCCGTTTAAGGCTGACATCAGGAATCTTGCCCTGAAGCCATATAACTGCGCAACTTCACACTAAACTGTTAGTCGCTTGGTTGCTCTATTAACTCATCAATACGAAGGTTAGGCAGTTTGGCGACAATATGTTGACTTGACGGGTACCAATTATGACGTAAATAGTGTCACTGTGTTCATTATTCCATTTCATATAAAAATGTTTTTATGTGTATTTTATCATTGCAATGTACTTATATGATTTGGATGTGCTCATACAATTTATGTATCTATTTCTGTTTGTGTGTATATTTCCCCCTTTATTGTTAAATCATTGTATTATTATTATTATTATTATTATTATTATTATTATTATTATTATTATTATTATTATTATTATTATTATTAATAACAACAACAACAATAATAATAATAATAATAATAATAATAATAATAATAATAATAATAATAATAATAATAATAATAATAATAATAATTCTTGTTAACTTACAGAGGACACATGTCGGCCCAGCACACTTTGCCAACACCGACGGCGGAAAGAATAGTGCCTGCTAAGGGAAAGCACAATGGTGTTCAATTCTTTGATCACAGGAAACACAGTTGTGTTCCATGTTATTTCATTCAACTTGATATGCACAACCTGAATCGATACGGCATCAAATGCAACCTAGCACGTACGGAGCATCATTTTATCATTGTGTTGGTCACAAGAAATGACATCTCTATTTGTTGCAGTAAAAAGTAGTGGATGTCTTAAATTTCATGGAAGTTCTCACTCTGTGTGTGTAAAGTACGATCGTTGTTTGAGGTGGACAGCAAACATGTGAAAATCTAATACAATCATGGCCAAAAAAGCGTGAGAAAAATCACCGATATGTAGAAATCCTGTCAGGAAAAGTAACTCACGTCGTGATCAGCAAAACAACACATTATTCAATGCCAAGTGGAAAAATTTATGTCACAAGTTGAAATAAATCAAGGCGTCTTCTATGACCAAGATGTCTGTCATGTAAGCTGCACTTTAACCGCCGCTGAGCCAGGTTGCAGGCTGGCTCGTAGCTTTTCTCTACGTGCTTGGCTAAGTTGAGGAAACTTGCTAAGCTGGGTCATGTTTAAAAGTACACATTAAAGACTAGACACACTGGTACTTGAATAAAACGTCTCTTTAATGAGGAAGGTACATCAAGAATCAATATATTACTTCACATGAGCGTGACGTTTCTCGTAATCGGTGACTAAAGAGTTAACAATCTGAGAGGTTGGGCTCTGGTCATATTTCTCATGCGTGTCTGCACATGCAGCTTTGTTCTGCAATTCTCGTTAAAGTTCCATGTAGTCCCATCAGAGTGCGTGTATATACATGGTATCCTGTTGAGGGTTACACAGATGTGAATTCTTGGGTGGTAAGGTACGGTTTTCACATCAAATTTATTCACTCTCGAAATCAACCCACAGAGTTACTCTGTGCCTCACAAGCTGGCTTGAAAACGTACTTGTTGATAAGGTCAGTTTGTAAGAAGTGAATGTTTAAGCAATAGCAGTGACATTAAACTGATGCATTTGCTGTTTTCGGAACCACATCCGTTCAGACTAAATCATTTCGAAATGAATCAGAGACAATCGTTTCAGTATGTGCGTTTAAAAACTTTCCAATTGTTGCACGGAGGTCGACTTTTTTTCTTTAGAAACTTTGCCTTGTTTCACGTTGGATTAACTCTTTTAGTGCAAAATTTAGACTAAGTCAACAGTCGTCTTGGGGTCGCTTTGGGAGCCTCCCCGCCAGAGGAACACCAAGAGCAGTTGTTTACCTAATCTATCTGCAACTGCTGGTACTCGAGTGGAAGGTCTGTTTACAAGGAGTATGAATGTAGTATCGTAATGTCAAGCCAGAGTACATCGACTTTTGTTCAGTTGGCAATGAAAGAGTTCCGGTATCCTCATAGTGCTACGAAATGAATTTCAGGTTAATGCGCTGTAAGGTAATCGGCGGGAGGAAGGATGGGTGGCTACATTTTGAGCCGACCAATGTGATACATGTATGTGCCGTTGTTGCTACCCTTTATGCATTGTGTGCTCACTTACATTTTTTTTTAAATATCAGGCACTGGCCTCAATCGATGTGGCTGTTTTCATCGTCAAATTTCTTTATCTTGTTTTGTGTGCACATTCGCTAATATTTAAGACAAAAAGTCATTCTGCAAATCACGTATTGACGGAGGGGATGATATTTTTCTTTTCTTTTTTTTTTTTTTTCACTTGATGAAAGCCATGACAAACGTGCTTTTACTGCAGCTTTCAGACCACACAGGCACACACACGAAGCCCTAAACATTCTCCTTATTTCTTAAATCATGATTTATATTCTTGTTCCTCTTTAACCTATACTCCAAAAGCTCTTGCCTACCCAACTGCATAAAAAATCAACGACGTACGCACATGAAAACCCAAACCATTTCCCCAATTTTTACCTCAGCTGAAATGTTACTTAACTGAGGTAACAGGATAGACTGTCGTCCGTCGGAGTCTTTCGGCGTCCTTACAGAATTCAAATCTTTGACTTCTCAAACGGTTTGCCCGATCCACTTCAAAGTTGGTAGGGATGCACCTCGGATGGGTCTCTGACAGGTTTGTTCAAACGCTCATGCTCCTTTAATTTCAAAATTACACAGGAGCAACTCCAACTCCGGGTACCTATAGACGTTAATTTGTTCATTAGGTGTCTCTGAGATTCATTTGTCAATCATTTTTTTGGGGGGGGGGGATGTCTTCATTTTCGACTTCTCCAAAACGTCACATAAAAGTCGATACAGCTATGCCATATAGGACGGTGAAAGAAAATGTACATTAGGCGTACAGATTGCTATAGATCGCTTACTTGCCGCATAATGCTGTTGATTAAATATAAGTGAAAGGGTAATACAATAGTAATTCACATTTCCAACTTCTCTTCCAAAACCAGATTCACTTCAAACTTGATGGGGATGTACCTTGGGCGAATCTCTACCACGTTTTTAAGACGTTATGGTCCATTGATTTTTTAAACATTTTTATGACCTTTTCTTTTTCTGTGAAACAGCTCTTTTAATTGCTTTGGGATTGCATAGGGACACATCTGAGCACCGCAAGATGTCAATTCATTCACCAGGTGGCGCTGCAATGTTTTCCTTTTTATGGTTTTTTTGTGAACTTTTGCTAATATCGTCTTCTTCTCCAATACCGTAATTCAGACTAAACTGAAGTTGGTGGAAATGTAGCTTGTGGAACGGTCAAACAAATTTGCTGAGTGCGTAGTGATCGTTCATCTCCCTTAATTTACGAATTCATCAGTTTGGGAACTTACTGCTTAATGTAAACATTCCTCTGGATTACCGGGTCCATGGCATTTCATTATTGCAATATACATTTTTGACTTCTACAAAGCAGTCGGTCACACCTTCAAATTTGATGGACATGTCATTGGATTGTTCTCTACTGAGCTTATTCAAAATGGGCACGCTCCATTTAGTTTTTAATTTTGCATGAACTTTAACTTACACAGGTTTTATTTTCAGCATCTTATTTACGGGGAGCTGCAGTCCAGGTGTATTACACTCTTCCCGCTGGCCTCGTTTGGTGTTAAGGACCCTGTTGTTGCATCTTTATACAACGTTGTATGCAGGGTGGTGGTGTCTTTGTTGCATACAAATTGGATTGGTCCTTTAGACCTGAAAATGAAGCTCCAGAGGCAACTGGAACCTGGATATAGAACAAATATTACAACCTTTCTTGTGTTAACCCTTTCCCCCTCAAACCGGCCAAAACCGGCTGGTGGTCAAATGTCGTCTGCTTCAGTGTTTTCAATTAATTTCAACAGTTATGAAAAACATTTGACTGAGAAATGTACATGAGACTTATCAAGATCACATGCCCAAGGTCAACAGCTTTCCTTGGCATGGGTTGGGCACTTAGTGCTCTGAATAATGCTGATTAAATCATCACTAGTCACGCGGATTGGGTTGAAATGGTTCTAAATTGTCTGCTGAGATGACTGTCAGACCATTTGACCTGAAGGCCTCTTCTGGAGTCCCAATCCAACAGCCCGGGCACCTAGTTGTGCTAAGCAGTCAAGGCTCTAAACAACCCAAGCGTAAACATTTGAACAGGAAGCCACGGTGTTGAAAACTTCTGGACTCAAGTAGGAGGCCATAGTATATAAACTTCTTGACTTAGATAGGAAGCCATAGTATGAAAACTTCTTGAGTTAGACAGAAAGCCATAGTATGAAAATTTCTTGACTTAGATAGGAAGCCATATTGTGAAAACTTTGAATTTTTGACTCAGACAACATCGGCCAGATCCATACTAAACTTGTATGAATGTACCTTTGATAGTTCTGTTCCAGTCATCTACAAATGGTCATACTCCACCAATTTGTAACAGTTTTTCGTCACTTTTTGTTTTTTGTTTTTGTTTTTTTTTTTGAGGGGGGCGGGGGGGGGGGAGATCTGAAACCTCTTCTTCTGCAAAACATCTTGGACAGTTGCTTTAAAATTGTACAGGGAGACCCCTACATATAAATGTGTTCAGCAGGTGTCACTGCTTTTCTCTATTTGTTCATGAAGTGTTGAATGTTTTCGTAATTTTGGATGCTTTCTCCTTAACAGCAGGCAGTTTTTTTTTAAACAGGGTATCAATAGCGAGTGTGGGAAAAACTTCGAAAATTACGTAATGGGCGGTATGGATACATGTTAGAGTCGTAACTACTAGTGTTCATGCATGTGTATGTAATTTTCTCCAACACTGTGAACAAAATCCACCACAAACTTGGGGGATTGTACCTTGGATTAGTCTGTATCAGGTCCTTTGAAATAACCATGCTTCAATGATTTATATGCTTTAAATGACTTCTTTTTTCATGATCATTTTTTGTTATAAAACCTTCAAAATCTTCTCTTCTTCCACAGCATCTGGTCCATGGCTTCCACGTTGCAGATAAACACTTCTGGGTACCCCTTGACTGGCGCAGGACTTTTGGGTTGAATTTCAAGGGCAGCTTAGGCGGGGCTGTTCATGCACCACTCTTATTTCATGATGGATGTACCTTAACTCTATGTCAGTTTCTGTATTCTGTGCAATTAAGTGATGTATCGTGCTTGGGTTGCCTTCCCCTAAATTTGGTCCCTGTGTCAGTGAGGCTCTGCTTTTCCTTTTCTAACGATGTTTTTTTTTTTTAATCAGGGTGATCAATATGAGTAAATGTAGACAGAAATAGCAGTGCATGAAATGTGGGTACAGTATGTACGGTTTTCAGCTAACTTGAGATCGGATTCATTTAAACATGGCGGACTATGCCGTGAGTGGGTGTGGCTGTCTACCAAATGTGTGCACTAGCTGTTGAATGTTTGTCTTTTTCAACTTGGACGTTTATCTTCAAAACTGTTATGCAAATGAGGTTAAAGCGCAAACAACTTCATAAGCCAAGTTGACATCTCAGCTGGGACTAGGTGAAGCTTGGCCTCTGTTTGGAGGAGAGGTCATTAGGGAAAGGACATGGCCTTCCCCATTCAACTTGTTATGTTACCCTGGTAACCAGAGTCAACCTTCTCTTTTCTCACCTCTGGGGGCTAATTTTAGTTACAAAAAAACCCAAAACAAGGTAGGCTATTGTTAATAACAAACACAATGAAACAACTCTATGTGCCAAGCTTCCATTCATAGCAGTTCTTTCCCTTCTACCTCTGTATATTATCTATGTTCACTGAGAGAAAGTTATCCCTAATGCTTTGACCCATACGGAGACCGGGCTTCACTGGACAAGCCCTGCTGAGGCGCTACTTGGCGTATTGACAATGGAGGCCTACTGTGCAAACCAGAATGTATGCACAAAGCGGTATCCTGTTTTTTTCCAGGCTGCACGCAGTCCGGTATTGTTTTAGTTTCAGGGAGGATTACGACCTCCGCACTCAATGGTACAAACTTCTAGTTTCATATTTCTTTGTCAAAGATGCAATGCCAAAAATTCCACTTCGACCAATTCACAAACTTTGGTACTCCATCACATATATTTCCCATATATTCTCGATAAAATACATCGTTTTTTACAGATATCTTTCTTAGATTTACGGTAATTTCAGCCAATCACCACATGAAAGCTATGTACGACATCCGTGTTTGTTTGACCAAGCGCAGAACATAAACATGCGATCCCGCGCACATGCCCGATTACTTCATAATCACCATGCCTCATCCATGATTTCAGGTACTTGTACGGTACCAATTGTATGCAAACTTGTCCCAACCGATTTCTCCACTTGTATACTAGGCAAGTCTGGTTCCTTTTTAAAAGGAAACTTGTTCTTTCTCTTTTACTCTTTGTGTATTTTCATAATTTTAAATTCATAATTTCAATCATTTGTACTATTGTTTTAGAAGGTTTATCAGATGCACACATGATAATTACCATTGTGCTTCAGGGGAGTATAACCTGGTGTACTTTGTGTGACACTTGACCCTTAAGTTCAAGTTGGGTCACAAACAGGTATCGACACATACGTCGCAACACTACAAATGCTTTCAATTTGAAACGTTTGCTCAATTGGGAAGGAAGATCATTCGTAACATTTCAAATGATTATGGCCAGCCCCGCAATATATTTTAATATTTGTCTCAGTTTTCGTAATGATATCTATAAAAAGGGCCCAATGCCCTCACAGTTTACTGTTTGTGATGGTATCATACTCTAAATCTGACAAACAAGATCATAGATGGGAGAAAAGCGCCCCTCATGCTTGACCATTTATACACTGGGGAATTATAAGCCTATTTGGTGAGTAACTTCATTGGAAGGAAATCGATTTAGATTTAGGCATCTCTGCCTGAGTAATTATAAAACAATTTTCTCCACTTGGGACATTCAGAAAACAGGCATGGGGTTATGAAAGTAAAATTAAAAGAAGAAATTTTTGATTGCCATGCAATTTGCTTATGAATAATGGTACAAATGACGGAGCGTTGCTGGAAGCATCAACTGGATTACCGCTGAATTAGCCGCGTGCTTCTTCTTCTTCTTGTGCTGGAGGGTCACAGTGCGGAGATTGGTCTGTTCAGCAGGTAACAAGATGTGAGTGAAGGTTGTAACTCGTAAAGGCCTCCGCGTAGCAATTTCCCTGAAAAACAGTCATCTTTCATGGCGTGATAAATTCAGGTGCACTCGTGCGAAAGTTGCCTGCCTGTCCTGACATCAATTAAGCAGGAATCTGGGTTGAATTAGTTCAGTGAAAAAAAAGAAGAATGGATGAATGATAATTTGATTAGATAAAACACCAAGGGAGAAGGCAAGGCAATATGAACCAAAGCAGAGCAGAACAAGACAAGACAAGACAAGACAAGACAGGATAAAATGAATATTAACTTCTTTCGAAATCTAAGAACTATTGTGACTTTTTTTTTTACTGAAAGGAGATGTTTGGACAGAAGTGACAGAAGTGGTTCGCTGTCCACACAAGCAAAGTAAAGTCACGTACATCTGGTACATTTTGTCGGCGTAAGATAAGATGCCTTGAGGTTCATGATCCCTCTTCCGTAAATAGGAATCCCACGGGCAATGAGTGTTGACCGGTATGGCCCACAACGTACTAGTTCCGCGTACATTTTTTTACTTTTCCAATCTGTGGGGGATACTAGACCACTAAAACAGTTTATGCCATGTTTTTACATTTCCTGTTCAGAGCAGTTCGCTGCGCATATATTGTGTCTAACGAGTCAATGTTAATGTCTACATGTTCTCCTTTCAGACTTCTTGAAATTAATCTTAAATAGATTATGGGCTGGGTCAGGGAAGTAGCACCTGTCAGTTACATTTATATCCCAGCGTGCTTATGAGTTTGCAAGTATATTTGCCCAACCTAACCCCAACAGATCCATGCGGCAAACACGTTCTGGTTAACCGGGATATCTTATGACCGGCGTGGCGACTCAATGGCACGTTCGCACTGTAAGGATTGTAACTTTATCGTCAGCATCTGCAAATAAGCACAAACGCATATAGTAAAAAGTAGACCAAAAGATATTAATGTGTATTGACTGGTGCTTACGATGTTGAGTTTCTGCTCCTTTGCGCCGAACTATGATTTGATAGTTTCGAAATAAAACTTTTACTAAGCAGCACAATGTAGCATTTCACATTTGTGCCTAAATGGCTAATCTTAAGGTTTTTCTTTTAATCTTGATCGCGTCTTCGATCATGATTTATGAATTTCTGAAAGTCTTAAGTCCACTAACATTTGAGATAAATGACCCCATGGTATCCATAACCAAACTCAATAAATTTCAATTTCAATTATATATGTAGAAATGTTATAAATCTACATGTTTGTATGTTATGTTGTGCATAGCACAAATAAAATCTGTGCGTTATGTAGCTTTGTAGTTTTACCCGTTTTAGTTTATTACTTTATCCGGAAAGGAGCCAAAATTCGACGCAAATGAAAATCCACAATGCCATGATTAAATATATGGTAAGTATCAAATGATGTTATTGGACGGTTTTGAAAGCCTTACAGCTGCATGTGAGGCTTTGATCTTCATGTATGGAAATTGTAATATTGTCTATTCTATTTTATCTCACATGTTAATTTCATTGATCATCATCATCATCATCATCATCATCATCATCATCATCATCATCATTATTATTATTATTATTATACAAAGGGGTTTAAATATAGGTTTCCATACCTGGCCAACCCATGCTAAGGAGAGCTGTTGACCTGGGGCACGTGATCTTGATAGGTCTCATCTACAATCCTCAGTGAAATTGTTTTTTATTATTGTTGAAAAAGTTCAAAACACTGAAGCAGGCGACACTTGACCACCAGCATGTTTGGGTCGGTTTAGGAGAGCAGGGTTATTCATTGACATTATTTGTTTTCCATCGCGAATCTAAATTAAATCAACTCCGATCGTCCGCCATGACAGTAATCTGTTTTATTCTTCATTTCGAATAAACACAGACAGAACAAAAATTTTTAAAAAGTAACTCCATATATTTCCATATGTGTTCCGCAGGATACATATGTGTCCATTATATTTTGAGTGAAAACATTGTTGCCCCACATGTATACGTTTTCACCTTTTTTTCAGTTTCAGTTCGCTTACTGCTTGCTACATTATATTCCTGGGTCAGCTTTAAGAGTTTCTTGATTATTTGCTATATTTATGCAATTGATATATGATATCTACAAGAAACATATTGCTACATATTTTGCTCGAGATACAGTAATACTTTTCCCACAACGTTTTTAATAAAAACGTTTCTGTCACAAATGCATGTGTTTGTTCAATTATGAGGATCTGTTAGATTCGTACGAGTTTATATCCACAGGCCATGCGGTAATCTGGCATATATTTGTAGATATTTTCGTTGGGTAATTCTATCCCAAAGGAAAGAGGGTTAACGCTTGGAGTTCGCCAGGGTTCAGCTTTGGCAAGAAACCAACCAAACGTGTCCTTAGGCAAGGTTTATCTTCACATATCTGACAAGTTTCATGTACTGTCGTGAAGAAATAGCTTGCTAGATGGAGGTGAATATACCATTTATAATTGCCCCCCCCCCCCGAAAAAATGTTACGTTCGATTGTCAAGGTCTACTTAATTTAAGTGCCACTCCTCAGCAACTGACGATGCATAAAGTATTCTTTACTTCAACAGCTACGAATATATCGGACATGAGCTGCAGCCGGAAGGGTGATATTTGTTCTTGTGTTATGTTATAGTCATGGTCTACTTGCAATCCACATGTTGTATTTTCGATTTATGTTTCAGAAAACCAAGGATCTTCTTCAGACCTTCGAGGAGAGAGGCTTTCTCCCGATCTCGGTCGTTTGTGTGTTGCTGAGGAAGCACCATTAGAATTTGTGTCTATACTAATTGAATCTAAGATCATTTTGAAGAGAGTTGACACGTATACTGTCAGTTGAACTTATCGTGAGATCTCCCCTAAATCTCTAGTTGTCGCAAATCATTTTCATGTCCGCCCATCAAAAATTGACATTTTCGACTCAAAAACAGTTGGCCAGACCTTTTTCCAAACTTGGGACCTTCCTATAAGCTGGGTTTTTTTTCTGGAGAGAAATTTCTTGATTATACGGAGGTTTAACATTTTATATTTTATTCTATTATTTACATCTTGACAAAAAAGTTCTGAACATTGCTTCGGGCACCATAGGGAACCATATGGAATCCTTAGTTTTTCATCTGTTTCCATGGATGACCTTGACCTGATTCCCAAGGAAAAAGAAAATCAAAGAAACGGGATGTTTCCAATCGCAAGCGATCGCTGAGAAAACGCCTCCCCCATAGAAATTTTCAGATGATCAGGCATCTTTGACCTTTATTTTGAGCTCAACATGATTAAACTCGGATGGAAATTGACTGCGTTAAGACCATATGTAAATCTTCAGATGATCTAGTGACATTGACCTTTGACCTTTATAGGTCAAATATAAACTACATAAATGTGCACCTCTACTATGTCTATATTTTAAGGCCACCATGAATAAGATTGGACGAAAACCGACAGTTATGGCTGCATGTAATACTCCGGATCTTCAGGTAGCCAAATGACCTTAACTTATGACCTTACGAAGTTATATATAGATTTGAATGATTAGGCCTTGAGTTGACCCACGCAATACGCAATAAATTTAACATCGTGCAAATCCTTAATAGCTTTGTGAAATATAAGCTATTTTTCCATAAGTAGGTCAGGGTATCCGTAAAATTAGGTCAAGGTTACAAATTAAATACATCAAATAAAAGAGTGTTAAAAGGGGTTTAAACACTAGCCAATAGTGTTCTAGAGCTTATTGGCAGCTCAGAGTTATTACCTTTTAAATAGTTGAAAACATTAAAGACTGAAAAGATCGCGACTTTGAAAAATATAGGTCAAGGTGACAAATCAAATATTAAGTGCAAAACTTCAGCGCACAAGTGCAATCATTCTAGAATGACGCTTTTCAGGCCCCGGTCGTCTCTGAAATGTCATGCGTACAAAAAATTGACCAATTAAAAACAAAAGGAAAAAAAGAAGAGAGAGAGAGAAAAAAAGAAAGGACACAGATAAACAAACAAAAAAGACGTAAAACGCCTGCATTTTTCCCAAACGATCGTATGACCTTGAGTTTCAAACTTGACGGGGTAAGGCCTGATAAGAGTTTTGTGTGCCTTGAGTCAAACTCGCCACACAGCGCAACAACACTAAAATCGGTTGAAAAGTTTTCGAGGTGTGCAAGAAAAACTGATTTTTTTCAACATTTCGGACTGATCGAGGAAACTTACGTCACGGTTATTTATCAAATATCAGGTATGCAACTAAGGGATGTTTCAGCATCATCATCACTATTGAATGAGTAATTGGGGTACTAAATTTTATGACATCCCGCCCCCTCGCTCCCTCCAAAGAAGTACTTTAAAAATGATGATTAAAAAAAATCACAGCAAAATTGCACAAAATAAGCCAAAAATTGACCATCATTTTCCATATTCTGTGAAAGTGTACAGAACCATTTAACCCCCTGCCCCTTGCGTACTGTAAACAGTAATTAAAAATGATAAAAATGTTAAACCATCCCGTGAGCAAAACTCACATTCTGTGATGTAACGACACCTCAACAGGCTTTACGGTTTGTGAGATTCCGCGCGCACAAAATTCAAAATTTCAAAACTTGCACATTTTTTTCTTCAAATGGCCATATGACCTTGACCTTCAACTCTGACCCTATATGTTTCTATACATTTTGTCGATAGGGTAGACAAAAACACGGTTACTATCACTTGCTAATCTATCTTTACATGTGATGAGCTGCCGGTCTATAACTGTGAAATTTGGTGCAACGATGTCTAGCTCCGTTCGCCGGCGTCTCAGTTACGCCGGTAAATGCATATTAGGATTCCTTACGCCAAACAAAAAGCACACTTTTCAGAGAATGCACACATTTTATATTTAAATGATCACAGAGACCCTACCTTTTCAGATTTTCCATAAACTTATTTCGTGTTCACTTATACAAAATTGTTTGCCCTGATGACCTACTCCGAGCTTTATCTGTGTGGAGTTTTCAGTTGTTATATCGAGAATAGGAACATTGTTTTTAGAATTGAAGTGACATGTTTTGCACATGGAGTTTCAGCTTAGAGCTGGAAGTCTCTGATTTGATAATTTTCCTAGCTATAGTCAGTGACGTATTTTACTGCATTTTTACATACCGCACGGCTTAGCCTTTCGAGAACTGCTACACCGTGCATAATGATAGGGGGAACAGAGAAGTAGGCATCAAACATTTTTACGGCTCTTCGGGCCGAAATTGAACTAATAAGTCATTGTCAAAACAATACTAATTTCCTGGTTGTTTCTTGGTTTTAAACCCGAGCGTTGCCGGGTATTGATGTCTGATGCCCGAATACCTGAACTTTGGGACATACATGTCTGCCGATTTGCACGAAAGCGCTTAATTAGTTCATTACAAGTTTAGGCTGAGATCCCAGGTTGAAAGATATGCAGCGTAGGCTCTAACTCTCCGTTTTGGGCGGGAGATTTTTTTTTTTTTTTTTTTGATCCAGGACATATGGATATATTTCCGATATATATGCAATCCTTGATCCTGGATATCTGAGCCCAAACAGGCACTGGAATGTACCTTTTAAATACATTTTTTATTTCTCATCCCCGCACCCCGCCCCCCTGACGAACCCCACGCCGGCTCGGGCGCTGCGCTTCTTCGCATGCTTGCTCCTGATGGCCAGTGTAGGTTTTAGATTTTCCATCTACCACGTCTCTCAAGTTGACGACTCTGTGGCTCTATTCACAAATTCTGCGCATTTCTAAGGTAAGTTGAAGCACGATGTGAGCCATGTTGCTTGTCAAGCATTGGCGGCTTCCTCTGCTTTTGTTCAGGCACTCGGATATCAGTATTTGGATCCAAAGTTCCAATAGACCTGAAATACCCGACAACCCATCGGAATGCCCAAGTACCCATCGGGTACGAGAATACCCGACAAACGTCTATTTTAAACCATGCCATGGCTTGAAAAAAGTGTCCTCCCTTTCGCCGTTTAAAGGCACATTTCGTTTCTTCTTATCTGTCAGGCAGACCTTGATAACCTGATAGGTATAGCGGCCATTAAAAGTGATTAGAAATATGTTTATTTATCTCACAACCCGAATTGTTTGGGTATTATTAAATGAAATGCGCAGATGGAAACAGTCTTGTTTTGTAATCCAAACTCATACAAATGTGCACAGTGACGGGGTAAACCTCGGGATTTATTAATTCGCTGAATCCCTGATACTCGCCAAGGCCAGGCGCAGAGATATCGGTTCAGCAGTTCACAGCTGGACCCAGAAGTTTACAAGGAAGCACTTATGGCACGGAGGCAATGGAAAACAAACATCAAGGTTAATCTGGAACACTGTATTTAGAATATGAATTAATGAACTTTATTTCGCTGTACCTCAGAAAAAAAAAACACCCCCCCCAAAAAAAAACAACCCCAAGAGATATTTTTGCCGAAATAAAATCCACAATAGAGTCCACCACAATACAAGGACAAGTGAAAGTGAAACCACACAATACCAAACAATATAATGCAATATAAGACACAAAAAGTGCCAATACACATTGAAGGGCACCTGTGCCACAAATTTTTAAAAAGAGGTAAATTAGATCGCACCATCAATTTCAACACATGCAGCCAAAAGCGTTCTGAAAATACGTATTGTTTCAGCATCTCATCCAAAACAAAACAATTCTCTTGCTCATTCGTATAATCAAAATTAACAAATATTTCACAAATAGAATTTATCATTTCTAGACGTGGATGAGAGAAGTTTGATCATATTATTATGCAAGGGATTTCGCCACCAATTTCTGTATATGTATTGCAAATTCGTTGCTGAAGAGAAATTGTGTTTGGACGTTTGCTTCTGGCGGTTTAAATGGGAAGGTTATGAGAGCTAATTCTTAGTCAACTAAACAGTTTCTTACTGTAACATTTTTCATAACATAAAGTTGTTTTTTAAATTCAAAATTGTGTTTAGCGTATGTTCTTAATTTCTTGTCGCGTAACAGGCTCCTTTCCATCTCATATTTCCATTGCTGCGTAAACTTCTCTTTAAATAGTTTATAAAAATCACTGCCAGGAACATTATCGAAATCTGCACCACAATTTTTCCAAATATTACCACGCCCAATTATGTCCAAAGATTCTTTGACTGTGGATAACCATGGATGTCGATAGTCATTAGCTCCAAATTATATCGGTAGGTATCATAATGAAGTATCGGGACCTGAATTAACAATGTGATACCAATTTTTGCACACTCGACCAAGAATTGCTTGAGAATACGGATATTGACCGGTTTCACTTATTATTGCTCTATTGCAAGCGTTTCTGTTAACACGAAAAAAACCCTAAAACATATTTTAAGAAGCTTAAATACAATGTATCAAAATCATTTTTGGAATAGCCTTTGGTAGTATAATTCTTTGTTCGGTCAAGAAATATAAGCGACCCAGACTTCATACTCATAAAGAAAAATAGGAGCAATATTTTTTTTCCCGAAAAGGTGCAGATATAGTCGTATATCCACTTCATTCCTGTATAAAATTTTCTTTAATCTTCCTGGTACTTTGATTGCTGTCTCACACAAGTATTTTATTGCTACCGTCAAATTTCCTTTTGCTGAAATTTCAACACCCAGATATACATAATTTTTCACCACAAAAATATTTTGTTGAAAAAAAACAACAACTGGGAATCAGGGCATAGCCCTATATTAATCCCTCTTGCACAAAAAGGGGGAGTTTTTAGACATTGCTCAACAGGGAAGACGATACACTTGCTCGACACACTTGTACGAGATGTAACAATACGTGACAAGACAGATAGAGTGGCACTGCCACACAGCTTGAAGAAGTGAATCAGGACAAGTCTCCACAGACAGCAAAATGGTTCAGGTAAATATATACACTATATTTTGATTTAGATATTACAAATTATTACTGCTTTGTATTTAAATATACAGATATACTGCTATACCAACTTTCATGTCACAGCCCCGAGTCTACCGGTGTCATCTATATTCTGTTGGAAGGCCTTAAAAATGATTTCATTTTCCATAAAAGAGCAATTTATGGAGCCATCAAGTAATGTCTGGAGTGTGAATGGCGATAATCTAATAGCTGTGCTTTGTAATATGTCTCTATGCAATCTGTATTTATCATGCTCACATGGAAAATGAAAAGAATCTTCGTTTGCATTGCCACTGGCACACTCAGGAAAGTCTACCAGCCTTTCGTATAAAGGTCTCCATGAAGGTTGCTGCATTTCATCCGTAGCCGAGCATGAAGAACGGCTAATGGACGATCACCAACATAGAAAAGCGTCTTGATTTAACCAGCATTACTGATACGGTTAAGACTCCTTTTGAAATCATGAGTACACTCAACATTACGCACAGACAAAGGTAACCTGTTCCATAATCTAATCACGGAAGGAAAGCATGGGCTGTCAAAAAACTCTGTTCGCGTACCTATGTTTGACAAATTTTGGCGTGATCTGACGTTATACGTATTGCATTGAGACACAGTGGTTGGGACTAGATTCCTCAGACATTGAGGCGCAAAACCATACATTATATTGTAGAATAAGATCAATTTACCATTCTTTCTTCTCTCAGCTAGCTTTTCAAAACCTGTTTCCTCATTGATAAGAATGTGGTTAGTGCCCCTTGTTGCCCCTGTTATCACTTTCGTTGCAGAAAGCTGAACAAAAACTGTTCTCTAGATGATAACTACATTATTTTTGCAGTAGTTCACGAATATATTGAGCAAACTAAGCAATTGTAAGTTTTCTCCTTTTAGTGCTGGTAGTCTTTACATAAGCTGCAGTTTTACACAGCACTAGCTCCTGCCCCACTGTCTGTCCCTGTCTTGTAACTGTCTCCCTTTTGTATGTTTCGGTGTTGACTCGTACGTCCTGTTCATCCGTTGTCCTTTTCTCTGCGAGAGGGAGGGGTTAATATAGGGTTTCCCTGTTCCCCGATCGCTTTCGAAATAACATATGTTTAAATCAAAATCAAAGCTGAACATTTTCAAGCTGTTGAGACTCCTGTAAAAAACGGCCGTCCCACACAACTGAACCATACTCATGAATCGGACGGATAAAGCTAAAATAAATAATTTCTGATGACTTTCTACTCAAGCCATATCGCAAATGAAGCCAGAGTTTTTAGGGGAAAGGAGGTTATTTGTTGTTAGGTACTCATAAAAGACGTTATATAGAAGGTGTTCAAAAACCTTTGAAACGTTACAAAGCAAGGAGAAAGGCCGATAGTTTTCCTCAGATTGTTTGTTATTCTTCTTAAAAACTGGACAGACGTTGGACCTTTTCCAGGGAAGTGGAAAGCGGGAATTCTGTAAGGAGTAATTGATCATTATGATATAATGCAGGCATTTCATTGGCTTGGCTTGTGTTAAGAAAACTTTTGATTGTATGCCACCAGCTCTTTTTCCTTTCATGCACCTTTATTGATTCTTCAAGCTTTTTATAATGATTTTCACAGCCTGCCTGAAGTCCTTGATATATATTTATTACGTAATTACCTGAAGTAAGGCCACAGAAAAGGAGATTTTTTTGCTCATTTTTGAACACGTTCGACTTTCCGTTTTGACCACCCAAGCTAATTAGTGTATCATGGAGAATCATTCGACCTGATAGTTACGTCTTTATTGGGTATAGATTCCTTTGCGGCGGCCAGGAAGGAATCAGACTACTTTTTACATACTTTACTGATGTCAGTAGTATCAAGACAATTGCTCAAATCAATCTCAGACAGCTTGGTTCTAAAGATATCTTAATTAGCCTTATTATACTGCCCTGTGAGTCTTTTGTATGTTGGACACTTTTTGTGTCGCAAGAGTAAGTTTGCACTAATCACACAATGATTGCAGTTGGCTAACGGAGTAGATAGGTCTGTACTTCTGATAAATGTTGGAATATTGGTTATTATGTGATCGAGACAAGACGAAGTAGTTTCTGTTATGTTCGTAAGCTCAAAAATGTGCATATTAATGACGTTTATATTACAGAAATCAGTCATTTTCCTTCCGTGGTTAGTTTTAGGGTCTGCATTTAGATCTCCCATCGATATAATTTTATCAGCACCCGAATGGTTTGCTCTATGGAGATTGCTCTGTAAGTCGTCCCAAAAGGACACAAGCGAATTTGGGAGCCGATACAATACCACAATTAAAAACTAATAAACGCACTTTAACACAGAGAATTTCCAAACTGGCGTCTTCAAGATCATCACGCCGTGTGATGATGATGATGATGATGATGATGATGATGATGATGATGATGATGATGATGATGATGATGCTGCTGCTGCTGCTGCTGCTGCTGCTGCTGCTGCTGCTGCTGCTGCTGCTGCTGCTGCTACTGCTGCTGCTGCTGCTGCTGCACATAAGGCTACTCCCCCCCCCGTATCAGTGGATATATCCCGTCTGAGAATTGGATGAAATCCTGGTATACGTGGGTCATCATCTTGAGTTGACTTAGTTAACAATGTTTATGATAATGCTATTATATCAAACTTATCAGCCAAAGAGATTTTAATGCAACTTAATTTATCTGCCGCTTAACTACGGAGGTTTGCATGACAAATTCTAAGATCTACATAGGACTAGGAGTCTACTGGACCGGGGTTAGGATGTACATCTCCACAGATCAGTAGCAAATCTGCAATCGTAAAGAGAAAATAATCGCATGGATCGTCAATTTTCCTGTGCATCAAGTAAGAAAGTAACAAGGTTTGACCATTAACTGTGGCGGAATAATAAAATTGTCCACAAGATCGAATTGACAGTGACTCCAATGTGTGACACAGTATGCAAGGTAATAATTTGACCTCAGTTGACTTTATCATATCATAACAGGGTGTAAGGAAGAGGACAGTATCAATACTAGTGATCAGGACACAATTGATACAGTCATTAAGTGAGTCCTACATAATGTGAAGAAGAATCAGGATAACTTTGGCACAGTGTGCGTAACTACCAAATATAACATATCTGATTAAGTACATATTTATTCGTAATAGTACATCATCAATGAAACTGGTTGCATTTAACCATTCGCAAACTGGTAACGTCTCTGAAGTATATGAATCATTCTGCATGTAAAGTTGTTGGAGTACAAAGGTGGATAATACATTACACTGAAACTCATTGATTACTGACGGCAGAACAAATGATGCATATACTCGTATGAGAAGAACCGTTTCTGCAACAAAACTGTGACAAACTTGAGTACAAAAAAGCTGAGGATAACAAAGTATACTTTAAAACGCAGAATACTGTCGCTGACGAGCTCAAAGTTGAATGCAATTACCCCGAGAGAGACATAGAACATACAAACTTAGAACAATATCAAACTATTTGTAAAGCTTAAAAAAATCACTACTTCAAGATCTTTACCACCAATTTGATACTTGCCATGGATCAATTTACCTGTTTTATCAAATTCACTATCTAGGATTTTGGGACACTAATAGATTGCTTCCAACTCATGCAATGCTCTGACAGTTTTTCTGAACAATGTTTTAAGTCATCTGCATATGACAAACAGTTTAGGTTTTCGTTGTACAAAGTAACGGGATCACAGTTTTGGTCAAATATATATGATAAATCATTTTTATATAGATTAAACAGTGTGGGACTTAACCCTTTCCCCCTCGAATTAAGACTGAGTCAACAGCTTTCCTTGGCATGGGTTGGGCACCAAGTGCCCAACCCATGCCAAGAAAAGGTGTTGACCTGTGGCATGTGATCTTGATAAGTCTCTTGTACATTTCTCAGTCAAATTGTTTTTCATAACTGTTGAAATTAGTTGAAAACACTGAAGCAGACGACATTTGACCAATTGCCGGTTTTGGCCGGTTTGAGGGGGAAAGGGTTAAAACGTACCTCCTCTTTATTTCATTCTTCATTGAAATTTTGTTTGATAATCCTGTCGAAAATTTGATCTGAGAAAAAGAATCAATGTATATGTTTTTTCAAAATATTAAACATATATCCACCAACGCCATAGGGCAATAATTTACATAACAGGCCTTCGTGCCACAGCATATCAAAAGCTTTTTGGAAATCAATAAAACAAACATACGAAAATGTATTTCTACCAACAGTTTTAACATGTTTATCGATAAAAGTCCGCAATACTGAACATGTGATCGGTCAATTGTTGTAGAACCTTCTCTAAAGCTAATTTGATATTTCTTATTAATCTCCCTATGCCTTGTATAGTTTTTGATGCGCCTATTTGGAATAAAACAATTTGGTTTGACCACACAGCTGCTTAAAGCAGTACCTCTGTATCTGTTTGGGTCAAACTGGGATCCGCCTTTATGTAAAAAGTAAATAAACTTACCTTCTAGGCCTCGCGGAAGAAGCCGGGTGAAAATATCAAATTAAGCAGGTGATATAGCACGTGCAGGACATAGTAGAGATTTACCAATTTTGAACATTTCATTTAAAACGCAATCTTTGCCTAGCGATTTCCTATTTTAAATGTCGATATGGAACACTGAATTTTGCTTAATCTTATTGGAAAATCAACTTCAGAAAAGGTAACGTGCATGGTTGTATGATTTAGTGCGCGTATGTAGCACTTGGTGCATTGGACTTTCTTTTTCCTGCAACCCTGTTGTCACCATTGAGCTGAGATGTATCCAGTGCGTATCTATTTTCTCATAGGGTCAGCTCTTCGGAGAGACAACATCTTCCAATTGTTTTATCAAATTCCAATATTCAGAGACATTATGTTCACGCATGTTACTAGGTGACTGAAGTATATGTATTTTTTTACAGTCTTTTCTTTGTGTTCAGTTTATTTCCGAAAATCGTCTTATCTCACAGTAAGTTTGTCTTAAGGAGTATTTTTTAGGATCCTTGGATACGTGTCTGGCCAGGTTTCTTTTATTTCCCCATATATAATATAGCAACATTTATCTGCATATGAAGGAAGTCGCTTGTTTTATGCCCATTTACTTTTTTTATATTTTAATGCTTATTTATCTGCTTTGTGGATAATTGCTGTAAACTGGCCAGTAGCTTTGTCTATTGAAGCTCTTTCGTCCATATGAAAGTGATCTTTAACAAAATTTGCAAAGTCTTGCTTAAATACTATTTCTTGCGCGAGCTTAAATCCATCGGGATACAGCCAAACGTATTTCCAGCACCCGCGTTGTGCTAAGCTCAGTGTATTTAGGCGATAGAGGAACATTGGTCAAAACAGGTCAAAGGAAACGATCAGAGTACCAGTTTGACCCATGAATTTCCACACATGGAAACAAACGGTAGTGAAGTGTGATCAATTAAAACGTAGTCGACACAGTTATAGGCCTTGCATTATGACTATAACAAGTGGAATTGCACGAGAGGTCCCCAAGAGTTCGACCATTCAATATGCGGAGACCACTTGACTTACAAAGCTCTAAACGTTTGTTACCATGTTCACCGATCCAACGATTGTCCATATTAGTTCTACACGAAGCTATGTCCATGTAATTTTCGGCTGGTAGCGGTATTAGATTTGTATCTTGTACCGTTTTTTGGTTTTAATGATGGGTCGTAGCCGTACTTTAGGTTTGCTGCTAATAAGCATGCTCCTGCTTGTTCAAGTGTGTATTGTCTTCTTACAAATCCTCGTGCGTTGTTCGATTTTGTTTGCGGAAAAAACTTGAATAGTTTTTACACAGCTCTATGCCCATTTTTCATTGGCCGCTACGGGCGGCCAATATTGGATGAGATGAATGAAGTTCGGCCACGGGTGGCAATACTACATCTGCACATGCGCGTATTGCCAGAAATCCTTTTCACAGTATCCTATTTGACAACAGGTAGCATCATTTTTACCCATATTTGGGGTTCAATGAGAATTTTACATCAGGGTCATTTTAATTTATGTGCTTAGCTTTTCCTATATACGTGCGCATGCATTCACAAGGTGAGCTTCAGTGCACGCCATTCCTCACGCGTGTTTTGATCTTGGACCAGTAAATCAAACCTGATAGAATTACAAGTAAAATTGGCTATATTCGCCGGCTTGTCTCTGACATTTTAAAGTTTCGTTGAAACTATATCTATCATTTAGCTCAAATGCTACTTCATTGACAGTAATATTATCAATAGAAAATGGGTTAAAAACCAATTAACTTTTTTGCTGCTCGCGCATTTGTTTATGATGACCTCCATAGTTACAGTTCCGAAGCAAACCTTAGTGAAATAATAGCACAGGATTTCTGGTTTAAGGGTTACATGTTGAAGTGACACCCTTCCCAAACCCACAGATAATCAGACATATTTATTCCCTCTTGTATGACAAGAAATGAACAAGAGTTTCTCTGCTCCCTAATTTTAAACAGCCTGTCACCTCAGGTCCTGCATTCATTGCGTGACAGAAAGTTCATACATACCTTCACCCGCAGAGTGTTTGCTGGTCCAAGACCTAAAGCGTGTCCAATAGTACACATGCGCGGAATGCCAGAAATCCGTTCTGTTCATAGAGCATTCCCTTTTGCGTTTAAGGCAATGTCTTAAAAAATATGCAATCTCTCAGAGGTGATGTTTATGACAAATTACAACTGTACGGTTTTATTATTTTGGTAAATATCAGAATACACCTCCTTATGAACTTTGAAATTTATATTCCCCTTGCGGCCAATTTCCCTTTTAAAGGAGACTTGTCTTTTTGGTTTTTGTTGTTGTTTTTCTTCGTTTTGTTTTTTGTTTACTGGGACCCGTAACCGTTGTTTTTCTTCGTTTTGTTTTTTGTTTACTGGGACCCGTAACAGGGAGTTTACGGATTGTATATTCAGGACTTAACCTTTTGTCATCTTTCGAGGGTATACCTGTTGACAGCATCACACGAGGTACTACTCAAGCTGACAAAATTGGCCTATCATTAGCGACATCAGCTAGCTTTGATGTCACTTCGTGTTCCGAGAGATGCTTAATGTCGTTTATGACAAGCAGTATCATACGTATCGGTTAGGGCATTAAAACACTTCTGGCCTCCTTGATGACGTATGCTGTTACCTTCTTGTCGATAGCTTGTCCTCCTAGCAGTCGATCAGGATTGAAATGTTTCAATTGTAAACTTCCTTTAAGTAGCTTTTTTTTGAGGGGGGGGGGATTTGTTCATTTATGTTATCATTATGTTGCTTTTTCTGTGTTTAAGAACTTGCGAGCAAGGCTCCACCGCTCCCCCTACACAGAGACACAAAATATTTAAACATCACATCATATTAATAGCATGCACCCAGTGTCACTGTTTATAATACAACCAAACCAGGTAGTCGGGTATCTCTTTCAACAGAAAGTCCGAGTGCATAATGAGGGGGGTAAAGGGGGGCGGGGTCCTGCTGCACCAGCACAGTTAGTAATTTTGACCAAGCACACAGTACAGTAAATAAGACGTTCCAGGACACTGTACGGAAAATAAAAAATCTTTTCTGGTGTTAATTTTCACTCAAAGATGCCGTCCAAAAGGCACGAAAATTAAAAGGTGAAGCTTGCTCTTCAAGTATTTGGTAGGAGGCATAAGTGGCATATACAGTGGTCCCTGTCTAGACAGACCACACCTTGGGTGGGCCCAAAAATGGTTGTTGAAAACAGGTGGTATCTCTTTAGAGGTATAACATGGAAGAGATAGAACTAGACACCTGACAAATGTGGTCTGTCAAGCCAGGTAAATATTGTAGTGGCCTTTCAAGACTCGAATTGTTGCCTATGCATCTTTAACACCATGAGAAAATCCAGTCATTTATCGTCTGTAAAACTTTTAGAACTACTGCAATTGTAAAATTTTAAGAGCTACTGGCCTCAGACAAAAGGGGTAATATGCATTGATGACATACGTAAAGCATAGACAAGACTGAACAAATCATGAAATAGGCTCCCCAGGCCTTTTGCGGAAGTGTTACATTTGAAAGAAAAAAATCAAGAAAATTGGTGTCTAAATGCATCCATTTATTTATTTATTTATTTATGTATTTATTTATTTATTTATTTATTTATTTATTTATTTATTTATTTGTTTGTTTGTTGTTTGTTTGTTTGTTTGTTTATTTATTTATTTTTTGCCAATTTCTGCTCCAGATTATACTGCATTTTTCAATTCAAATTAGATTCTCATATTAATTGTTTACCATTAATAAAGCAGCCAATAGAAAATCCAGGAGAATGTATCTTTTTGTGATAATCTTTATAAAGACTTAGTAGATCTTTGAATATCAGGTTCTGCAAAATTTGTACATTTAATGTGTTTCTTATTAAGCAAGTACCTATACTTTCTAGCACACATGCATCTGGCAATGTGTGACTGAATTTGGACTTGATCTGTCAGGTTCTAACCCAGATCGTATTAAAAAATGACCAAAATTTCAGTATCAAAGATTGAATTCAAACAAATCAAATATTCACAAATGAAAAGGATTATATGACAGCTATGACTTGCTAATTAAATGATATCTTAACTGCACATTTCTTAATTCATTTAGGAATATTTAGTCAGTCAGTGATCTAACCCAACCACTTTCATCATGACCATACACCATTATCGCACATTCAATTCAAACAGATCAAATATTTGGTTCTAAATTCATATAGGAATATTTGATCTGTGTATGACTTACTATTTCAATGACATAATTAAACTGAATGGTTCTTGAAATTATTTAGGAATATTCAATCTGTTGTTGGTCTAGCTAATCACTGTAGACCATGGCCAAAAATATCACTATGACAATTTCAATACAAACAGATCAAATATTCACAAATGGAGAGAGGTACATCACAGTATGAAATGCTATTTCAATGTCATTTAAACTGTATTGTTCTCAATTCGTTTGGGAATATTTGATCTGTGACAGTCTAACCTGATCACATTTCACAATGCCAAAGCAGGTTCACTGTAAGAAGCAGGAACAGAATCAAAGTACCATAAATTGACAATAATATATATATATATATATATATATATATATATATATATATATATATATATATATATATATATATATATATATATATATATATATATATAGGTCATTCTCAGCTATTGGTCGACTTCCAGAATATCTCACCACTGCTGGTGTTAGGAGGAAACTATTGTGAGGACTGAAGAAGTTGGGTATATGCAGGTACAAATATTCCCAGGGCCTAGCTACCATAGCAAAACCTTGCAAATCCAAAGTCCCTCTTTAAAACCCACAGTGGCTGTAGATATGCTAAAGATAGTACCCCTCCCCTGGTGCATTTTTGGACTAACCTAAATCAGAAGCTGTACTCCAAAGCACCACGGTATATGAGGATGTGTATTAAAATGTATTGCGAAGATAATGGTAAGTAGTTTGTACATACCAGGTATGAGTGAAATTATGAGCAGCATTTTGCTGTAGGAGATTCATGAAGGTGATGTTTCGACCATCACCACCTTCCGTTAACGTTGATATATTAACTACACCTTGATTTTGCAACCCCCAAATAAATAGTGATGCCATGAAGTTGCAGTAATAAGTAACTTTCATAGGTACTCATTTATTTCTGACAGAGTCTAAATTTATTGGCAGCTCCTATGAAGACATGAAATTAGAGAAAGCTGTGTAAACAATTTTCCGTTAACCGTTGGGTGATGTCGGAAACAAGTGAACATTAAGTGGCCTGATTGTACGAGAGACGAAAGTTTACTGTTTGGTACAGGAATCTGTTTGGCTTCAACTAATAAAACGTGATTGTGTCAAATTGGATGGCCAAACTTTGTTGAATAGCAAGGAAGATGAAAAATCAAATGTCCGTTAACTTTGGTGATGTCCAAAACAAGGCTATTCCCATAGACATGTTAGAAACCTTTCATATTAGACACAAACAATGCACAAACAAACCTTCATGCAAGGGGAGCTGCGTAAGCAATCACCAAAAAAGTTCAAAGAAATAGTTCATGATGCGAGGCAAGACAAGGTTGTACATGTTTCGGACATCACTATGGACAGTTAACATCATTATCACGATTACTTGCTGATAAAATTTTCGACAATTTCAACAATTTCTATGTTACACGTTCTTCCAATAGTTCTGGGTAACAGGATAAATGTCACTGGTGTGCTTTTATCATGCTAGATAGGTAATTTTTCATGAACTAATGTTCCATTATCATTTTAAAACCTAGTTTTAGCTACACATTCTCCACACCTTGCGCTAATTTGTGAGTTGTCACCATTAAAAAAAAACATGTAAGAGCAGATGTTTCATTCCTGTAGGAGTAGTGTGAAACATATTCACTTTTCACTTCGATGTGCGTGCCTAGCCCACGGCCACGCTGCACTACTTCGTTCACTAGGCCACAGTCAGCAGTTATTTTGGCTATGACAGCCTTAATCACTTTGCTCAAATCCAGTTTTACCCTCTTCCTTTCTTTCCCAACAAAGTTAGTGTTTTCTCTTTCCTCCATAAGCGGATCCACATAATAAATTACCGCTTCCACAATTAGTAATGCACCCTGTGTCTTTCCTTGTCTCTGCCTTGTTCTTTTCTGATTTGAATCGCTTAGAAGTTGATCAGGTGGTACTTACGAGCCAATCACAGCATTAGCTATATTTTATGACTGCTCGCTTCAAGCTTCGTGCTCATTGGTTTGAAGTAACTGTGTGTGAGGGATGGGAAACAGCGTCAGGAAGGGTGGTCAGCTTTTTATAAAAAGAGAAGATAAAAAAAGAAGATTTATTTCATTTCACTTTCACATGTGAACACTCCAAGGAATTAAGAATTAAGATTTGGCGAAATTTGGAAAAATGCCTGTTGGAACATGGTTATTCCCATGTATGGGAACATTTTACTCGCTCTTCCTTAACTACGAAATTTACGCTACTGTTTGGAATATCATTCAATTATGACCATGCTGTTAATGATATATTTGACAGTGCTTGTAAAACTTTCCTAAAAGAAGCATGGCGTTACCGTATGGTAGCTCTTGAAGGTGCTGGCTGTGACATTTCTGTGTAGATTCTTAAAAAATTAACTGTGATATATAAGCTAATGTGTATGTGTGTGTATGTGTGTGTGTATGTATATATACACACATGTGTATATATATATATATATATATATATATATATATATATATATATATATATATATATATGTATATGTATATATATACCTTCAACTGTGCCTGTTCACAGTAAAGAAATAGAGTTGTACAGTTCCCTGTAAGGTGCAGCTTCCATAGATTTTAAATGGAGCTCCTATATTGTATATAAGTTTTATCTATTTTGAAGTGTACTTTAATTTTACACATTGTAATTATGACGATGATAAACATTTATTTTCTACATTGTAAACCAAAAGTGCACGATGTACTTGTCCTTACGCTTTCTAGAGTTTTCTCCCAATGAGTGGTTTATCTCTAGTTTTAGCGCGGGGGACAAAACTATGCTATTGATGATTGGTTACACCGGTTGAAAGCAAACTTTAAATGGGTAAGATACTTGGACGCATCATGGAATACACCCTGTTCCATCGATGCCCCCGGTGTAAAGGGGTAGTTTTCCTGATAAAATTATTTATTCATTTATTTATTATTTACAAGCCTTTGGCATTGGGTGCGGAATTCGCGATTTGGTATTTTGAAGAGGTAGCATCCAAAATGTATGTGTGATTAGTGTTAAGGGAAGGTTAATTTGTCAAAAGAATGTAATGGACAATATATATGTATATATACATGGAGCTATGAGAAGCCTATTGATGGTTGCATGCGCATGTAAAAAGTAAATTCCAAAATGGTAAATGGATGCTGTTCCACGTACGGCTCAATGCTGAACGTAGATACAGCCCTACCACACACAGATCCTTACTTTGTAATATAGACGGCTTCTTGTAGTATACTTGGACGCATCATGGAATAAACCCCGTTCCATTGATGCCCCCGATGTAAAGGGGTAGTTTTCCGAATAAATTATTATTATTATTATTATTATAAAGATAAGTGAACTTTCATCCACTGTGAGGGCTCCCTGGGGAGGCTGCCGCTCCTGATTTTCTTTACTGATCTTTAGTATCAGGAAATTTTCGGTACTGGTACGACGAATAACAACTGTCTGGACGTTGTACGATTAATAATTTTACCCTGTACGATGTACGGGAATGCATCTGAGTACGATGTACGGCAAATAAAAATTGTCAGTACGCGCTTTACGGAAATAACCTTTACCCGGTCCGCAATACGCACTTTGTTACGCACTAAATGCAGAAACAAACAGTGATTTGCCATTTGTTACATGTTTTTGTTTGTTATTTAGTTTATTATTTTATCCTTTTGGAAAGTTTCGCTCATGTTTATTATTAAAATAGCTACAGATTCAACCTCTTTATATTTGGACCGCTCAAGTATCAGCCTGGTTTTATATCAGCAGTCTCGATGTCGGTGCAGATTAAGTTTCCTCGGTGCGCTCTGGGCGCATTGAACGCACGCCGCTGAACGGTTTGTTTAAAAAAAGTAGTTCAGCAGCACCCCTTTTCATGTTTCACGATGTAGCTTTTTAAAAATACCAATAAACAATCAGAGGGAATTCTACACAGAACTAACGGCATAAGATACGTCAAGTATTTGTACCTCGACTGGTTGGGAGGGGGGGAGGGTCATCGATTGAAATATATTGTACAAAACTTTGAAACGTAGGCATGGCCAAACAACTTTAATCTGCTAGGCAAACTGTTAAATTGACACACAGAATTCGATTAAAAATAAAACAAGATCCTTATACAGGGAATGTTAAAACTCTGGTGACAGATTCTGAGAATTTCTGACTGAAGCATGCATATTGTGAGGGAAACGAACTAAACAAACAGAGAAAAAAAACAGGCCCAATTTTAGTTATGCATGTGAAAATTACATTGCATTTATGGAAAAAATAGTGACACCTGTAATAACTTATTTTCAGATATGAGTGGGTATTAAGAAGAAGAAGAAGAAGAAGAAGAGAAGAGAGAAGAAGAAGAAGAAGAAGAAGAAGAAGAAGAAAGAAGAAGAAGAAGAAGAAGAAGAAGAAGAAGAAGAAGAAGAAGAAGAAGAAGAAGAAGAAGAAGTCTATCCCTGAAATCGAGAGATTTTCGCAGGTACAGACAACACCAAGATTGTACCATTTGGTAGATTGTATAATTATTATAAACATGTATATTTAAAGTGAATAACCTAAAAGTACATACGAAAACTAATGTGGAGGCTCCTCAGTACATTAAGATAACACAAAGAATCTATACACAACACACAAGACAAACACAGTATATCTATCATGGATTAATCAAGGCACGCACTGTCTTTGCAATCCGCATTATAATTTTCAAAGTGGCATAAATTAGAAAAACCTCAATAAATTGACACCGGGAGGGTATAATCTGGTTAGAGTATTGCTAGATTATCTATATTTGAGTCTATAGTAGTGACAAGCGCCTTCTAGCTTTATCAATGATTATAATTATATGAGGATTCCATTATCATTCATTTGCATCAAATTGTATCTTATTTATTCTCGTCTTGCAGTTTATACTGTGTCTTATATATCTTGCGCGTCTTCATATGTTCTGGATATCCTTTGGATTAGTATACTTATGTACTATTAAGCTATCCACTCAAATTGAATATGTTTATATTAAACATTTTAATTTATGAGAAAGGGCGATACCCAGATGTGTGTCACTTGTGCTCTTTGTGATATCATCATCGAGACACATAGGGGGGGGGGCAGGTTTGTTACTATTGGGAGAAAATAACATAGATAAAGATTTAGTAGCGTCAAAGGTCATTTTCCATTGCTCTCCTCAAATCAAGATTGGACCAAGATCGGTATTTATTCGTTCTGTTGAGATACGTGGGTTATGCATAATCGCGAGTATACTGGTATCATAAGCAAACAGTTTAGTATCGCAGAGCATGTCATCTGTAATATCATTGATAAAAAAATAAGAAAAGAAAGGGCCCCAGGATAGAACAATGCGGATCACCTGCCTCCATGAGAAGTACAGAAGAAGACTACCTACCTATTGTGACGCATTGGTAGGCATGGTCAAAGGCTTTGCTGGTATCAAAGACGACTAGACTTAACTCTTGGAGGCGTTCTAGGCCATTGTAGATATCATGACAAGTTGATTTATTGTTGAGTCATTTGCTCTGAATCCTGAATTTTGTGGCGTTGGTAACCCGTACATCATAAAGTATTCATACATAACGTTGTATATCAATCGCTTAATGAAGAATTTACGAAACAATGAATGGCGGACGATGTAGTGTGGTCCACACATTGTCACGAAAACAGGTAATGGCACCGAACTCAGAAAACTGAGGCGCTTTGTGCCCACTTTTCTGACGTAGTTTTCCTACGTAGTCCCCATCACTTTCTGCGTGTATGGGTCACACAACATGTCTCACCATTCATTGTTCCCATTGGGAAATTAAATTTCGTTTCATGGTTTGAGAATGGATAAAAATGGCAAAAATGAACCAGAAAACTGCAAAATATGTCCGCGTTTACGTTCCTGGATGTTGGCTGTTACCGTTCACCGCAACCTCCTTTTTCCAAGGACCGTAATCCCCAGTGGGAGCCCCCTATAGACTTGCACCGAATTCAGATTTAGTTAACAGGAGTCATCATCATTCAAATGGCACACATAAAAGCAGCATTAAAATGTGAGAGAACACTTATTATGTCGGTGTGCCAACACAGACATATTGTTTTTCTAGAAATTCTTTCATTCATTCTTTCTTTCTTTCTTTCTCTTCTTTCTTTCTTTCTTTCTTTCTTTCTTTCTTTCTTTCTTCACAGGCAAATTTGTCCGACATTTCATTTAAAAAGTATTACACGTAGAAACTAAAAACTTGGCATGAATATACTTCCATACATGAAGTCTTGAGTTTTTGTAAAGGGGTTCAACTGCTTTGATAATTATGCAAATTAGGGTTATTTGAAAATTTAAATCTTTATTATCTTCAAACATATTATAGGTACAGGTAACCAATCCAACTGCAGTTAATATGTTTTTTAACACTGCACATTTTTGTAATTTACATGTGACCTTTAAAGGTCAAAGGTCAAATCCATTTGGACCTTTGAAATTTTCATCCAGTCATAACTCGGTCAATTTTTTATCCAATTTTCATCCTGTTGGACTCAAATTGTCGCAGCTGTAATACTACAGATTTTTTTAATTTACATGTGACCTGTAAAGGTCAAAGGTCAATGTCAATTGGACCTTTGAAATTTTCATCTAGCCATAACTCGGTCAATTTTTATCCAATTTCTGCTCATGTTGGACTCAAATTGTCGCTATTGTAACACTGCACATCTTTTGTAATTTTAATTGTGACCTCTAAAGTTTAAAGGTCAAGGCCATTTGGACACTTGAAATGTATCTACCCAGATATTGGCCAATTCTTATCGAATTTTGATCCTGTTGGGCTCAAATTGTCGCTATTTTAACACTGCACATTTTTAAAAATTTATACGTGACCTCTTAATATTTAATATTTACAACTTTTGAAGACACACAGACAGATTTGCTTTGAAGCAAATCTTCTTTTATAGTTGTCACAGTGTTCTTATATAAAACAGTTTATTATGTAAGAATATGAAATGACGAAAATCTCTCAGCCTTATTTTGTACTCCACTGTCATTTGGGAATTTAACGTCCTTTCAAATCTTTATATTTACCTTCAAGAAACACGGAAGGCTGCCTTAATATTCTTGCATGTCGTAATGATTTATCTAGTTATATTTGTGATGGTTTGAACAATCCATGTTGGTGAAGAGGGGAAAGGTACGTGGAGAACGTCACTGTAGGCCACAGATTTTAGGCCTCCCAGCCCAAGCCAAAAAGTATAGACACATTTGTTTTACATGGATTGTGAAAGAAGTCAAGCTGACTTATCGGAGTCACTCTCCATGGCACAGATGTTGGCGTATACTTCCTACCTTGCCTAGTGGATGGAAACCAAAGAACTCGAGAAAACCACCGTGCACGGCTAAAGTGGTAGGAACTTTTTCCACAATGCTGCCCCAGGACGAGAATCGAACCCGGGTCGCAGAGGTGAAAGGCGAGCGTCTTACCGCTCAGCCAACCGTGCACCCCAAACCAGTCGTGACGTCGTTACTGTGTGCCCGGGAAGGTTGGGGGGGGGGGGGGGGGGGGAGGCGGGTTACTCCCATACTTGGTACGTGCCGCGGGAAAAGACCCTGCTTTCATTATTCCCGGGATAAGACCCCCCCCCCCCAATAAAAAACAATGTACAAGGCTGGATAGGGACAGGGGTAACAATTATTTGAGTGAACAGAATGTCTCATTCATTTTTCAAACAAATGTGTAGATCTTGGATACAGGCTGGAGATAGAGGATACAACTAGAAAAGAAGATTTGCTTCAAAGCAAATCTGTCTGTGTGCCTTCAAAAGTTGTAAATATTAAACGGTACTACTTCTGTCCTTTGGTACTTCACATTCCATTAAGCTTATGGCAGGATGAAAAGATATTGAAGATTTAAAGCTTTAATTAGCCCTCATTGCAAAATTCTAAAAAGCATGACCTCTCATTATAAAAAGGCCAAACTTCATCTATAGAAGTATAATTATGCAAGTTTGGAGTTTCTACGTGTAATAATTTTCAAATGAAATGTCGGAAAAATTTGCCTGTAAAGAAAAAAAGAAAGAAGAAAGAAAGAAAGAAAGAAAGAAAGAAAGAAAGAAAGAAAGAAAGGAAGGAAGAAAGAAAGAAAGAAAGAAAGAGAGAGAGAGAGAGAGAGAAAGAGAGAAAGAAAGAAAGAAAGAGAGAAAGAAAGAAAGAAAGAAAGAAAGAAAGGAAGGAAGGAAGGAAGAAAGAAAGAAAGAAAGAGAGAGAGAGAGAGAGAAAGAGAGAAAGAAAGAAAGAAAGAGAGAGAGAGAGAAAGAAAGAAAGAAAGAAAGAAAGAAAGAAAGAAAGAAAGAAAGAAAGAAAGAAAGAAAGAAAGAAAGAAACAATTCCTAGAAAAACTATGTCTGTGTTGGCACACAGACATAATTACTAAGTTCTTGGGGGGGGGGGTGTTTGTGTGAAGTAAGAATATGCTAAAACTTGTTTGAAATTAGAATGTTGGTCTCCAAAATGCACCAGGATGCACCAATGCAGCACTCCTTTCAACACATTACAGGATTAAGAAAGGGCACCTTTTTACATCTGGTGTAGGATGAAGATAGGGTATTGTATAAAAATGTCGGAGGCACACACCCATCCTGATGTTGAGCATGAGCCTCCCACCCCCCACCCCACCCCCCTAGACTGCGTGCGTTGTACTAAAAAGATGCATTGATTCCATATGCATAAGTTATCTACTGCATTCATGAAAAAATGAACGTCCAAACTTTTCCTTTTCTTCTAATGCTATAGAACACACATAACATATACTTTTGAAATATTACAGTGAAGCGAAATAGGTGGGTAGTTGTGGTTTTTGTGTGTGTGTGTTGATTACTTTTGATAAATAAGCAAAACGCAGTTGCATCAGAGGTTTATACAAATATTGTGTCATACAGAGTACTAAAAAGGAAGATAAACATATTAAGTAACACGAAAGATTTAAAGAAAAATTCCCTATGTTAATTAGAGTGACACAAAATAATTAATATAAATGAATGAGATCTTCAAATATTGTTAGATTCCATTCAATATACATGTAGAAACACATTAGCACAAGGTAGGCCTATGATGTAACACCATGTAATGCCCCTAGGACATAAACATGCACGTTTGTTACCGAAGAAATGATACAGTTGTAGATTGTTAAAATTGATATGAGCAGTGCCAGCTCCAATTTCGTCAGGTAAAGTATATCTTAATCTATAAAGTTATTTTCCAGTGGAAAGAAATGTACGCTGTTGTGCTTACAAGGTTGCTCGTGTCGTTATGCACTTCATGGGCGGATCTTATATGTCCCCATCCGGTCACCCCTTCAAACTGTTTCCTATTTTTTATTTAACTTTTGAAAAAAAAATGTCGACGTATTTCGTAAATCTGTAGAATAAAAAAAAGGCTCAGAATCCATCATTTCTATATTTAAAACATTTTTGCATGTAAAAAATTATCAGCTCAAATTTCATCAGGCAAGGTATATCTTTATCTATAAAGTTATTTTGCAATAGAAGTATATTTTTTGTAAGTTGTGCTCACAAGAATGATCGTGTCGTTAGACATATCATGGGCGGGTTGGGAGGGGCGCGGTTGAGCCTTACATGTCTCCATCCGGTCACCCCTTCAAATAGTTTTCTATTTTTTTTCATTTAATTTTTGAAAAAAAATCGTTCACATATTTCGTGAATCTGTAGAATTAAAAAAAAAAAGGCACATAATCCATCATTTCCATCTTTTAATAAAATGCATGTAAAAATTATTGAAACGGTGGATTCTTTGTTATTTTTTTCCCTTTAATTTATTTTAAGGGGATCCGCAAACCCCTGTACCGGCTCTAAAGATTGATTCAGCATTTTGTCGGTCTACACCCTGACTCCACATCAGTTTGTCTGCAATGAACGGTCTAATCAGATTAGTGGTAAGGCACCAGGTACAATAACTGACAATCGTAGGCGAGGCACTAGTCCACCCTCTTTGATCTCTGCTCTGTCCGACAGCGTGGTGTCAAAACGAACCTTATGCTACTAAGGTTGAGACACTGAATGTTGTATGGCACCTTGTTATTCTAATTGCTCCTCAAACAGTTCATTAGAATTTTAACAATGCTTATTCTTGCATCCACGCCTTTACTTGGCAAGAATTTCACCTGCTGGGTCTTTCGTCCCAATTGATGGTTTGTGAACATTCGATTGCAGCTCCAACATAGGCGTCCTTTCAGCTGCCACAATGTGAGAAAGTTTGACATGTTTTCTTCATAATACATGTACTAAGCGGCAAATAACGACTACACCACTTCATGCGTCTGTCACTCCAACATGTCTTTCTCTACAAAGTGAAGTCGCGGCACCTTCAAACAGATCAGGTGTACAGAAATAAAATTTGTCGATCACGGGTCTGGCTAAGACTGTTTGTAACTGATCGTTATAATTTGCAAACAGCAAGGAGTTGAAACAGATGATTCAGGCGAATACCCCCCAGGCTACAGTATTCAGTACAGATAGGACAGCGTATTTTCATTGCTTTTCATCTTAATTTGCAATTTTAATAACTGAAATCTTTTGTATGACAAAAGAAAGAAAGAAAGAAAGAAAGAAAGAAAGAAAGAAAGAAAGAAAGAAAGAAAGAAAGAAAGAAAGAAAGAAAGAAAGAAAGAGTACGTCCTCGTGTTGGGCTAAATCTTGGTGTATTAGTTTAGTGAAATCGTCCTGTTATCTTTCTACCCGATGGACCAGGGAAAGAAACCGATTCAAGCAATTGCATGTGACCTCTATATTGACGCATACATACAATGGAAAGATCCATCGGATCTGGAGTTTTTGGGTGGTGTTTCAAGTTAATACACATATTTAGCGAGGTGGCAACTCAATGCACAAACTAGTGCACAATCCAAAATGCACAATTGCTCGACTGGGGATATGCATTCCCTTCGAAAATTACAACTACGTGTAAATTTTACTTTTTCATTTAAAGAAAATAAAATGTAACATTTCATTTGCATAGCGAGATAAATTTTCACCACGAAAGAGTTGGTGTATCTACATACAGCACATCAAATGCAAATGTAACGGGTAAACCAAATACTAGCTGGCTCTCCTTATGCCTGGGTAAAGGGTGGACGCTGGAGACATTAGGTTATGTTCATTCGTGTTGTGATGTGTGCTCTCCTTCACACAATTTGATGTTTTATGGGCCATCCAGGACGAAAAATAAATGAGTTAACAATAATGTTGCGAGAGAGGGAAAAAAACTAGTGTTAGAAAGTCCAGGTCGTGAAGTTGTATATTCGCTCAATTGATTTTGCAGCTAAACTAATGTCAAGTTACAGCAAAATATTTATATGTGGCCTCCAAAATGACAATTATGCGGCTTTTGCGCTGATCCCCATATTATCACAGCCTGTATTTATTGTTTTACGGTGCACGTGAGATACGCCCTTCACGATCAGGTACAGCCACCTTGTCACTTGTCACACGGCGTTCTCACAAATGCAGATTAAGAAGACTTAAAGTGACATCTACATATTAAAGTAAAAGTAATTGTTTCCTTTCCTTACCCTATACGTTGTTGTACGTCTCTTGTGGAGTATACATCGGGCATCCATGGTTCTCAAAGCACTCAGTGACTGAGGGGGTCTGCTTGTTGAAGGAAACAGCCATCAATCACGACGACCGTCAATCATGTCCCGTCCAGGGTCCCATTGATGGTTCAGCTAAACGCCCCCTTGTCACAAAAAATGTGATCAATTTATTGTGGTGTTTTACACGGTTCGTTTCCCTGCTTTTACTCACAGACAACGCGCTGTATATGATACGGCACTTTTGTGCGCACTCTGTCATTATAGAGGCAATAGTTGAAAAGTCTGATTTATGCCTGTTTTCTGTTGATGCGGGAAAGGCTTTCTTTTACCCCCATAAATACTTTTGACATGTAACCGACGTATAAGCATTCATAACTTTGCAGACTACATTGCCCCTATGGACACACTTTATAAACTTTTTCTTTGGTCAACATAAACTGTGCCGAATGTCATTAACATTTTCGGATATACGGGTTTGCTGCAGCCTGGTTTCCGACAGAAAGTCAAGTCGAGTCTGTCATAAAATCAACAAGACCTGTAAAGGGCTTGAGGGAAAGAGGCCGGAAGGAATAGCATATCAGGGCCCGTTATCACTTAGGGTAAAACCTAAATTGGTGGTTGTATGCCTGAGATGCAATGCAAATTGTATTTAAATACTCGCCAAACATGTCAGTGAATGTGATCTACATAAAAATGCCAACAAGCAAACAATATAGCGCATCTCACGCGTTGTCGTCAGTCAAGGGACAGCCGCCTCGGTCGTTTAGGGCGGGACTGAGGTTACGGCATACTGACAGCGTTTAATTTTGTTTGCCTGTTGGTTTATTGTGGCAGAAGAAGCTGTGAAGGATGTGGTTTTGTTCCTCAAGTGTCATTTATGGAGATCAGGAGCCACTGAGATCGCTGCTACCTATAATTAATCAACAATTAAACCAATAACCACAGCAGCTGGACACCCGATTTACGGCATTTAGAAAAATGTGACTTTGGCGTTAGCTGTTTATGAACGTCCGTTTCTTCTATAGTGCTTTTGCAGCTTGAATGAAGCAGAATACCCGTGTCAAATGTGGTTGCTTCCTCTATTGTCAATGGGGTCTGCTTGGGACCAACCGCGTTGAGCCGAGCCTCATTCTCAATTCAGCGCTCCGTGGTATCTGTATGATCAGTTAAGCAATGCCCTTCTGGAAGACTCCCCATGTACCAACGTCGATACACCAGCTGTGCGTAAGATAGACCAACCGAGTGAGTCTCCAGGAGACAAACTCCACCAGATAGATGTGATTTTACTTCTTGTGTCGCTCTGTGGATTATATACCGCACCATGTATTTAGGATCGTTACAACTGCTTGTCCTTCTCTTGTTGGAGAAGTGTATGGAAGAAGCTTCGGGTATTCGATGGCTGTAAGTAAATCTTATTTTTGGTGTTTATTTCTCCAGAAAAGTATCTGTATGGATCTGACGACGCGTGTGGATGTACTTCCCCAGTAGCTTGCCTACTGTCGGTAACAGACCATATTAACTTACCCGCATTACGTCTGTTTCTTGTTTTCTTTGATCTGGACATCCCACTTGCGTTCATTTAGCCAATTAGCTTGTTTGTTTTGCTTGTTTTCTGAGACGTCTGGACTTTTTATGTGTAGCATGTAATATGTCAGATATTTATGTCGTTACTTATAAGCCAAACAGCACTTGACTGTGGCAAGATCTGAAGGCACCAGCCGCTGCTGAGACTTCCCCAACTAACCACTCTGACAGTCTTGTGTTTATTTCTCCCCGCCCGCTCGCCATGGGTTGATACTGCAAGTGCCAAAGACACATGCTTACTGAACCTGAGGTCGTCTCGAACCGTCTGTCAGCATACATAGTACTTCAACTATATACAGTTCTTTTGGAAAGCAAAAAAGGCCGTTGGCTCACTGTACTTTATTTCCTTCGTGGAAAAAAAATATATATACGTATCGGCCACATGCTGGTATCTTTATGTTCTTATGGCAAAAGTGCCGATCTTTTTAGTACCGGGTTCCTAAATGACTTCTTGGTCACGGCTAGGGAAATGCTGACTCCCTCGGGCCACCCAAATTAGCTAGAATTAGCCTAGGAGCAGGGGTTTCTCGACAGGTCGTATGTCAAAGTGGCTCCGATACGGCTCGGTAGGGAAAAGACTTTCCAATAAGCATAAACTACACAAAATGATCTCAACAGATAGTTTCCTGAGTAACTTTCTCGAACCTTGTGGCACCCCTGTGAAGTGATTTCACTCTAACCATAGACATAGTACAATAGAACTTAGAAGTGTATGCACTCAAGTGTTAACTTATTTGCGTTTTCATAGTCTGGAATAGATCGGTCATATATATATATATATATATATATATATATTATATCCTGTATTATCCGCGTGTTTTTAGATGTATTGTCTCGGTCTGTCAGCCACTGCGACCTGGTATTTCTAGCGGAAGATAACCTTGACATATGAAAATATACGAACACAACTAAAACCAAACATCGGTTGATGATAAGACATTTTCAACAATATTACAATAAAAAACAACGAAGTGCCCCAATATATCTGTAGACTGAATGTGAATTGTTCCCGTTACCACAGTCAGGAGAAGTGTGTGCAGTCAACTCAACGCTCAAAGTAACATTCTGGAGGACCAGGGTTATATCCCGCTTATCGGAGTGAATGTAATGTTCACAGAGTATTTTAATTTGGTGTTCGGATGTTTTGCGATTTAAAATTTCAGCTTAACACCAGTCCTTGATTTATCAAGGATGATATGGTGTTTCGGCCTGCAATATTTCACAAGAGATTTGATAACAAATTACAATGGCAGGTCCCTCACGGAAGCACATGACAAGGTCTCCCATGGCCTGAGATGGCATCGTGCAAGCCAAATGTCAGATATTGCACACTGTTACACGCAAGGCAGCTATCCCGCTTGATAAATCTAAAGATTGTTTTCTGGATCCACTGTTGTTTCAACGATTACGAGTCAAAGCTCTTGTCACTGCAACATGTATTATCGCGAAGGAAATGTTGAACGCTTGATTTAAACTTATTTTTATCAGATTCGACAACGACCCGCCAGCTTATGTTGATTCCTCTCGCGACACGTATCATACCAGTACTGTATATCAGTTATCGTATTGTCATTATTGTACAAGGGATATTTCAATATTTTGACCGTTTTCTTTGAAGAGTCCAGACACTTACCTTATGTCATTGCCCCCCCCCCCCCCCTAAAAAGAATATTCCCACAATGACAATTGATCATGAAGATTTTTGTACCTTGTGGGAATGACATAATATAATCGCTGGCTACAACGTTCTTAGTCTGTTGTGTAATTAATGGTACCTGAGTTTGTTCTCCTTGTCAATTTGGAGGTGCATTGCTACATCAGCAAGATATAATGAGGCACCTCCAAAGTAGGATGACACCTTGCTATTTCTATCTTCATTCAACATCCATGGATAAGTCCAGTATTTTCCTAAAACGACACATCATCATCAGCATCATTTCGTTGCACTACTAAATACGCACAATTCCTGGCCCTCACTATATAACATATTTCCATATACTTCTATAAATGAAGAAAATGCAAATCCATCATAAATTTTGTAATACTATCTCAGCTTACTTACCCTTTTTTCTGTTCAAATTGTGGTTGCAGAGCTTTAACCAGAATGTCATCTTTAGGGAGTATACGTAGAGAGGAAACGTGTGATCAGCTAACAGGACTAGTCAACCGACAGAAACAGATCTGTCGGAGAAATGTTGAAATCATGGACAGTATCAAACAAGGAGCTCAGAAGGCCATCCTCGAGTGCCAGTTTCAGTTCCAAACACGTCGCTGGAACTGTAGCACAGTGGAGACTGACAGCATCTTTGGAAATGTATTAAACCAAGGTGAGTGTTTTCTTCATACATTATGACAGAACTAAATGTTGGTACTTTAAGTTGCGTTTGCTGGTGTATCTTTGACAATCTGCTTATTATATTTATTCATTCACAAACTGGTATCATCTCACTCCGCCCATCCACCCATCCATCTATCTATACATCTATGTCCCTCTGATTGCCCTGTATACAATTTTCTTTGATAAACATATACATGTATATATTTATATATATATATTACATATATATAATATATATATATAGTCTATGCGCTTTGTTTTGATAACAATGCGTCAAGCAATTACATATGAACTTATTATAGGGACATTTGATAACATACATTTGCATAGAGTTAGAACGAAAAAAAAATAATGTCTTCATGAGTTCTGCATTACTGAAAAAAGAGGCTGGGATACTGGGCATGGTATAAGAATTAAAAGAATTATGACAATTAATGTTATAATCTTAAACCATATAACACTTAATGGAAAATTATGGCCACGATAGTGCGATTATAAGAGTAAATTATAACAAAAAAAAGTAATGACAGCAATAATAACAGTACTCCGATAACAATAATAAGGATGATGATGATAATAACATATACTTCTTATTATATCATTATTAATAATAAATGACGCAAACAAGTATCGTAGCAATAATAATTTTAATCTGTGTAGCATAAAACTTCGACTTTTCTCTGTTCTGACCACTTCAGTACGTTAATTTGATAAACTGTTGTAAAAATGTCTTTGTTCTATCAATATATGTCCATGTCACGTCGTGCATCCTCACCTCGGTAAACTAACAATGATGCTTTGTTGTGCATTATGACATAAATAGTTTACAAAGAGAGACTTTCATATGTTTCGTGATCTTTGCATCATGCACAAGATATAATCGACTGTGTCAGTACCTCCACGGCAGAAGCAAGGACGGTAGCCTCCTTGGCAGAGGTGATGATTTTATTAAATTTACATTCATCTACAATCCAAGGGAAGTGTAACATACCCTTGTGCAATACTCATATAGGCTCTGCCCTTCTTCCCAATTGCTTTCTGTTGCCAATAAAATAGGTTTAAACCAACATATCCTCATGCTACGGGTCATTGAAACTTTTGGGCGGAGCAACGTTCCCTTCACATTTGCAAATATGCATAATAATAATAAAGTTAAATTATGTTTATTTGGTTGCGATAATTTGTGCTATCCGTGAGATTATTGAAGGTACTAAATCTTAAAGTTTAGAACCAGAACATATTCTCCAGATTCATGCACAACGATGATGATATTGACTAAAAAGATACTTAATTGCCTGCTTATATTGAATGCATTGGAAGCTTTCGTTTTTTTTTTTTACTGTGATTCTCGTTTTTTTTTTGTCTTCTGTCCCCGATATATTTTATTTTAGAATGCATTATGGTGTATTATATCTATTTGAACATAAGAAGATGTGTATTAGCCTTTTCGGTCACTTGTCTAATCCTCGTAAAAATAAAATATATTACAACATCATATCCCTATGGATAACCTTGCAGACGGATCAGAGTTGTATATGCGAGTATACCCATTCGATACCATGCAAATAAAATGGTGATTACCTTGATTAATCAACGCTCAAATTCAACATAGTAATTTACACCTAAATTTACCACGAGAAACTTGATTTGTACGGAGAGCCGCTAATTCATTACATCATGTCGGAAGTTACAATGGCAAGCAATGGGAACAAGCAAAGCTGACATCGAGTTAAGCTAAAATGACTGTTGTTGAAAGGGCGAGTTGAGCAAGCTATGTAAAACTTCGATGTATACAGTCAGAATGGGATTTTGACACCGCAACATCGAGAAAAATACACGTGGCGTCTCAGCTGCATATATGTCTATTAAAACACGAAGACAGAATCAAGGGCATTCATGGCGTTATCTGCTGGTAAATTATCTAAGGCTAGTTAAGTGATACGATTTTATGGTTAGGTGATGAGTCATAAATGTGCAGTTATGTGCTCCGTCTTTGGATAAGTTTATCACTAATAGATGATTTGCCACATTTATGATGTTGCCGTTTGTTGTCATGCCCTATCATGCGATACATATGGCTCACAACCCAGCCTTTGGTTCATTTGAACATTGTGGGCAGCGTTTCCAAAACTGTTATAGTGGCGTACATGGCATTGCAAAGATCATACAACATTATTGCTAATTTTGTGAGCACTTTGCTGGCTAAACTCTGAACGGTGCAAGAAAAGGTTTATATATGAATTGACGTCTGACCATGAATTATAATGCCGATGATTATAGTTTGCCTGATATTATCCTCTTTCGCTCTCATTGGTTTCTACTATGGTAGAAAACTTATCTCAGCCATATAAATTTCACAATATACATCACTTCAGTTGTAGCATGGCGATCCATGTTAACGGAGCCACATGTTTTCAAATGTTGAGTTGTCTGTCAACAGCGGTATAAATACGTGGATTGACGAATTACATATAGCCGTCTAGGCACTGACGCATAGCTGACGGTCATCATGATCAAACAACAAGCATTCGTTGAACAACATATAGCAACAGGAAGACCTTGTTGAGATGCGAAGGTGAAAAGAAGCCGCACAAGATAGGGGATGTATTCAAGTTGAGCATCCTTAGGGGTTCTTCCAGGGAAAATATACGGAGCACAAAGCGGTCAATTGCCGTGATTTGTCAATGTCAGTTTAGCCGACTTCTGCCTCAATGTACTGTGCGTCTTCCCCTCACCCAAGTCGCTCAAGCTACTACTGAAAGCTGATGGAAACCAGAACAAAGTCTTGATCGCTCTCTTACATTTCACCATTTTGATGGTAAATGAATACACTTTTCTGTACAATGCCGTGACAAATACTTTGCCGATTTCCTGCGAACTCACTTGTTCCCTGGTAATTCAGTACCACATATTACTTGCGACTGACCCAAGCCGCAACGGGTTACGGTCTCACCCATCAACAAATTGACCACTTCAAGTTAGGGGTGAAACAGAAGTACATTATAAACATACTATATAACTACAAGAGGGAAAAAATTCCCAGAATTTAATTTGTATTGTCACATGATAACCAAACGCTGGTTTGTTCAATTTTATCAGTATCATACGGAATGATATAAATGGATAGAATACTTCCTCATTTGTCTTGTAACATATCTGGAGTCTAGATGCAAGCCATGTGTTGTCTAGTGTTGTCTACATATTATTTTATACATTTTATAATACTTTGTGATAAGGTATATTCACGAATTAGTGAAGTTTGGGTGATGCAATCATCTTAGTCATCACACAAATCTTAAATGACACAAGTCAGATTATTTTCTTTGTAAAATGTTTTGCTTCCCGTGATATTGTTATTGTTCGTAAATTTCGGAAAATATTTACTTCAGAACATGATCAGAAGTGAATTATTTTGACGTACTTTGCTCCTATGCAGATTAAACGAATGTTTTGCCCCATCCAATAGTGGAGTTCACGGAATGCATTTAACAGCCCTGTGCATGCTGCTGCATGCAAGTGGCGATTTACACAAATACTTCAACCGGAATTGTCCAACTGTCCTAAAATGTTGAGTATTAGAATACATGACCTATCTGGCCGCCTGGACTTCTTTCTTTCTTTCTTTCTTTCTTTCTTTCTTTCTTTCTTTCTTTCTTTCTTTCTTTCTTTCTTTCTTTCTTTCTCTGTGTGTCTGTGTGTCTGTGTGTCTGTCTGTCTGTCTGTCTCTCTCTCTCTCTCTCTCTCTCTCTCTCTCTCTCTCTCTCTCTCTCTCTCTCTCGTTTTCGTTCCTTCTTTTTTCGAGATAGCCCGTACACATGTACTGCAATTAACCCTATCTAAAATCGAGTCAGCTGACCAAGCAAGTCCGTTACAACACGGCAGTTAGAAAAGCCAGAAAGTGTGTGGCGCCTGGGAGATGCCTGTCATTTTTATTTCGCCACACGGTACCATTTTGTGCATTTCCTGTTTTTTCCAAGATGCTGCAGTTGGGAAAGCAGCTTCGTTCGCAAGATTGCACTCTTGGCTGATTAATAGTATAAAGATGAACTTGTTCATGGATGGTTTTATCTCACTGACTGATTTACAGCGATGATCCATTACAAAGATCCCATTAAATATTGGGGTGGTAAAATAATAATAATAATAATAATAATAATAATAATAATAATAATAATAATAATAATAATAATAATAATAATAATAAATCAATCAATCAATCAATCAATCAATCAATCAATCAATAAAAAAGAGAAAGAAAAAAGGATGCACTCTCCCGACGCACACGCAAAATATACACATACTACTCATAATGATTGTTAAACCCATAGAACTAAAGGGCTACGTTTAACCAATTAAACTCGAATATTCACATTTTGGTCGAATTGCTCTATTGTACATTTTATGGTCAGTTGAGGAATTACATGCCAAAGTCGTCCGATTATCTCTTTCCCACTGGCACAAAGTTCCATGACGGAACGTTTCAGTTAATGGTCCTGCGGGTCCCGTGTAGGAATGTGAACCTTGTGAACAAGTCCTTTCGTATCAACTTTCCGATTGTGTGCATATATGTTTTCTGTGTTTTCTAATATGCACTCCTTATTTTAAAAATCCTCGAAGAAATTAACCACGTGCTTTCGTACGCATATATGTTATATGTATATATAAGGCATCCACGTGTGTCTGGTCTGAAGGCTAGCATCAGGTGTTACGTATTTAACTCTGGAAACTAAATTACTTTATCATACTGGGTCATACATAATTTCATGTTACGACGTGTTGACCTTAGGCAACATTTAGCCAGACATTCTAATCTCAATATGACAAGATTTAGCAATTATGAGAAACTGAATTTGTGTTTTTCAAGTCAACCTGAATGTCTGTACATAAAAAATTATGCTTTTGTATTTGGTCTGTATTGTTGTGAAAAGCAGCGAAAACATTCAGCCAGAGCGCATTCACTGCGTCTGGTCCGGGGACCACCATGCACAATGCGGCAAAAGCCGCCATGGCGCTAAAATAACATTATAAAAGATGCTTAACAAGTAAGAATAGGATCCGGCAGGGGTATAATTCCAACGCTGAAGTAAGGTATACACACGCGGATTATGTGTTTATGATAAAACCCAAATAAAGATCTATAATAGGGGCATGCAGACCAACATACATATCTGTGGAGTCAAATCCATGCATGTGGTCTTTAGTGGCCTCGTGAGTTATTGAATGTTGCCAGTTCTCTCAAGGTAATACTGATAGAGCCCCCTCAAGCCATAAAGGTTACAGGTGTAATAGGCAAATTACAGCCTCCTTTGCTTCATTAGATGCTTACAGCTCGTCCCATGTTTAACGTTGTCGACCTCATCTGGATTTTTTAGTTCTGACGTTAACTTGATCGCCATATGTACGGTACTATATGTCTCAGAGCACGGCGAGGTAGTCGTCTGTTCCTATAATCAAAACCACCTTGTCACAATTCCCCGGGTTTATGTATATTTTGCACGCCCGTTTTCAGATGCCCTCCTCCATGGAGGCTTATCATGTGCAACCCTGAACATGGGGTGTCCTGTGCTTATTTGGATTAACTATCACGAACAAATGAATAATTGTCTGTTCTGCATGCAGGAAATGCGTTGAGGATGACCATATTGAAACATGCAATGGTCATATATCAAAATACGTGACATTTTTTTCCACAAGGGCGCATAATAGCACATTTTTTATTCTTTTTTCATATTTCAGACACGTGGAATATGTAGCGTCAATGTACATGAATTGAAGCACCGTAGCATCGAAACGCGTTCTTTCGTTAAGCATAGCGTGTGAGAACGCAGGACCTCTATTATTAAGTCAAGCACGTGTACTTTTCATTTTTCATAAGATATTTTTTTTGAAACTTTTGCCGAAATTCTCTACACGATATCGATATATATATATATATATATATATATATATATATATATATATATATAGAGAGAGAGAGAGAGAGAGAGAGAGAGGAGAGAGACAGACAGATAGATAGATAGATTGATAGATAGATAGACAGATAGATAGATAGATAGACAGACAGACAGACAGACAGACAGACAGACAGACAGATATGTCCCATTTTCAATTCTTATTAAACCTAATAAAACATGAAGCCTATCTAGCTTCAGATGCACGAAAAAGTCAGCATTCCGGATGAAATTATGCGTATGCTTTAGTCGGGAAATTACCATTTTGATTGGACATTAATACCCTGCCTTTTGATAAGCGCGTATGATTTCAGCTTTTCTCATACTGGCAGTTATAGCATGAAAATTCAGAAGAATCTGAAGTAATATGTACCTGTCTGTAATAATCACAAGCCATTATTTCTTGAATAATGTCATTCTCACTAATGTACCGTCAGATTATAAAACACTTCGTCAATAAGAATTATGAATAATGATTCAAGTTTTGAACGGTATCATCACTAACGATCGGAATTAAAACAATTCCATAACGTCTCGAATGAAAACTATCACGTGGCATTTCGTAAACTACGTGACGTATCTCCATCACTCGCTTTAACTCTTTCACTGACAACTTCAACAAAAAGCGATGCGCTCTGAATTGACAAACACAACAGCAAATTAATTTTCTTTCTTTCAAGTACCAGCATGGGTATAGTTGCAGAAACTGTATAATGGTCTAGATCAACAACATCCCTCGGACATTTTGGGTGCAGTGCATCCACGGCGCTCGCGGACAGCGGCTGACTCGATCAAATCCTGGCAATGAATGAGTTAAAACGCGCATGCAGGAAGCCGGAACATTGAACTTTACCTCTATATATATACAGACAAGAACTGAGTTGCCCTGGCCAGGGTACATTTGTGGATTTTGTTGGAGAAGGCTGTTCATTTCCAACATGAAGCTCGTACTGTTAGAGCCAAGAGCCACCCAGTGTGTAGATGATGGCTTTGGTGGTTTGGCGATGCCTGCATGACTGGGAGTCTATTGGCCTTTTCACGGGCAGATGAGGGTCAAAAACAACTATGCATTTGCGACTAGTGCACATGATTGTGGACACTTGCAGAAATGTAAAAGTGCACTGTTCACCTGCCAGAAAAACGTGCAACTCTAGTGAAATTAGCATCTCTTTGTCCTCTGATCACCAGAAAAGGCAGGTTTATCGTAATTGTCATGATTCCACATTCAAATGCTCATTAAAAGACAATTTTTAAACATTTATTTTGTGACCTGGTCTTTCCGTGGTCACAAAGCAATGACCAGCATGTTCAGATTTGGTCCAGGTCATAAGCGGCCCACAATTCGCTCTCTGCGTCCAAAGCGTGCAAAGAAAAGTTGTAAACTCGGTGGTCATTGGCATCAACTCTTGTCAGATAAACAACAAACAACCTGCTTCACTTGTCGCAGTTAGAGTTCTTGTCTCTTACAAGCCAATTTTAATGTAATGGAACATCAGCCACATTTCTAAAATTTGTTCGTTTGTGCACTTTTCTACAGCATTTGTGACGTTTGTATAACAATGATAATGATACACAAATACAATTAACACTGCCCTGCTCATAATATCATTTACCTCATCATATTTTATCAACCTTTTAAGTGCATGAACACACAAAAAACAAAACAAAACAAAAAAACAAACAAAAACAAAACAGAACAAAACAAAAAAAAAACAAAAAACAAAACACAAAAAAAAACAAAAAAAAGCAAAAAAACAAAAAACAAAAAAAAAACAAAAAAAAAAAAACAAAAAAAAAAAAAAAAAAACAAAAAAAAAAAAAACAAAAACAAAAAAAAAAAAAAAAAAAAAAAAAAACACAAAAACACCCCCCCCCAAAAAATTCAAAGTTGTATGCTAAAATTTGCACATCACAATTTAGAATTATCTGGTATACAAGAGTATTTTTCAAAATTGTATTTTAAACGGGAAACCAGGGATAATGTGCCTGTAATAAAAAAATCAGCGCTCAGTGATCAGAACCCGCAATGGAAAACTTTTGAAAGATTGAAAAGAGCGATGATGGTACGCCCGACCAGAGGGTTGAATTTTGTTTACTTGTCGTCATGTGCTTGGCAGTCAACTCGTTTTGGCTAAATGATTCACCAGAGAAGAGAAAACCAGGATCTGTGCGCCTTTCGTCTAGGAAAACAAAACAAAACAAAACAAAGAAAAACAAAAAACAAAATAAAAAACAGAAAAATAAAAAAAAAAAAACAAAAAAAAAAAAAAACAAAAAACAAAAAAAACCCCCCAAAAAACCCCAAAACAAACCCCCTAAAACAAAACAATACAAAACAAAACAAAACAAAACAAAACAAGCCCCCCCCCCAAACCACCCCCCCCCCCGAAAAAACAAAAACAAAAACAAAACAAAAAACAAAAAACAAAACAAAAACAAAACAAAACACCCTCCCCCCAACAATTACGGTCTGATCTGCAGGCAATACACAGGTTTTATTGAGTGGCCCACCAGTAGACAACTTAGCGGCGCTGAGAGTCCGAGTTTCCCTAATTTACAATGGCACTATGCATTATCCTTTTACTTATACTACCGATCCTTGTGTAGCTATTTGTGTTGTACACAGTGCCCCAGATACACTTTGAAACTCACCTGAAGAAATTCAGTGCTCTACTGGTGACTCATTGGTATTTAACTTACTGTCAGTAACTGCCACATATTTATGTAACTTAAGATTAAGTGGCTTACTGGATTTAGGCACTAAACTGACGTGCAAAGTTGCACTTTACAGCGTCATTGGCAAACTGCAGTAGCACACAAAGTAACATTTTGCATAACATATTGGCAGAGATATTCTATAGCCAGTACTA